>JARHVA010003934.1:0-345000 GCA_037957365.1 Torreya grandis | reverse complement strand
AAGAAGAGTTTTATTGGACCTGAATGCCAAAAGCATCAGACACTTTTTGAGTTATTTACTAATCATATTATATAGATGGACCCAAAGATGGTTGAGATGAGGTACAATCACAATCTTGGGTTGTATAGGAATATGGAGTTGTACAAACATATATATATTAAAGAGGGTAAGCGTCACATGCTAAGATGTATGATTGATAAGATATTGGAACCCTTCAAGCTAGATATGTTTGTACCTTATTTTCAATGTTGTCCATGTTGTCACATGTATTTGGGGAAGAAGATGATTTGTTTGTAACAAAGGTAGAGCAATATTCCTAATGACTATTTTGCATTATCACTACCTGATTACATATGATTATGTGACTCTTTTGTCTTCTTAGTTTGATAATCAATTAATTGAGCATAAGAAGACAACTGGGTCTAAGAAATTAAGACAATATTTACACTTATGCCACCATAGAAAGGGAATGCCTAAGCAATAAAGGATAGTAGATCAAGCTCATAACCATAAAATGGGTTAATACTTTCAAAAGGTGGTACATACCTTGACATGGCACTTGGATAAGAATTATGAAAGTGCAAATTATTGTATGTTTAAGGATTATTTTGTGCATACCTTGTGTATACATCTATATTTTTCACTTATTGATATCTTTTGCAAGGCTCGTCAATGCATCAATCACTCAGAATGCATGTCTTAAGGAGTGCATTAAGAAGGGTGGAGTTGGTTCATGGTGCTTTGCAAAAGATGTACATATTATATTATCATATTTGCATATCATCACCATCATGCATTCAACTTTGTTTAGACATTTATGGGTCTCTTTCCCCCTTTATTCCTCTTATTCTGTTTAGAATCTCAACTTTTGCCAACTAAATCGATCTATTTTTATATATTGTTCCATGTATTTCCTACTAAATCAACACGACCAATCTAGTTTTTGCATATTTGTGTTGTTTTCCTACTAAGTTGACCTTGTTGATTTAGTTGTTTCCCTAATTTTGACTAAATTGACCTTGATCGATTTAGTTGTTTCCATACTTTTGACTAAATTGACCCTGATTGATTTAGTTGTTTTCATATTTGTACTAGATCCACATGGTCGATCTAGTACCATGTCATTCCTGATTCATTATATTCAATTGATCTAGATTGATTGCATTGGCATTTGAGCTAGGTCACATTTAGGATTGTGACTAATATATATATATATATATATATATATATATATATATATATATATATATATATATATATATATAGGGTTCCTAAATATCATTTGTATAGGAAAACAATACTCATATACTTTTCTTGCACATGAAAATTTTGCTCAAAGTACATAAGAGGAAATGAGAATTAGAAAATTATTCATATGGATGTATAATCTTGCTCAAGGTCTTTAAAGCTCAATAGGAGGAAGCTGGACCAAGGAGGTACCCCTTAGTCTTTGGAGTCCCCAATTAAGTCCACTTAGGTCTTCATCCTTTCCATTTGAGGTTTTCACCTGCAATATCTCTTGGAAAGTGCCAATAAACCCAAGGGGGATATTGATGTGTTGCCAAGTCTACTCAAGTTAAGTATCCCTATCCCTAATCTCTTTATTTTATTTACTTTAGTAGATAAATATATTCTACATATTATCAGAGTAATATGTTTATTGTTACTTCTCTCTTCACCTATATTATCCGTATGCTTATATTAGTGTAGGTTATATAGTTCTACAGATACAACCATAGTTAGGTTTCCTTTATATATGCTTAGGTTAGTTTTGATTGCTTTTGCATGCAACTACAACACTTATGGCCATTTAGATTTTATAATCTTGGTAGTTTATATTCTTACCATCTTGGATTTAGGTTTCCATTGTTCATTAGTTCTATGTATGTGATTTCCTTATTATATCCCTCAGTTACAAACAACACTTACTTATATCCTTTGCATGCTTTGTGGTGTGATTTATTGCATGTAGTGTCCTAGTATGCTCTTCTCTATTTCCTATATTAAAAAATATTTATGTTTTTGATTGTATTTTCCTAACATTTTATGGTGAACTCGATGTGAATATCATTACACCACTAGTTGGATTGTTTTCACATTTCTAATTGTTCCAATTTGTCAAACATACCTTTTTTTCTAATTTTTAAAATATCTAGCTTCTCATTTTTTTTCATCATTTCACAATGATGTATCCTCTTAATATTTTTTTAGCTAGTATCAATCCATTTAGATTCTATATGGACAAATCCTTTATCCACCCCCATGTAAAACATTTAAGGCAATTTCTCAAGGTGTGATTTTTCTCAACCTCAATCTATTTAATGCAACATGATTTCCATATCTTCTGATAGTGATCCTAAAAATCCCGACTGTCATAACAAAGATATTAATTTAAGGGTCATATATATTCAAAATAATGATGAAAGCCTTATGAAACTTAATAACTCTATATCTGCAACTAGTGCTTCAAATTATTGATAAGACAAAAATAGATAGGTAAACAAAAGATTATATCAAAAACATGCTTCAAAGGTAAAATTACTTCATTAATTCATTTTATAATTCACCCTAGCTTATATAAGATTTCACAGGTGGTTTGATTATGAGACCCAAATAACTCATGAATTTAATTTGTATAACTACTAAACTATAAAAATATTTAACAATACTAACATTTATTTACTAATACTATCATTATCAAAGGGGTGTACGTGCCCCATAAAAATAACACACAAACAAAACATGTTTGGATCAATATCTTAAAAAACTCCCCCTTGTAAAAAGGGCTATATAAGATGATCCAGATCATATGATTGTGAAGTTATCAATAGTCTTTGTTGCCCCTTACAAATTGGCATATTGTACACCATGGTACTGATCAACCAATGCCACTTCAAATAGAAACTTGTTACCCTATGAGTTATGGCATGAATTATGAACATCTTTTTGGTATGATCATCGCCTCTAACCATTCTCTACCCATACTACATTATAAGCATGATTAAGGCTTGTTCAACTACATTGACCGATATAAGGCTTCACACAAAAAACCATCTAATAATTATCCATTACTATATATGACACCTTGATATTGATGCCCAATTACACTGACCTACTCCACTGTCAACTCGTACAATCACCAATATCAAATCAAAGGCTAATTTAGTTTCTTCTTATTATTAGGAAAGAGGTGAGAAATCCTTGTAGCAAAAAATAAAACCAAATGACCTCATCAGCTCTTTATCATGGATATCAAAGAATTGAAGATAAAAAATTGAACATAGAACAACAAAATCCAAGCCAAAATTGATACTATATAGTGGAACCCTATCATTGAGTTAACAACTCATTCAATATGGGTGAATCTCTATGCACTTAGAAGATGTAGTCAAGTCCATTTGGGCCACATATTTCAGCCATGTAGGATGCTTCCTAGTCAGAATGGCTAGAATAACTAGAGAAACCAGAAGAAGCTTCACTAGAGTGAGTAATGTAATGTGCTACAAACTTCTTTCTATATCTAGAGGGTTACTTTTGAGAAGAACACACATCATCAAAATGACCTATAACACCACAATTATAGCATTTTGGTTCTTTTATACTAGAACTAAAAGATGATGAAGAGTTACTAGAGTAACCACAAGACCAAGAAGGATGTTTATGCTTATGTCGATGTTTATGTTTTGAAGACTTTGGATAATAATTTGAAGAATGTCTCAGAGAATGTTTCCAAAAATTCTTCGTTTATTCATGTCTTTTATCTATCCAGTGTTTACTTACTTTTGTGAAGTATGCATCTTCTATAGGTTTACTAGTACTCCTTTGTGAATTGTCACTCATGTTGAGTGAGTAATTCATAAATGTAATAAAATATTACATTATTGAGCTTGTCACTGTGTTGCAATATTTTTAAAAAATTTGTATAATTTGAAATGAGTCCATTCAGAATGAATAAGATGAGCATATAATCATCCATTTTACCTCCTATAGTACAATACTCTTGCAATATATTTTTTATCCATGAAATGTATTCAGATATATCTTTGTTATCGTAAAGCTTTTTATTCAACAATTACATGAGGAGATCAATCTTATTATACATTTGTTGTTTATCATACAAATCGTTCAATGTTTTCCAAGCCTTCCAAACATCCATTTTAATAACTTCAATGTGAGTAATGACTTATGTAGAACAAGAATACTAGCTATTATTATCTTAACCTCAATGTGAACACTAATTCCAAATTTTTTTACCTTAACCTATTATTATCTTAGAGTTAAAAATGAAGACGTGTGAATCTCATACATACCAAGCTATTTACTAGATTAAGGTTTTGGTTTAAGATTGGACATTCTCAATTGGTTTTAACTACACACTAATACAACAATAGTCTAATTAATAAAGGATAACATTTGTTCATAAAAGAGTTCATAAAGGTTTTGAATATAACACTAATCATTCCTCTCTAAAACTTATTCATGAGTAATAAACCACTCATAGCCAAGATTATTTTATCATTTAGAATACCCTATGTATTCCATCAAGGAATCATGCACTCTCCAAATTTCATTTTATATCTTCGATCCTAAAGTATCTCAGATTATCCCTGTGGATGTAAAAAAATTGTATTGATTCTCAAGGGTATAAGAATGATATTAGACCTTTTTCCTATTTTCCAAACAATGTGTTAACTAATTTTTAAAGTTGTAACTACTATTTTTTTTATCAACATTAGAGATTAGGGAATAAATCTAAGTCAATTTAGACAAACAACTAAGTAAATCAAAATGCATACAATATAAAATTATCACACACAACTGGTTTACAACTTACTAATTTAGAAATATGTTAAAGGGGAAAGTACTAAAGACAAATAACTTAGCTATAAATCAAATTTGATGAACTGTAATAGATATTGTGTAGTTAACTATGGAATTGTGTGAGGTCACTGTGAATTAGGAATAAGGCTGCATTTTACTCTAGGACAAGGCTGACTTGTGTTAGTGTCTATAGGGTATGCTAGCATTTATTAGGGTTTTTTCCCTCTATGAAAATTTTGATGAGTGCACCTCTACTTATATATCTTGTGTTTATATAGATGTCTTTGATTTATCATAGGATTCACTATGTACCTTCTTTTTCACTTAAATCCCTTGCTCAATGACAAGGAGGAATAAATGAAATTAAATGGGAAAAAGGGGGTTCGGGGATAAAGTTTTGATTGACCTCAACACCCATGTGTTGAGTGCTGCCTACATACAAATACTCCAAAGAGGGATCAAAATCCATGTAGTACTCCCATACTATGGTGTTGTGTATATAATACAAGTGAAATACTATATGTTGGTGAAATTTTCGTGTGATTAAGTACTTGAAAAATGACTTATGACATTGTTGTTGTAATAAAATCAATCAAGATTTAGGTTTCTTGGGCTATTGGAACTCATAATTTGGAAGAATAGGCAATTTTATCTCAATGTGCAGGTAGATAATTCTATAAATTTACAAAATGGAAGCCTCTAGTGAACAAATGAATATAAAATGTGTTTATATAGTGATCTTTTTGGGATTTATTTGAATTGAGCTTGAAAAATGTGTGGGATGACCCATTGGGGTAAAATTTGAATTTGAGAAACTATCCATTATTTAGTGGGAGGATGAAATTGATGGATTTAGACACTACCAGCAATGAGATTGTCTTGAAAATGTGGTTTCATCTGAGGAGACAAGAAAACCAAAATTGAAGTATGAATTATTCAAGGGATGAACATAAGCTTTTTGGAATAAGGAATAGGAAGAATTACCATAAAAAATGATTTAAGGTAGAGGGTCATCTACATAGAACCAAAATAAAAATAGTTCAAAAACTTGGAATTGTGTATAAGTTAAGTGTGAATAGAGGATGGTTATAAGTGCATTGTTTTAGAATTAAATGTTAATTTTAATGACTACAACTACCAAGGAAATAAAACATCATATAGTATAATTTAAACATTTTTTTTATCTAAGCCTTGATTGACTCTAAGCATATTAATTTTTTTTCCAAACTTATATTATCATATGTATAGATGTCAAAGAATTTGAAATCATCTTGACAAACTCAAACATTCCTTAAGATTCACTAAACATCTTAAGATTAATCATAGAATACCAACATATAATTTTTGACCAAGCTAACCATTTTTTGCTAAGAATAAAACATTGTTTATAAACAAAGATTATCTATAATCTTTTCACTAATATACTCTTTTACCATCTATCATCAAAACCTAAATATTTACTCCAATCAATACATTACTTTCAAAAGTATATGAGAGATTTAGTAGAATCAATATTATTCCAACAATAATAAAATATTAACTATAAACCCATCACAACAACTGAGATATTCTTCACTCAAACAATATTAATATTTTCAAGATGTCATCATACTCAGATTAAGTAGAATTTAATAAAGTTAATCTAAGAATTTTTAAACATAGAATACAGATGAAAAAAAGCTCGTTAAAAATCAAATACAACTATGCTATGTTAATCTATTACAACTCAAGACTTTATTTTAAAGAGTAATAACTTCACATTAAACCATTAGTCTATCTAGTTCACCAAAAAATAACCTTTGGAATGCATTTTGGAAGACTTATAGGTCTAACTTTATCTATTAAAAAAAATAAGTTACTCAAGTCAACTTCTTGTTTCATAACAATAATTGGATAGGGATTAAGAATTTCAAATAAAAACATTAATTTCATTTACAAAAATGTACATATCAGTCCACTAATTACATTTAGCATTTTAAACTCAACTATCAACAAACCAAATTGCACGAAACATTAGAACTTCCGTATTTGTTCTCAAAATATCAAGTTTATGCATGTGACTATATTGTCAATGAAAATAACATAGAAGTAAGAACCCTATATCCATTTAAGTTTTCACCAAGATGATTTATTTAAATAATTCCAACAACATTAACTTACTGAAAATAGCCTTAAAAATTTAATTAACACTAATAAGTTACTTAAGGATTCTACCAATGATTTCAATAAGTGATGGAAATATTTGGCACATAAAGTAGATCATAACGTAAATTATGAAACCATCCTCAAATTATTTATCACCGCTCTAAAAGCTCCTCTTCAATACAAAGTTCAAATCTTCTCTCCTAAGGATTTAGAAGCCTTTGATCAAACAAAAAGAAAAGATCCTTATGAGCTGATTTGAACCTTATCAAAACTCTAATAGGGATTTTTTTCTAAACATCAACAATGCAATCAATGCTAACACTTCTCAAGGCAAACCTCTCTCACAATCTAAGTCATGAGCTTCTAATCAAAATAATTCAAAAAATCAACATCCTATCCTCCATTCCTTAAGTTTACAAGAAATTAGGAAGTTGATGCCACCATTTAAATCTTTCACTTATTCTTTGTCCCCATCGTGGTATAATATTGACAAGTTTTGTTGGTTTCATGCCTATGTTGATCATTCTCATGATAATTATCGTGAACTTAAGAAATTTTGCAATGAATTTATATTAGGAGCACACTTCAACTATGAAGATATTTCTAAATTATTCTACCAATAATATAAAAAAGCATCTAAAAACCTATTGCATTATCCCAATCAAGGAAATTAATTTAAACACCCTAAACAAAATAAAAAATCTCAAAACAAACCTCCTCAAGCATCTAATCCTAATAAAGCCCCTATAGATAACTTCATAGGTACTATTGATGCTGATTATGATCATTATTATACCAATTCTAAATATGTGAATACGACCAATGTCAATTACCTTTGTAATCCCACTCATAAATATCCCATTAAAAAGCTTAATAAATCTTTCCAAGAAGACACGCTTCTCAAAGATACCACTACTTATACTTTTGATAGTTTGTCTAGTGATGAGTCCACTCCATCAACGAAATTTCAACCTAGTACTCAGACTCCTCCTACCACAATCACTCCTACAACCATTCCTCCTTATCCTCTTAAATATCATTATGGTTCCTATAAAAATCATTGTAATGAAACTTCTTAGATGATCTTAATACTAGCCTTGCAAGATTTATTTAATGGAAATCATGAAACATCACCATATCATCAAAAATTTATCATGCAATAATTGTAACAAAATTAAATTTTTTAACAAATTAAAATAAACCATCCAATCAACCTTTCAAAGGTCTAAACCCTACCAAAGTGAATTCCATTTAAACCATATCCCATCCTCAATCATAGAGCAAAACCTTTGTTGGGTTTTGTAAGGTTGATATGATCAATGCCAAAGTTATTTTATGAGTCTATGACCCATATCTCTTTATTTGGATCATGATCAATGATGTACAAATAAACAAATTTTTAGTGGATGAAGGTTTGAGTGTTAACACCTCTTCTTTATGGCTAATCAAACAACTAGATTTTTCCATGAATGATCTAAAGAAAATAAGACTTATTTGTCATGGATTTGACATGACTAGCCATAATCATCTTAATTACATTTATCTCCCTCTCACTATTAGACCCAAAAATACACACCAAAATTATGGTCCTTGATCTTTCACTATCCTACAATATCCTCTTAGGTTATCTTTAGACCCATTACATGAGATCCATCACTTCTTTTGGTAGCCAATACCTAAAATTCATTTAGGATGGTAAACAATAAAAGCATGAATCTGGTCTTAACCTTTAGGATCTCAAATTACCAAACCGTAAAACACAGTATTGCATTCCAACAACCACATACATTTACAATCCTCCTTTACTAATTTAGTCAACATGCATCTCAACATGCAAGTCACTCTTGCTAACTCAGATGATGATGAACCCAATGAACTCCAACATATTTTTAACACCATGTAGACATTAAAATATGGTATTAGACACTTGGAAATTTAAATATTAATCTACCTTCACCTTACATTATTTGTTCATACACATATGAATCTTAGACACCATTATCTCACATCTATATGATTTTTATGGGTCTGACCTCTGTAATTTGTTATCAGTCACCTACAAGAACTCCCTAGTATGTACCTAATTTTTTCATTATCATACTCAAACTATATCAAAATAATTAGATCAATATTTTTATCTCTCAAATAATTCCAACAAACTCAAATGCTAGCTAAATTCCATAGGTGCCTAATTATAATGGATTCATTGCTTTTCCAAGAAATGGTCATTATTTAAATTCAAATGATCTCTATGGGTCGGCCTGTACTTTTCACATGTCATTGGTGTGAGAAAGAAGCTAAATAATATGATAGATATACACATTAGTTCTAAGCCTATTGGATCATCTAGCATTGTCAAGAAAACTTATTCTAGAATTTGTATATTCAAAGGATTACCTCAAACTTATGAATTCAATAATCAGTCACAATGAACAGGTCTTAGTCAAAGTCTAAATAACTAAAGCCAAGCTATAGTTACCAATTTTCAAGGGTTGAAATCTAGATTACAAGTATTAAAGGAAAACCATTGCATACATACACCTAACATATATAATTACATGTGGTTTGACTTCCCTCTTCAGAGTATTAGATATGTATGCAATGTTCAACCTTTCATTTGGGAGTCGTTGAGGTCAAATTGACACATAATTCTTCTCTTTTTGTAGGCCTAAAACTAGTGTCAAAAGTGAACCTAATATTTTAAAGAGAAAGAGATATGTTTATGTATTTATGTGGATAGAGAGGAATTGATATTTCACAAGTAGACATATTCCAAGCAAGTGTGATGACATGTACCAAAATAGTGAGGCACAACCTCGTAGAACAAAACAAAAAAATCTCAGACACTTACAACATATGTTAGCATTCAAAGACTGATGATTTCATTTAGGCAGATCTAGATATCCAATTCTTGATCTAAGCAACACTTGATCTAGTTTTCAACCTTTCAGTTATATACATTCAGTCTCAAACATGTATAGAATAGAAACATGCTAAGTATCTAAATTGCTTAGGTCATTCTACTTATAGAAAGTGTAATTGTTTAATCACATTCTAACCCTTATATTTAGATTTAAGTAATATTTCTATAATTCATATAATCTGAACAATTTAAAGGTTTATACTTACTTAGGCTCATATAACCAAAATAAGGTAAAAATATAAGTGAACATCTATTTTTTCTAGAACATAGTGAAACCCTAGATTTACCTTAAGGTTTCATCATTATTTCTAGGGTTTCATGTCTTAGAATTTCCATTGAGATAAAATCTGCAACTTGCTTACAAATGTCCATGCGGTTCAAGCTAAACTCAATTAGAGTTAATGTTATGTATAGGTTAGTACCATGGGTTAATCCTTATTTAATATGCACATTCATTATTAATTCATTCACATAACAAACACATATTTCCTACTTTAACTCTATTTATTCATATATAATTATAAAACATTTGTTACATTCTGCATATCTCTTTATTCTATACCCACCCTCTTTATCACTTTCTAAATTCCACCTTATTCCTCTTATTTCTCTTTCTTTATGTTATGTTCTTCTCTCATTATTATTCTATCTTGAATGTTATATTTTCTTCCACACCATTTACATCAGTATAGAACCTTTAAATTCCAAAGGTTACATCTCTTCACTAATGGCTACTTTTGGTAACCATTGGTTTACACTTATTTACATTCTTAACTACTAATTAGAGAATATTTACATAAATACCATGGTATATATGTATTTTTACTTATATAAACTATCATATATTCTTCATCCAAGTGTTTAGAATATTTAATGAAGCTATTTATGACACTGCACATCAATTTTGATATGATTGTAGCCTCTAAGGTAATATGTGGTATGATTTTAGCCTCTGTAGTGTATATTTATTCTCTTATAATTATGCTAAAGAATCTTGATAATATTTATCAACCTTTATAACATTGTCTCATCCTCAAGATATTTCTGACTAATCATGAAATGAACAATCCAAACCAACATGTCTACCTCATACCACTATGCAAAAAAGATATAAAAATTTTAGCGTAGAAGGGTAACATGATCAAAAATTATAAACTTAGACGTTTGGTATAAGATACCCTAGTATCCTTGTTTGACTCACCTGAATGGATTTATAGGATAGTGCCACCCCTTATAAAAAAGAAACCTTTTTCAATGAAATCTCTAAATTAAGTGTATTGATGCTACACATTCTTGTGATGTTAATTATATGCTCAAATATTATCTAAAGTTAACATATTACTTTTGTAGTGAAAATACACCTCCTCAAATACCTTTTAGCAACACTCTAACTCTTCTATTTTTGTGGAAAATAACTATACTATGTAGTGACACTATTGAATGCTATGATGCTTCAAAAAATACCATAGACTTTTAGAAGGCCTTAAAAATATCTACACGTATTTAATTCTATGCTATATCTATATCTTGCCTTTATTATCTCTGCAACATATGTGATGATTCTACAATATACAAAAATACTTTTCAAACTTTCAAGCACCATTTACCCCTAATTTGAAACATTGTCTTGTACTCAAGACTTACCTCACCAAACCACCATTTGACAGTGGTCAAATTGGTTGTCAATCCATATACTTTTATTTTATTTTATTAAATATTTTTCTTTGCTTTATTATTTTTTTTTCAAAATTATTTTGTATTTTTCTAATTTTTTTTAAATTTTTTCTTTTTTTTTTCAAAATTGTTTTGAAAAATTTCATATTTTTTCCAAAATTGTTTTAACATTTTTTTTCCATTTTAAAAATATTTTTCAGTTTGATTATATACCTTAAATTTGGTATGAGTACATCTGTTAATTTCCTTTCTACTTCTTCTTCCCAATATTCCATGCTTTTTCCATCTTGTGCTTCTCTTATGACCAAATAATACTTTCTCTAACTTCTTGTAGTTGGAATATATAATCATTTTTATCTCTCCATTGCTCTAGTATCTCCTCCCCACCCTTTTATCCTTGTATTTTAAACCATCTTGCATAATTTTGTTTCGTAGGATCTTTAACTTCCTTATTTATATTATAATATTGTAGAATCTTTGCCAAATCTTCTGGTTTTACACCATTATTTAGGAATACCATATACATCAATGTTAAACAATCCTATAAGTATCCTATACTAATGCCTTTCATAATATTCACACATAAATTTCTTATTCTAATACTTAGCACCCACATTTTTTAGGTTTGTGGTATCTTTTATGGTTTTGTGGTATATTCAGTACATATGGGAGCCCTTCTCTTTATGTGGAATACCTTTTTAACTCTTTTTAAAAATTCTCCATATCTCCATGCTGCAATATCTACCTTTGATTTTGACTCAAGTTTTTTATGCTTTATTATAATATGGTCATCCTCATGTGCTTTGTAGTCTTTGTTCATATTGGGATCACTTTTATCCTCTTCATCCCATTCTACTATCATCCATTGAAAAGACATACCTATTAATAAGGGTAATTAGATTAATAATTTATTTCCTTCCATTATGATTTCTTAACTTTTTCAGTCCAATATCCCATTACCACCTAGGAACCATTCCCAATTTAGTAAAATTGGATAAGATTCATTATTTTCATATATTTCCATGACTTCAATATCAACCTTTTTCCTAATCCCCGTGAAATCTACTTCTGAACCTACAAGTACATAAATGGGAGACCTCGTGGTTCCATTTGTTAGAGAAATGACATATGTTACCACATGTAATGACATTTTCCCTATATTTTTCCATGTTATACATGACATCATGTTGATCTTTGATCCTAAATAGAACAATCCATTCTCAACATCATGCCCATTTACTTTCACATCCCACAAAATATTTTTCTTCTTCCATTTACGAGTTGTTTTAAAAACACTTTTCATTTTTAGGTTTACATTTTTCTTAACCTATTGTATCCTCTTCCCTTTATTTTTCTAATTTCACATTTGAATTTCCAAGTATTTAACTTTTTAGAAAAATTTCACAATCTTGCACCACTTTTTTATGTTTTTGTAGTCTCTTAGATAGTGTTGTTTACATTTCTAGCCTTCTCATTCTTCACTTTCATCCAGAGCATCATGGGTGTTTGGTCTATGTATTTCACTACCTCTACATAATTTCTTAGGATTGCAGTACCCTTTTTATATGGTTTGTACCTTTGCAAGGCATCATTTCTAGGATCTCTTCTTTATTCATGTCTCCATCTCTATAATATTGTTCAACTATGGGATAATTGAATGAATCATGTGTACCCCTTCCATGATAGAATCCATAATGTATATTATTTACCTCTGTATAGTTTCTTGCAATGTAACATTTATTATCACACTTAAAAACAATTATCATTTCCATATCTTGTTTGTATCCCTTTTTTCTTTGGTATAATCCTCTGTATTCATCTCCATTTTCTCCATGATATTCTCTAAAGAATCCTCCTTGGTTTCCTTCCTAGTACCAACCTTGGAACTCATTTTAATATTGATTGTGTGGACCTTATGGTCATACATTTGGCTTTGGTGGAGGTGGTATTTGATATTACATTTAGGGTTGATAACTATGTACTATTGGGGATACAATATAACTTTAAACCACTCACGATATGTGTTAAACAAAAATGATCTCCATTTATACTCATTCCATTCATCTATGATATACCTTTCATCATAGTAGTTAATGTATGTAATCACTTTTGATAACAGACACATCTTTTGATCATGTTGGTCCCAACTTGTACAAAACCCCACACCATAACCTTTATTTATATGGTTGCAATGATATTTTTATAAATGATGTTGTTCTTATTGGTATCTCATAAAATGGGCATTCTACTTCAATGTGTCCCTCATCGCCACATACCATACATCATTTTTTTAAACTTTTGGAAATTTGTGGTGAGGTAGAGTATCCTATTTATTATTTCATCAAAACTTATTGCTTCAAACTTAACAATGTCAACTATTGATTCATGTTTTCTAACTCCCCTTACACTATAGAATCCTTATCCCTTCTTCATGACTATGTTTCTAATCTTGCTTCCATTTCTAATGTCTCCTAAATTGTCTTAAAATTCATTCTATCCATTAAAGCTTGTATGTATTGTTAGAGATACAATCACTGAGAATTGGGGGGGGGGGTGAATCAATGATGCTAGATAATCTAAACTTTAATTCCAATCCTTTAAAATACTTAACCAAATAACATTATGATTCATGAAGCATACACATAATTTATAATAATGAATAAGAAATATAAGCAAGATCACACACATAACACAATATCTACATGGGAAACCCTCTTGGGGAATAAAAACCACTCAAACCTAAAAATGGATTACAGTCTTATAATAATAAAATCCAAATTTAGACCAACACCAACTGATCAAGGAACACCCATACCTTAATTTAGTGAGACACCCATCCCACAAGGAGAAACTAACCCCCTAGGCAACCAAGCACCCCCTTAGCTACCTTGGTCTGATCTCCAACTCTAATATGATGTCTTATACACCTGATGATGGAATTCTCTTTCTTGCACTCTTCTTCATGCTTCTATCTCTCTCAAATAATCTCTAGTGCTTACTTGCTCAATCAACCTCTTCTAGGCTTATTAGGTCTAATGACCTATTTATTCATCTTTATCAACTTGATCAGATAAATATGTCTAATATTTGTCACATTTTGATGGTCTTCACTAACTTGTACCTTCTCTTTCAAAGGTTCTCTCCTTCACTCAATTCCACACTTGCTCAACTCTACTATCTATTTCAACTCATCACATACACTCAAAATTAATGCATCCAAACACCCCTTTTGGATCACTCTACTTATTTTTTCATCCTCAATCTGACCTATACTTTAGTATATCCATTGAGCACACTCCCTCTGATCTCTTTCCTTCATATCTATCTTTTGCTCTCTCAACACATCCACATCCAAGTCTAGAAACTATTACCTTAGTCTTCACTCTTTATAGAGTCTTCATGAATATTGAATTTTAGGTCAGCCATAATACTTACCTTATCCCTCAAGACTTATATCATGGTAATCACATAGCTCAATACCATCCTTACAGGTTGGCTATAACATCTATGGGTCACACTTAAGTAACTATGCCTTTTAGTTAAGCCTTAGTAGCCCTTATAGGTATCATAGAGACCTATTATCCTTTTATCACTTAATCAAGCAAAAAAAAACACAAGGTCAATAAAAAATACATGGGTTTACTCCATATGACCTCAAGGACATCTTTAAATGATTACTACCACCAAAACACTCTTCTACTAAAACATAATTTAATCAAATAGTAGTCTTATACATAGTGGCACTATAAATGAATACATATTCAACGTTGAAGCTCAATATATATAATTATAAAAAAATTAAGACCTTATAGTAAATTTTTTTGAATGTGCCTTGAAGTTATCTACATGTTTGATTTTTACACCATTATCAAATTCTGTGTATATTAAAATTTATAGCTCAAACACTACAGACTGGTTTTCCTTCACAAATTTGAATATTCAAATTCCAGTGGTCACTGTGTAAATAAAAAAAGTCTAAAACTTGTCATGATATCATGTCCTCTAGTAACATTGAACAAATATGCTTTGTCAATCTCCTTGCAAGCTTCCTGACTTTAACTCTTTAATGCTCACCATTAATCAATGATCCTTGCTACTGAGATCATGCCACTTGGCAACTATGAGTGCCTTCTATGCATATTAACTATTTGATTAAAATTTCACTATCAATCTCCATATGTATGAAAACCAATGTGCCATTGATATTTTGTCAAATCATCAAGATTGAGACACATGTCACAAGTGCGTGTAATCTCAAGAACCTTTAAAAAATTGAATTCATACACGTTGTTGATCTCTATCTGAAAAGATCATGCACTATATTATATCCTTATATAGTCAAATTAATTAATCACCATAGATATTCATCACTTAATTAAATACTCACCATATATCTTTGATAATACAAATTTGGCTATGGGAACCACTGTAATCTACCTAGAAAGCCAACTTTGAACCTTAATAACTTTTGATACGCTCAACCTTATGACCTAAAATTTAAACCAAAATATCACCTCTCATAGGGGAATCCATCCGTGTATAAAAATGATCCTAAATCCTTCACATGTGTGAAATATGATTTCATCAAACTACTTACTCAGCCTTATCTGTCAAGATGACTACTTAAACTTAAACCTTCATATGACTGCTCTGATGAATTCCTTTCAATTCAATAATCACTGTAAGCACTCATAACACCACAAGGTATTTGAAACATGTCCATACCATCAATATCTTTCATCAATTTCCTTATTAAGTCAACCATTGAAGAACCATGCAAGAACACTGAAGCACACTTTGTCATTGTCATTCTAGCAATATAAAAAATCATCATTATCCTTGGTCATCTTGGAGACATCATTAACAACTATTTAATAGTATCACCCTTTGTCATTTATGTCAACACCAATATAAAGCTTATGTTTAGACTCTATCTCTCTCTTCAAGTACTTTCTCCCCCTTTGATATAATGATAAAGTGTGCTCATCTTCTAATCCTAAGGACCTTGACAAACTACTCATAAAGCTTATAAATTTCCTCCTAATATCATGCTCCATCTCATGTCATATATTCTTTGACATACACCAATCTGAACTTAGGATTCTTTGATCCTTGAACCTGTCTACCTACAGAACCCACATTCTCCCTTTGATCATGCATGAAGATTCAAACATATGACTTGGTTTGATCAATTAATCATATCAATCATCTTGAATTCACAACTATATCAAACTTCTTCATATCTCCACCATGACTGAAACATATCATATATGCTTCCCCTCACATCATGCACAAATCTTCAATCCTTTGAAACTAATTGAGTTAGCTCTCCTTAACTCCAATCTCTATCCATAAAATTATATCTTCAATAGGTTTTATTAACCAATACTATTTTGACACCTATAAACTTCCATACTCTACCTACAAACATTCAAAACCAAAATCCTTGAATACACCTTGAGCACACATATTTGCTTCTACAAAAGAAAGATGTCTCCTAGGAAGCATTGGTAGAGACATCCTAACCCACAATGTCCTGGAACAATGTGAAACCAGAAGCTACCCATAATCCCTCATATTCCTTCTCTTTCTTGGACATCTAGTAGCTATAGAACTGATTTTCCTTTTTCTTCTTAGGCTTAAGAGAAATAACTTGCTCATCTAATACAACATTCTCCTTCTCTTCTAAGCTTGAATTGACAATAAATGGAGACAAAAAATAGTCATGACATACCTCATCACTAGACATTGACAATTGATGTTCTTCACATAATTTTTTTTAGTAATAGTAGGATGTTCACTTAGATTTATACACACATCAAGACTAGCCTCAACTAGCATCTTGGTCTTCTCCTTGAGCTTGTTATCTTCATTCACCACATGAGTATACAATGAGAGATCTTGGCATTGTTCAACCTTTATAATATTCTCCACCACTAAAAATAGACCACTTGGACCTGTAGACTCATCTTGACTCACACTTTCCACTTTTGGTTTCCATGAGTTAACTAGCCTTCTTCCTTGCACTCTAGGAGTCTGATTAAACTTGTTTTGACTAGATAACATTTGTTTACTGAACCTAGAAATGTGACCAATATTCTCATAGTTGTAATAAATCATTATTTTTGAAGGAAACTCAACATTTCATAATGTGTTCCTCATCATGACAGTTGAAACATTCAACCTTGCTTACACCACTTGACTAATAATTCCACTCATTCTTAAAAAGTCTTCTACACTCTCTATCCCTATGACCAAATTGATTGCAAGTGTAATAATAACCATTAAATTTGACATATCTCATGGAATTTGGTTGTTTGATCTGATTTGTCTTCATTCTATCAACATCTTTATTCCACAACTGATTGTTGACCCTCAAGGTCTAATTATCTTTATTCACATTAGTCTTCAGCTTGTCTTGAGTCACATTATTTTGTTCTTCTTTTTAACCAAGTCCAATTGTATCATTATCATGCTTTTGACTATTTAGAATGTTGTCTAGATCACTTAAAATATTTTCAAACATCACAAATGACTTCATATTACTAGATGTATTTTCTAACTCAACTTTCAATGACTCATTTTCAATCACATACCTTGAATACTCATCTTCTTTAGCTTTCAGGTTTGTAGACATAATTTCTAATTGAAAATTGAGATGCTTGACTATATTTTCATGCTCTTTGGTGTCTTCATTCATTCTTGCCTCAAACACACTGAATTGCTCTTCATAGTATTTGATTTGAGACTTCATCTTCTTGTTAATCTTCTTCTAAATCTTTAATTCTTCATCAACATTCCTCAATTAATTCTCATAATCCTCCTTGTCTTCTTCAATATTTATAGCACTCCCAGTATACTATTTTTGATATAATCAACTTCCTTCCTCAGCTATGTAAAGGACTCTATCTTCACTATCAAACTCAAAATCATTGTCTTCACTCTCATCTGATGAACTGCAATCTTTATTGGTGTAGAGACTCTTCTTTTTCTTGAAGGACTTCTTGTTGTCAAAATTTTTGAATCTTTTCTTCCTCTCATTAGACCTGAATGTCTTCTTTCTTTCATTTTGGCTTTCACCATGCTCTTCATCATCATACTTATTATGTTTATGAGGGCACTTATTGGCAAAGTGTCCTACTTATCCACAATTAGAACATTTAGATGGTAGCTTACCCTTATAATTCCCTGAGTCTATTTTCAATTTACTTGTAAATAAAGCTATTAGTTCATCATCAGCTATCTCATCATACTTGACTTACTTATCTTGAGTTATTTGCTTATTTAAATTTATTTTTGTCTTGAATGATGCTTCCTCCTTTGGTAGTTTATCATCATTGACTCTCATCTCATAGGCAGTAAGGATGCCATGAAATTTATCTATCTTCATTTGAGTAAGATCATGACTCTTTTATACAATAAACACTTTAGAATCAAACTTGAGGGAGTGAGACCTTAATAAAATTTGTAATATAGTATCTTATTCATGATTCTCTACAAGACCTCTAATAATGTTCATAATCGCATAAACTCTCTATAAAAAGGAAGCCACATAATCTTCTTCCTTCATATTGAAACTCTCAAATTATCTTCGATGAGTCTACAACTTGGCCTAATTTAACTTTGAATGCCCTTCATAAATGATATAAAATATGTCCCATATCTCTTTGGTATATTTATAATGAATTACCTCGGTGTACTTAGTCTCTAAAAAACATAGGTGATGGCATTCATTGCCTTAGAATTACTCTCACATAACTTCTTATCAACTGCACTAGTTGGAGGGGTTAAATATATATCCACAACATATTGCCAAATGTCAAACCCTATTGAAATGATGTAGTTATTCATCCTTGCACTCTAAAAAACATAATTAGACCCATTTAACATCAGTGATGGATTTGTATAGAAATCTTGCATCTATTGACTTGCCATATTGTACCTTGGATCACCTTCAAGTGGTTAAACTTGCAATGAAGGTCCATCTATGATACTAATTATTAGAGGTACAATCACTAAGAGGGGGAGTGAATTAATGATGCATGCTAGATAATCCAAAATTCAATTCCAATCCTTTCAAACCCTTAACCAAATAACATTATCATTCATGAAGCATACACATAATTTATAGTAATGAACAAGAAAGATAAGCAAGATTACACACATAACACAAGATCTACATGGGAAACTCTCTTGGGGGATAAAACCCACTAAAACCTAAAAAATGGACTACAATTCTATAATAAAAATATCCAAATTTAGACTAGCATCAACTGATTAAGGAATACCCATCCCTTAATTTAGTGAGACACCCATCCCACAAGAAGGAACTAATCCCTAGGTAACCAAGAACTGACTTAGATACCTTGACCTAATATTCACCTCTAATTTGATGTTTTCTACACTTGATGATAGACTTGTATTACTTGCACTCTTCTTCACCCTTTTATCTCCCTCAAATAGCCTCTAGTGCTTACTCGCTCAATCAACCTCTTCTAGGCTTATTAAATCTAATGACCTATGCATTCATCTTTATCAACTTGATTAGATAAACATGTTTATTCTTTGTCACAATATGATGGTACTCACCAACCTATACCTTCTCTTCTAAATGTTCTCTCCTTCTCTCAATTCCACACTTGCTCAACTTTACTCTCTCTTTCAACTCATCACACACCCACAAACTTGCTCATACCAACAATGCATCCAAACACTACTTTTGGATCACTCTAGGCTTATTTGATCATCCTAAATAATCTCTATACTTTAGTCCAACCACTAAACACACTCCCTCTAATCTCTTTCCTTCATTTCTATCTTTTGCTCTCTCAACACATCCATATCCAAGTCTAGAAACCATTACCTTAGTCTTCACTCTTTATAGAGTCTTCATGAATATCAACTTCTAAGTTGTCCATAATACTTGCCTTAACCCTTAATACTTATATCATGCTAATCACATGGCTCAATACCATCCTTACAGGTTTTCCATAACATCCATGGGTCATACTAAAGCAACTATGCCTTTCAATTAAGCCTTAGTAGCCCTTATAGGTCTCATAGAGACTTATTACCCTTTTAACACTTTCTCAAAACTAACAAGAACACAAGGTAAATTTCAAATACATGGGCCACTCCATATGACCTTGAAGACATCTTCAAATGATTATTCCTACCAAAACACTCTTCTACTAAAGCATAATTTACTCAAACAATAGTCTTGTACATAGTAGCACTATGAATGAATAAATAGTCAAATTCAAAGATCAATATATATAATTTTAAAAACATTCATAACTTATAATAAATTTTTATATATTCACCTTAAATTTATCTATAACTTTTATTTTTACACCATTATCAAATTCTATGTATATAAAAAGTTATAACTTAAATACTACAAACTGGTTTTCCTTCACAAATTTGAATATTCAAATTCCAATGGTCACTGTTTAAATACAAAACATATAACACTTATCATCATCTCATGTCCCCTAGAAACTTTGAAAAAAATACACTCTATCAATCTCCTCATGAACTTGTTTACTTTAACTGTTTAACACTCACCGTTGATCATTGATCCTTGCTTCTAAGATTATGCCACTTGGTAGCTTTGTGTGCCTTCTACGCATATTGAATATTTGACTCAAATTGCACCATCAGTATCCATCTATATGAACACCTACTTGTCATTGATATTCTATAAAATCATTGAGATTGAGACACATATCACAATCATGCATATCTTAGGAACCTTTAATAAATTGACTTCATGTGCATCATTGATCTCTATCTGACAAGATCATAGGATTTGTTAGATCCTTATCTAGTCAGATTAATTTATGACCATATATCTTCATTTTTTATTTAAATTCTCATCTTAGATCTTTGATAATGAAAATTTGGCTAAGTATGGGAACCATTGCAATCTACGTGGAAGGCCAAATTTGCACCTTAATAACTTTTGCTATGTTCAGCCTTGTGACCTAAAATTTGAACCACAAGATCACCTCTCATAGGGAACCTATCCATGTATCAAACTGCTCTTAAATCTTTCACACATGAAATATGACATCGTCAAACTACTTACTCAGTTTTATCTATCAAGATGACTACTTGAACTGAGACCTTCATATGACTACTCTGATGAATTCCTTTCACTTATATAAGCACTCTAAGCACTCATAACACCCCATAGGGTCTCTATAACATGTCCATACCATCAATATCATCCATCAATTACCTTACTAATTCAACCACTAAATAACCATGCAAGATCACTGAAGCATATTGAAACACACTTTGTCATTGTCATTATAACACACATGCGACCTCATCAACATCCTTGGTCAACTTGGAGACATCATTGAAAACTCTCCAACATGTATGGCACCAACCCTGAGATGAACCATTTTACCATTTATTTTAAATTCAAAATTTATTCCAACTTCCATACTATTTATTTAAAACCTATAGTCATACTCCATTGTTTTATTTTCCTTATATATAAGATGTTTTAGTTTAGTAACACTCTTTATTGGTACATTAGGGTAGTAAATTATTTTATAAACATCTTTTGTACTTCATTCCTTAATATATTATGGTTTGAGATTATCTTCATATACCATTTGAATATGTCATCCCCTAAAATGTTGATGAAACTTTTAGTACACCAACTTAGGCAAAATGAAATCCACCCAACCTCTCCTGAAAGGAGATAAAACCTCCCAAGGTATACTAGTGTTAGGTCTTAGCTTAAAAGGTAACTCAATAGTTGATGTGAAAATATTCCATTTTAAGGGAACTATTTGAAATAAATTTAGATAATGATAAGTATGGTCTTGTGGGTTAGTTGCTCAGATAATCAACCAAAATGATTTTGTCATAAAGATGCAATTGATTTAATAATTGTTCATTGTATACAAGGATTCAATAATACATTAACAACAATGACAAGGTTTGTAATCAAGATAAAATTTGTAAATGTGATTATAACTTTAGATCTATTCTACCTATTCTAACATATAAAAAATAAATAACAAAAGATAAAGCCTATTTTGTAGCTAAAACAAATCTGATTTATTTGACTTATATGAGCTCCATGGAACCAATATGTTTCTCCATGAATATGTACACAACCATGAACACAAATGATACAAGAGTCTAAGGTATTCAATTATAAATAAATATAGACAAAATCTATTTTGTACCTAAGGATATGATGTATTAATGTATATGGGTTTATGGAGATACCAACATTGGCACATATCCCCTTTATTTAGTTATATGGGTTAGATGAGTAAGTTTTAGAATCAATATATTGGGTAATGAGTCAACCTACACTAGAATTATGAGGCTATCCATCCTTTGTTGGTTAATTATAGGTCTATATAAAGAAGATGAATATTATTATAAACAAATGAATCAAGTGTTGAGTCTTTTATTTGGTAGAAGGATTTTGGAGGTGTCCCCATCGATGTGGAATTATGGAGTTATTCCTCCCTAAATGAGTATTGTATGGTGTTGCAATACCTTAAGGGTATTATTATACATCTACATATATTGATTATTTTGAATTCTTGGCCCACCAATATCTATTATGTAGTTTTGATATGGATTATATTTTTCATATTTATAATTATTATGAGTATGGATCATAACAAGTGGTATCAGAGCATCAATTTGGGTAAATATTGTGGGTGAAACCATAATTTTGGAGAGTTGATTATATCTTGTAATATGATACAATTTTTTATATAATTTTTTTATGGTATTTAAGAATATTTCAAGGAAGTCATAATAAAACCTTTGAGGTCTTATAATAAGTTTTAAGTGAGATACTTCTATTTTTGGGTTTGTGATAAATATGTCATATCTATCAAAATTTCAAGAATTTTCCTATGAAATTTTTATAGATTTAGTATCAGCATATAAAAAAGCTACAATAAATTTTTTAGAAAATGTTGACAACTTTTGTGGGTGTTATTATGATTTTATGATTTTTCTTAGACTTTTGGATTAGTTTCTCATGAGCTATTGAAATTTTAGGGTTTTTTAATTAACCCTATTTTTTTGCATAATGGGTCAAATTTATTCCAAGTAGTGGGAACATTTTATGGAGAGTGTTATAAAAATGCAAAATATTTTTCTTAAGTATTTTGTGGAAAAAAAGGGCATATGGTGGAAGAAGAGATTGATAATGATAACCAAGAAGAGAGTGTAGATAAATAATAAGAATAATAAAAAGAGGATAAACATAATAATGATGAGGAGAAAGCTATAGATGATTCAAGAGGAGAGGTTGAGGATCATGATGTGTAAAAATAGGAATAAATTGATTTTGATGATCACAGTGAGGAAGAACATGTAGGTGCTTATAAGAAGAAATAGAACATAATAATGATTATGAAGAGGATAAAAATGGTGAAAAATGATAGGTATATGATTTCAAAGAGGATGAATAAGGATTAGATGATTAGGGTTTAAATAATTTGGCTCCAAATAAATTAGAGTCAATTTATTTAGTTTCATGGATGCATTCAAAAGACTAAGGTCATTGTGTCCATAGAACCTAGCAATAAGTATAAATTCAACAACATGGATGTGGCCCAAAATCTACAAGTTCAAGCAAATAATATCAAGGAGGCTCAAGTATCTAGATGGTAAGAATATTCTAATTTTTTAATATTTTAAGCTCACTATCAATAAATATGTTTTGAATTCATTTTTTTGTGCTATGGATATGAATGGTGTAGATATGGTTCTTAGATATCCATGGTTAGAGACTTTGGGAACAATTAATATTGATGTGTAGAAGAGGTTCATGAAGTTTTGGTATAATAAAAATAAGGTCATTTTACAAGATATCATAGTTGGAAAGGCATAAAGAATAGTCTAGGCAGAGTATGAGGATGCGATTGTAGAGGGCGAATAAGAGCTTGAAGAAGATTCAGATGAAGACATAGATAAATAAATAATACAAGAAAATAATAACATTTTTTTATATTTAAGAGACATGAGCACTACCACATGAAAATGTGGAAGAGGAAGAAGAAAGTGCTGATAAGGTCATAAAAGTAGAACATGATATTAAGGTTGGGGTATATATACACCCACATCATCATGAGATGAATCAATCATGGAGATATGTCACGGAGCATACTAGAAACAACCATTTTTTCTATACATGGAATTAAGGGAACAACACATATGGATACACCTAGAATCTAAAGGATAACTACTATGAGTATGCATGAAATCAAATTAGTGCAATAGAATATGAAAGATAGAATCAATGGGAAAATCATTATGACTATGCAAGGAAGCCAAAGTATAATTACTATGGTCATGTATGGATTAAAATTAATGCAATAGAATATGGAACATGGAATCAAAGGAGGAATCATTATGCATGGGGACCAAGGAGGTATAACTATGATCATAAATAGAATCATAGTAGTACAATGAAAGTTGGGATTAATGTTAGCAAACTATCGCCTACCAAGATCACATATGAGTGGTTGGATGATCGTGATTTTAGATAAATGGCTAATGATTTGAATCACACTCATTATTTGGCCTCTTCTTATGTTTCAAGGAAAAAACATGTCAAGGAGGAAAGGAATGCTATGTACATAGGGATATGATATATTAATATATATATGGGTTGATTGATATATACACATGTGGTAGAAACCCACCTTAGTTAGTTGTATGGGTGATTATATGGGTTAGATGAATAACTTGTGGAAATAGTATATTGGGTAATGAGTTGGCCTATATTGGGATTAGGAGGTTAGCAATCATTTGTTAGTTAATTAGAGGTCTATATAAAGGATATGAATATCATTTTAAATTGAATCAATCAAGTGTTGAGACATTTATTTGGTATAAGGATATTGGAGGTGTCCTCCTCAAAGTGGAATTGTGGATTTATTCCTTCTTAACGAAGTATTGTATGGTGTTGCCATATATTAAGGGTATTATTATATTTTTTTATATATTGAGTATTTGGGCATCTTAGCCCACCGATATATATTGTGTTGTGTTGATATGAATTATATTTTTCATATTTCCAATTATTATAAGTGTGGATCATAACAAAATCACCATATATATGCACATATATTGAACAATAGTATCAATAACATTTCAATATATAGATATTTGATTGAAAAATAATGTTTTGATCCACCTTAATCTAGGGGATTATATAAAATGTTTTAAAACATTTCTTACAAGAAAATCTAACTAGGAAAATAAGAAATTGTAGAAAAAAAAGTCTGGTCTTCTACTCTACTCTAACACTAATCAACTAACCCCTAAATTAGTATCATGGCTGGACTTATATATATTTAATAGTCTCACCCACTTATGAGGTGGTTTAAAATATTCAATACATTACACACCCATCAAGTGGTTACAAACATTCAATAACAAGCACCAACTAAAGCATAAATTTAGCATGTGCTCATCTTCAAGATAACAATGCCTTTTTTGAATGTCATTTTTTATATTAAATATTAGAAACATGAAAATATTACAATAAAATATTATTATAATTCACATGTCCAAGTTGAATTCTAATTCTTTTGATGGATTACTATTATATCAAATACATGGGCACAAGTTTTTATCTTCCAACTGTTGGGGATCAACCAACAATATGATTACACTTATGAAAGCAATAAACCACAGAATTAAATCAGATAGATAAGTAACTAGAATCAGATAATAGCAAAGAATAAGAGATACAAGAAACCACCCTAAAAACTTGTATTAAACTCTTTACAAAAGGAATACAATTGAAGAAACTTCTTTCTTCCACACCTCTCTTAGATGCACAAGATCTCTCTCTAGATCTCTATCCCTTAAGAGCTCTCTCTCTCAAGTACAATCAATTCCAACAACCTAGATTGATACAACTCTGTACTGTTCTTCAACATTCACATATAATGAACTACTACAATAATCACACTAAGCTAAGAAGATCTAATTCTACATATAAAATTAGGAGACTTGAGCATGCACTTACAACCAACAGTTAAGCCTCTTGAACAAGGGCTCT
Source organism: Torreya grandis (assembly GCA_037957365.1). Classification (NCBI taxonomy): domain Eukaryota; kingdom Viridiplantae; phylum Streptophyta; class Pinopsida; order Cupressales; family Taxaceae; genus Torreya; species Torreya grandis. Next base: position 318,370 of record JARHVA010003934.1, on the reverse strand, counting down.
AAAAAACAATCTTACTAATAATAGAAATGTGAACTTAAGACTAAGACTTAAACTCATCATGCAAACACTCGCATCTGTCCTCAGAAATAACATTCTAGATGCACAAGTAACCGACGCCAGTTCCTGCTTGCTTGCCTGTGACCGACGTCGGCCGATCCTCTGTCGATGCCAATGTCTCTTCAACTGCACTGGATCGACGTCGATCGCTCCTGATCGATGTCGGTGACTGTGTAAACCTGCAACTTTGGTAATGTGCTCATATGTGAAGCTTTTAGGCTCCACACCTTAACAATCTCCCACTTGGAGATAAATAGCTGCACCAGTACCTGTACAGCAATATCTTCTAGCTCCTCCATCTTCAACTCAATCATGAAGACCAACAAAAGTTGAATGAAGATTCAACTTCTCCTTTATAATCGGCTTGGTTAACATATCAATAGGATTCCTATCTGTATGGATCTTCTTCAGCTTCAAATCACCATCTTCCAATACCTGCTGTATGAAGTGGTACCTTAGCTGTATGTGCTTGGTTCTTGAGTGAAAAGCTGAATTCTTAGCCAAATGGATTGCACTCTGACTGTCACTATGCAATCTGCAACTCCCATGCTCCCTTCCAAGCTCTTCCATGAACTGTGTCATCCATATCATCTCTTTGCTAGCTTCTGTGGCTGCAATATACTCTACTTCTGTAGTTGACAAGGCAACAACCTTTTGCAACTTAGATATCCAGCTAACCGCCGTTCCTCCTACAGTGAAAACATATCCTATAGTGCTCCTCCTGCCATCCAAATCACCTGCCATATCTGAATCTACATAACCATGTAGAGAAGTATCTGAACCTCCATAGCATAAGTGCCTACTGTTGGTTCCTCTCAGATATCTAAGGATCCACTGAACTGCTTTCCAATGTTCCTTACCTAGATTGGCCATATACTTACAACTCCCACTGCTTGGGCAATATCCGGTCTAGTACACACAATTGCATACATCAAACTCCCTACTGCAGAAGAATATGGAACCTTACTCATGTACTCTACCTCATCATGTGAATTAGGACATTATTCTTTAATCAACTTAAAATGTCCAGCCAAAGGTGTGCTTACCGGTTTAGCATTCTGCATATTGAACCATTTCAACACCTTGTCCACATAATCCTCTTGAGACAATATCAACCTGTGATTTTTCCTATCTCTCTTAATGCTCATGCCAATGATTTTCTTTGCTGCTCCCAAATCCTTCATAGCAAATGTTTGAGCTAATTTCACCTTAAGCTCAGAGATATCTTGCATGTGTGATCCTGCAACCAGCATATCATCTACATACAACAATAGAATAATATATCTACCGTTATCCAATCTCTTAAAATACACACAATGGTCAGATTGACACCTACTGTAGCCATGCTCAGTCATAAACCTGTCAAATTTCAAATACCACTGTGTAGGAGCTTGCTTGAGGCCATACAAGCTTTTCTTCAATCTGCACACTAACTTCTCCTTTCCTTTGACCTCAAATCCTTTCAGTTGTTCCATATAAATTTCCTCATCCAAATCTCCATGAAGAAATGCTATCTTAACATCTAGCTGCTCAAGATGTAAATCCTTAATAACAACCAAAGACAGTACAATCCATATAGAAGTCATTTTAACAATAGGAGAAAAAATCTCACCAAAATCAATACCTAGTTTTTGTGCAAATCCTTTCATTACCAATCTGGCCTTATATCTCATTTGTCCATTCTCACCTTCTTTCAACCTGTAGGTCCATTTGTTCTTTAGTGTTCTCATACCAGCTGGTAATTCGACCAAATCCCATGTTTGGTTCTCTCTTAAAGACTCCATCTCCTCAACCATGCCGCGCTCCCACTGACTCTTGGACTCCACCTGTATTGCTTCTTCAAAACTCTCTGGTTCTCCACCTTCAGTTAGCAATAAATAGAATAATGAAGGAGAATATCTAATTGGAAGCTTACTTACCCTTTTAGACCTCCTGATGGGTGTCCGAGACTCGTTCACAACACGCTGTCCACCCAAATTCTTTGACAGTGACCGACCTCGGTCACCTCTAGACCTGTTACTGGCTGACGCTAGTTTTTCCTGACCGACGCCAGTGCTTGTCCTACCGACATCAGTCTCTGTATGACTGACATCAGTTTTTGTTCTGCCGACGCCGGTTCCTATACTGCCGATGTTGGTCTCTGTGTTTTCCTGTAAGTGATTATTTCTTTTTCCTGCGAGCTCATTTTGGACCGTCATCTCGTCTAATTCACTATTGCTCTACCCAGATTGATTCAGCTTCTTCATGTGATCACTATACATCACTTTTTTGTTGAAAACAATGGCTCCTAATTACCTTGTTAGCTCCTAGATTCCAAAATCTGAAACCAAAATCATCTGAGCCATTGCCAATAAATGTGCACCTCATAGACTTAGCATCGAGTTTCTTTCTATTTTCCTTATCTACGTGTACAAAGGCTTCACAACCAAAAACTTTGAGAAAAGAGAGATCTACCTTTTTACCTATCCAAGCCTCTTATGAAATTCCACCATCCAGAGCTATAGAGGGTCCTCTGTTAATCAGGTACACTACAGTGTCAACAGCTTCTGCCCAAAACTCTAAGGGCAAACCAGCATGCAATCTCATACATCTTGCATGCTTCATGCTTGTTCTATTCATCCTTTCAGCAATTCCATTCTACTGAGGTGTCCTTGGAACCATCCTTTGCCTACGGATTCCATGCATGTAACAATACCAGTTGAACTTATAACTACAGAAATCTCCACCATTGTCTGATCTCAGGCACTTTAATCTTTTGCCTGTTTCATTCTCAACCATAGCTTTCCAAATCTTAAAAGTCTCAAATACATTAGATTTATTCTTAATACAGTAGATCCATACCTTTCTTGTAGCATCATCTATGAACGAAACATAGTAATGTGATCCTCCAATAGAAGCTACCTGAGCCGGTCCCCACACATCTGTGTGAACAAGCTACAACTTATGCTTCTTCTTTGTAGACCCAGTCTTGAGAAAAATAACCCTTTTCTATTTTCTAAATACACAGTGCTCACAAAATTCTATATCCATGCTTTTCAAATCTGAAAGCTTACCTTTAGACTTAAGAATTGACATCCCCTTCTCACTCATGTGGCCAAGCCTTGAGTGCCACAATTTTGCATCCACATCTGAAGTAGATAATACAGAAGGAGAATTGTTAGTAACACAATTACAGAAATAGAGAGTACCTACTCTCTTACCTCTGGCCATAACAAGTGCACCCGTGGTCACCTTCCAAGATTCTACTGTGAGAATTACTGTACAACCCTCATCCCCTAACTTTCCACAGAAATCAAATTTCTCTTCAAGCTAGGAACATGCATAACTTCTCTCAACACCCATGTGTTGCCATTCTACATTTTTAGCTGCACTTTACCTTTGCCAATAATTTTACAGGGTTCATCATCCCCTAGGTATACTATTCCAAAATCTCCATGGATATAGTCACAGAAATATTCCCTATTAGGGGTAGCATGAAAAGATCCACCAAAATCTAACACCCAAGATTTTATATTATTATGCAAAGAGAATATTAAAGCATCTTGTGCAATACCTGCAACCTTTGCTTCTTCTTTTCCTTCATGCTGATTGTCCTCCTTAGGCTTTGACCAGCAATCTCTACTTATGTGCCCCATCTTTCCACAATTCCAGCATTGTGGCCTTCTGCCATTTCTGGATTTGGATCTGCCTTTCCCCTTAGACTTGGATCTTGATCTCCCTTTCTTGCTCTTCTCTTTTTGCCTTTTCCTACTCTCAAACTTAAAGCATTCCCAGATGTCTCTTCTATGCTTTTCCTATGAATTTCCTCATTCAAGATAACACTAACAACATCTTCTACTTTTAAAATATTTGATGCAGATGCAGTATTGCTAACTGCCATTACTAAGCTATGCCAGCTTTCAGGCAAAGAACATAATATTAAAAGAGCTTTTATTTCATCATCAAATACAATTTTGACTGAACTTAATTGATTTACAATACCATGGAAATCATTCAGGTGATTAGATACAGATCCACCTTCTTGCATATGCAAATTAAATAGCTGCTTCATAAGATATACCTTATTAGAAGCTGAGGGTTTTTCATACAAATTTGCTAGAGTAGTCATCAACTCTACCATTTTTTTTGCCTATGATAAATTAGATATCACAGTAGATGCTAGACTCAGTCTTATAGACCCCAGAGCCTTTCTGTCAAGAACTTCCCATTCTTCATCCTCCATGTCTGTGGGCTTCTTTGCAATCCCACCTAACGGTAAGTATAGATCCTTATGATACAGATAGTCCTCTATCTACATTCTCCAATGTTGATAGTTTTTGCCATTGAACTTCTCCATTCTCAGTTTACTTTCATCTGCCATTGCTTCTCCCACTCAAATAAAAATCCCTGTAGAAACTCCTGTGAGCAACCTATAATCAATACACACTACACAGATCTGAACCACCTGTTAGTGAACCTGAGATTTGATACAAATTATTAGATATCAAACTCTAAACCTACAACCAAGGCTCTGATACCACTTGTTGGGGATCAACCAACAATATGATTACACTTATGAAAGCAATAAACTGTGAAATTAAATTAGATAGATAAGTAACTAGAATCAGATAATAGCAAAGAACAAGAGATACAAGAAACCACCCTGAAAACTTGTATTAAACTCTTTACAAAAGGAATACAATTGAAGAAACTTCTTTCTTCCACACCTCTCTCAGATGCACAAGATCTCTCTCTAGATCTCTATCCCTTAAGAGCTCTCTCTCTCAAGTACAATCAATTCCAACAACCTGGATTGATACAACTCTATACTGTTCTTCAACATTCACATACAATGAACTACTACAATAATCACACTAAGCTAAGAAGATCTAATTCTACATATAGAATTAGGAGACTTGAGCATGCACTTACAACCAACAGTTAAGCCTCTTGAACAAGGGCTCTAAAACACAATCTTACTAATAATAGAAACGTGAACTTAAGACTAAGACTTAAACTCATCATGCAAACACTCGCTTCCGTCCTCGGAAATAGCATTCTGAACACATAGGTAACCGACGCCGGTTCCTGCCTGCTTGCCTGTGACCGACGTTGGCTGATCCTCTACCGACACCGGTGTCTCTTCAACTGCACCAGACCGACGTCGGTCACTCCTGACCAACGTCGGTGACTGTGTAAACCTGTAACTTTGGTAATGCACTCATATGTGAAGCTTTTAGGCTCCACACCTTAACACCAACTGTGAACACTCCTCTTGAAAATTGATTGTGCTTAGGTATTTCATTGTTATTTTATGATATTATCTTGTTTGATCCTAATGTGCATGCTATTGTATAAATTATCCAATTATCTAATTTACCTTAAAATATATTTCCATGATCCTTTTACACTGGGTGAAAATATATTCAATGATTATTTAGATCTGATTGGGCTCACAATCTAATTTATAGATTTTGACTACTTAGATGAGTAAAATGGGCATCAATTTTAGTTTCTGAGTCTATTCGTAGAGGCCCACGTATCTTATTTGGAAAGGTCGCTCTACATGTACACTTATTTCTACTTTGGGAAAGCCAATGTGTCGTGATACATGTCAATTCTTCATTAACTTGTAGTTTGCTTAGGGTCTTGACTTTTCTTTAAACTATGGTGTAGTGAGTTATTGAAAAGTGGTAAGATCTCACTCACCTAGAGCTATGGAGGCCCTTTCTTATTATTCCATGTATTTTTTTCCCCTGACTCTTAATATTATACCATGTGGCATAATCTTAGAGACTTATTTTATCTATGATTTATCATACTACTCCTGCTTGATCCCAAGGTGTGGCAAAGTGAGATGATGACACATGCCATCATTTTATTCACCTAGAAGGTCTACTACTTGATCATTATGCCCTAATCATTCCAAAATTTGAAAAAGTGACATTATGCCACTTGGCATGATATCAGACACCCAAAGGGTCAAAGGCTTGGCTCTTTTTCCAAAGTGTTCCAAAGAAGTAAAGACCCAAAATCTTGACAAGTGGAAACTTCTTCGAGAATCTAAATTTTCAAGACTTAAAATTAGCCATTAGTTTTTAAATAAATTAGTCATTAGAGTTCAAATTCCATGAAAATTGACTAAGTAAAAATACCTAAAAAGAGAGGATGAAAAGATTATAAAATAAATAATCAAGAAGGGGATTTTTGCAAAAGACCTAATTAATCCATTCAATTAGATAAATGATTAAATACCTTAATCTAAAAATAATCAATTCAGGGGTTTTAAAGGGAGGAAACAAAGTGAAATGAAAGATTTTAATAACTTCCCAAAGATAAAATGGTCTATGAACCAATAACAATAATGAAGTCATTTTCTAATCTCTTCTTAATGCTAACTATTTTGCTATGGATATTGATTAAAAATATTTCTGTTCTTATAAACCTTCCTTCTTCAAACAAGTCAGTGAAGTTGTCTACCCTTAAGCTATCTATAATGGACCAAAGATCTAAAGACTTGAATATATTTAAATAGTTTGATCCAAAGGGAAAGCATTTTATTTCTATGACAGTCTTGATGGTCTAGATGTCCATAAAATTTTGGCTCATGCAACATTAACATGAATCCCAAGGTGTTGTCTAATTAGTAGTTCATGCCACACGACATCTGTTCACTCATTTGGGGCCTAACTTAGTGTTGACTTGAACTGATGAACTATATACTCTTAGTGAAACAATATATTTACAATTGTCTAAATATCATTCATCTAGGGCCTAATGAGAGACTTGAAAACATATGAACCACCCTAAGGCCCCTAATAAATATTTTATACCACTTGGCATTATCATAAGAATCTAAGGGCTTGATTATCATCAAAACTATATAGATTGTCTTGAGGGCCTAAAGATATGGTATCATGCCACATGGTGTACTCTCATGAATCTATGAGGTCTAGTGCCTATTGAAGAAAACTAAGAGGAATTGGGGAAGTGGGGAAAAAAGATCACACCACACATCCTCATCCCAGGCACCTAGAGAGTTTAAGCAAAAATGACCAAGTCAAAAGAGGCTTGGGAAAGTGAGTGAGTGATAAGTGGAAACTGCTTGTTGGTCCAAGGAATTGTGAGAAATACAGGTGAACATTAGCTTACATGAAACTAAAATAGATGTTATACATTAAATATGAATTTTGAAATAAAATTACTAAGTTTTAAAGAAAGGTAAAATAAATAAGTTTATGAAAAAAATAATCTTTTACCTAACTTAAAGCCAAAACTAGTCCATTTTTGGTAAAGTGACTAAACCAAACAACAAAAGCACACAAATATCCAATCAACTAACTTAGAAATACTACAAAAATAGACCAAAAATGCTAAGGAAAGAGTGCAAACACTCTGAAATAATTAGATAAACTATAGAAATGTGAGGTGAAATGGTCTGAAAATAGGAACTTTAATGTCATTCAAAACATGATGTAAAACAAACCAAGACTTATCAAGTTTAATCAAGTTTAGAAAGTTTAATCAATACAAACCTAATTAATAATACAAATCTAATTTCCAAAACTCTACTAGACTAAATACATACAATGGACATTTTAAGTTTAGACTTAGTTCAAAGAGTAAGGCCAATACCATATAAAAGCTGTAAATTGTCAAGAATATTTTCAATCAGACCATGAATAAAAATAGATCCAGACTTGATTAGACAAGAATACCAAACTCTTTATAAAAATGAGGTTCTATGGTTTTAATGATTAAATTAGAATGTGTTGTGTAATTAAAAACAAATGGTGACTATGTTGGAAAATACTCTTGAGTATTTTGAATAAATGAAATAATCAAATAACCTAGAATCCTTGGTTAAAATATTACATGGAACATGAAAAAATCTAGGAAGAGAGAAGATGGGAGTAGCTAGGTGACCAAATTAGGTATCATTATTAACCTAGTGTGTGAAAAATGATTTAACTTACCATTTTATAGGATCTACAAAGATTATTTTCTATGGATCCAACCATTAGGCTAGTGAGTCCTACCTTGAAAATATTTGCATATATATTGCTTTGTTCCTAGCGAGGTGTCTATGACCCTAATGGAGTTACCTTTGATCCCATTTAAGACCTTATTATACTACCATCTAGATGTCTATAGATCTAGTAGAGGTTGATTGAATCACCTAGAACTATTTTTTTCAAAAAATATTTTTCTTTTATGTTCTCTTTCTTTCTTTATCTCTTTTTTTGATGCCTTAGTTTAGGGTTGGGGACCACTTGGAAAATGAAAAGCATAACTATGGATTTTTCATCGTAGGTATTCATCACAACAAGTTCACTCTTTATAAATCTTTTAATATGTCAAAATTGTGTTTGGTTCCAAAATAATACCTTCAATAACCACTTAGTTTTACCCAACCTTACCCAAAAAAGAACTAGTTTATGACACATATAATAATCTCAAACTTTAAGACTGACTCAATGACATGATCTAAGGCAACAACATAACTCAAAAAGCACATTCACACAAAATTTTATGTTTTCTAATTGTAGGCTTTAGTTTCATCACTTTTCATTGACCAATATGGAACCATGAGACAAAATAGTTGGGAACAAACCTAACAGGGAAATTGGAAAACAAGACAAGAAAACAAACCTAAACTAAGAAACAAATTGTAGAAAATAAAACATGCAAGGAAAGGAAAGCAAAGAAAGTAAAAGGAAAATATTTATAAGATCATTCTAAGATATCTCAATTTTGGAATTAGGGGTTGAGGAGATACCTTTTGACAAGTAATAAGATCTCCTAAGTGGGAGATTGTTAGGTTGTGGAGCATTAGTTAGACACCTAAAACAAAACATAATCATATTCAAGATTTTGGTAAGGTTGGTAGGAATCATACCAAGGGAGGACATTTAGTTGCATCTATGTTGTCCTTTATGTTGAAAAACACTATTCCAAAGAGAATTATTGACAACATTTTCATGCAAGCTAATCAAATTTATGTTATAGAACTTATATGTACATACATTCTATTGATAACAAGTAACTAGGATAGAGTTGAGGAAATACCTATGCCCAAACATTAAATTGTGGTGAGGGATAAGGGTGGGCATAAATATATACCAAAGTAACTTCATACCAAACCTAACATAGATGTTTTATTTATGACAACATAGTGGTGAATCTACTATTGGTTGCTCTTTAACTAATATGGACACTTTGGTAGTATCTATATGTTAGAAAGGAATGCTTGCTGTTGCACCAAAAGATCAACATTTTAACACTTGATACAAATGCCAGATAAGTACCCATGGGATGTTGTTATTCCATGTCAAGAATACCTAAGGGGATGCTAGTGATTAGTCAAATAATCCCCCCCCCTTTAACATTAATCGAAGGGATTCAAACCCATGACCATAACTTTGATACTAATTATTATAAAGGAACGCTTGCTATTGTACCAAAAGATCAACCTTTTAATGCTCAATAAAAATGCCAGATAAGTACCCACAGATGGTTGTTAGTCCATGTCATGAATCCTTAAGGGGATGCTGACAATTAGTCCAATACTATATTATTATTTTTGTAATCTAGAAGATGTGGACTTGGCTCTTCCCAAGTTAAGGACCTTCTAGATTTATCATCATTGGCTGAAGTATGTGGAGAGTTATATTGAATTAGGCCATTTTTAGCTTCAATTCTCATTGGATTCACTCCTTTCAGACCACCATGCTTATAGTTTCCCATATCAGACTTTGATATGTCTATTACAAGAGAATCTCATGGGTGTTTTATTCCAATTATATAGATTGCTTCAGAGACTCCAAGTCTTTAGATACAAGAACAACCACTTGATTCTCTTATGTTTCATCCATTTCTAATTATGAGGTGGGGGTCAATTAGATACCACCAAGCTGTTGATCTTCTCGATCCAAATTTCCAAATGTAGGAGTAACAACATGTGATATGGGTATTTCAGATTTGTAGAATACATCCTCTTCATCTATCTACTCCAATTATTCTATTTCATTTTCAGGATGACTATAAGAATGGTTTGATTCTTTCTCTTTTTCACACAACTCTTTTCTACTTGAATATTCATGTAGGAAGTCAACATATATGATTGTTATTTATTTATCATCAAAATTATCATCATCACTAATCTTAGGGTCTAAATATTACCTTTTGAATGGGACATTCTGATTCAACATGACTGATTCAACATCCATTCCATTTTTTCATCCATAAACTCTAACTTGTGAACCTAGAAATACAGTCTCATAATTCATCCCAAGCATTGCTTTTGTGTCATTCCCTAAAATAAATTACTCTTGATCAGTAAAAACACCAAAAACACTTGATTATTAATACAAGGCAAAATAAATTACTGACCAAGAGTTGAACAATCATGATCAATTGCATTAAAATCAACAACAAAGTTATATTTTATGACATGGAATTTTGGTTAGACATAATATTGAGGAAAGGTTTTATTATAAGGCACACCTTGGTCCATAGGTTGACATATAGGCATATAAGTTGGAGGATTTTGGGTGTGAACACATAACTATTCTAATGAGTAGAGTGGATCAATGCCATAACAATGTGGCATAAGTTATTCATTGATGAATGATTTTTGATATGTGGATACTAAGGATGTGAGTGAAAATGGGATCTTCCAAATAAACATAGTACTTATGGGATCTAGTGTTCTTAAATAAACTTCAATAAACATCACCTCTGTTTGTAGGAATGGGTATTTCAACCTCCTATATAGTTGGTGAAAATGACTATTGAATGAGATTATGGGTTCAATAGGTTCCCTATAGGCTGTAACAACTGATAATACAAGGTAAAAGGATTAATAAACACACTAAAATGGTTAACAAATGGATATTCAAAGATAGTCCATGAGATAATGCATCCATTTGACAAACCTATGTACAAATGGTAAGCATCTTCATCCAACGAATAAATAAATAAGTGGAAATACACATCCTCATGTTGGATCTGGGTTTGAATGATAGATTATTTAAATGCCTAAATGTGTTCTTCAGTAGTTTGAATCCCACCATGGGTATATTTGAACATAATTCGTCAAGATTCTTAAAAAAGTTATGAATAGGATCTAAAATGTTCACAGAGTAAAAACTTCCACCCATCTAAGACAAGGACACAGTTGGGTTCAAACGTAAGTAACATGATCAAAATCGAACATAAACATTATATAGTATCCTATTCAGACTTCCTTCTTTTACCAAGATATTGGTGTGTTGTTTAGACACACAAAAGATTATGGAAAACAAAACCGCAAGACTAAAACTAGTCTAAAATCTAAAGAAATACTCCAAATCAGGTCATCCTTCTAGAACCAATCTATTGGTGGTTTGTTTAGCACACCAATTGTTGACAATTTTTGACCCCATAGGTCAAAAAATCATCACCATTATCATTTGAAGCTCTACATACATGCTAGTTTACTTTGAAAGAGCATATGTTGATCAAAACAATTGAAAGGAGCAAATCTTAAAGAAGGACTTAGGGTTTTACAATAATAAGGGTTCTTCTCAAAAGGGTAAAGTCATTTTAAAAAAAACCCAAAAGCCATTTAAAAAGTTCTGAGGACCCTTTCAACAATCCAAAATGTCATTTACAAGATTTCAAATGGTCGATCCTTGAGAAAATGGTCCAATTCAAGTTTGATGAAAGGTCACTTCTTAGGAAAAGGGTCCTTTTATAGGTTTTCCAAAGGGTTCTTTTCCTTCGGGAAGGTTCTTTACAAAAATCCTTAAGGGCAAAAGACAAAGTTCCAAAGGGCACATTTAAGAAGGCCAAAGGGCCATTATCAAATTCTAAAAGGTCATTACAAAAAGATTGAGGGGACACTTACAAAAAATATGAAGGGTATGTGCCCTTCAGAAGAAGACAATTTCAAAATTTTGAGGGACACTTTCAAAACTCTAAAGGGTACTTTCCCTTCAAAGAGTTCATTTACAAAATGCAAGATAATTCCTTCAAAATTTTTGTCCGAAGGAAAAGTGTATAATGTAGAGCTTCAGACATTTTGTCTAAGAGAAAAAAAGCTGAAAGAAAGAGACCAAGTCAAAAAATCCTAAAGGACTTTTCAGAGGCAAGTGTACGTTTCATCTTTTTGAAGGGTCATTTAGAGAAAAGCTGAAGGGTCACTTTGCAAAAGCTTGAAGGGAATTTTTAAGTTACCGAAGGGTATCTTCCTTTTAAGAAATTCTAAAACACAAAAGTCGAAGGGTTTTTAGCCCTTCATAAGAGTAAATTTATAGAAAGTTTGAAAGGATATTGCATAAATACAAAGGTCTCTTTTTCTTTCAGGCAAGTGAACCATTCCAACAATGTGAAAGGCTTATCAAAGTTCTCAAAAGACTTATCAAAGTTCTCGAAGGGTCATTCTCAAATTTCTCAAACGGTCAATTTTTGGTGGAGGGATCACTTTAACTTTCTCAAAGGGACAATTTTGGGATGAACCATTTCATTTGAGAGGCAGTAAAGAAAGGCCATGGTAAGAAGTCTAAAAGAATTCTTTCAGGAAGATTTATCTGAAGAAAAGAAAGACACATGGTTTCCTTCAGACTTTTTGTCTGAAGGAAATGGATAGAAATGAATCAGACGGGTAAGCTCAAGAGAAAAAGACAAAATGAAGGACTTTTCAAAAAGTATGAAGGGAAAGAATAGAATCAAGACAAGCCATAAAATAAACCAATAGAAAGTGCATAGAGAAATAAGTCTTAGACATTTTGTCTAAGAGACAAAAGTCCAAGAGAAATAGACAAACAAATAGCCAAAGATGAAAACAATAAGTAAATGACCTAAAGCAATACATGCGCAAGAACAAGAGATGGAGTCAACATGGAATTTCATACAAGTGGAGGTTAATTTGGAGTTGGTTGGTTTTAAGTTTTGGTTGACTATTTATTGTATTCATGATTATCTCCTAGTCAATCTAATGCATCCAAAGGTTCAACTCAACTTCAAGTGGAGGTCTCAATCTGAGATGTGGCATGGCTTTCCATGCAAGAGTTTGACTTGTCAAACTTGGATCCACCTCATCCCATCAAATGCCAACATGGTGTTTATTTCATGCATGTGCTCTTATCTATCTTGTTAAATCTTTAATGTTCTAGTAGTTCAAATGGAATTCTAAGTTTAGCATTAGCATTGATTTCATGCAAAGGAGATTTTTATCTTATTTTAAGTAGTTCAAGCAGAGTTCTTTATTTGGATATTGGCGTAGCTTTCCATGTATGGAATAAATTAGTCCAAAATAGGTCCAACATCCCTTGCAAATGCCAAAGTTCTTTTCATGCAAGATATGCGACAAAAATAAATTTTATTTGAAGACTGCATTATCTTTTGATAGCTCAAGTTTGACTTGGTTAATGTGGGAGTTAATCTCCTATTCTATTTTCAGTGCCAATATTTGGCTTGTGTATGCTTTTCTATATAAGTTGGCTTTTTAGCCTTGAATTAAATCCCTCTTTTGGCAAGATAAAATTCTACCAAAGACTAAGTTTGTAACCTTTTTTTTAGATTAATAGAAGGACCATTTTTTATTTTTTAGAATGCTAGTATAGTGTATTCATGTCAGTGATTTGCATAAGTGATAGATTTTTTTTTCTTTATCAAGTCTTGATTCTTATCTAGCAGCATAGTTGATAAATTTATGTAGGTCACGTTCTATGTTTGATGTCTCTTGGCTGAGTTTATAGTGGATATAAGTGGCTGGTTAGTGCCTTAAATCAAGCCTATTCCATCATTTACCTCAATCTTTGATCATAAGATAAAAGCTTTTCATTAAATACTTATGTATATTGATCAATTGGAGTTGAAAGTTCAACCCTTTTCTTGTCTAAATCAGTGTTCTTAGGATCTCAAATTGAGTGGATCAATCAAAAAATATAGGGGCCTCACCATCATTAGATATAATTTTTGTTCAAGTTTCTCTCTCTTTTCTTAATAGTTTATAGTGTAGATCAAAGATCTTAATTGATACACCAAAGGGAGCTAGCCCTTAGAATCTAGAGAATTTAATCCATTGATTAGGTCACCCATAGCTTAATATTGTTTCTATGTTTTAGCAGACTACGAAGGCCTAAAACTACCTTCACAAGGGTGCAAGTCTGATTGACAACACTAATTTAGGTAGGATCGAATCCACCCAACCTCTCCTGAGATGAGACAAAATCTATCCAAGGTCTACTAGTACCAGGTGTTTTTCTTGTAGGGAAACTTAGTAGTTAATTTGAAACTGTTATATTTAAAGGGGATCATTTGGAATAAATTTAGATAAATGATAAGTATGGTCTTATGGGTCAGTTTCTCAAACAATCAACAAAATTGAATTTGTCATGAAGGTACAACTAATTTAATAATTTTTTATTGTATACATGGATTCAATAATATATTAACAATGATAAGGTTTTCAATCAAGATAAATCTTGTAAACATGTATTTCAACTTTAGATGTATTCTACCTACTCTAATAGATACAAAAAAATAGAAAAATATGAGGGTAAAGAGAAAGATGTAAGCCAATTTTGTATCTAAAATTAATCTGATTCATTTGAATTAGATGGATTCCATGGAACAAATCTATTTCTTGGTCAGTATGTAGACAACCATGAACACAAATGACGCAAGAGTATGAGGTATTCAACTATGAATAAATATTGACAAAATCACTATATACATGTGTAGATAATGAACAATAGTCTTTAGAACCTTTCAATAGATAGATATTTACTTGAAAAATAGTGTTTGGATCCACCTTAATTAGGGTAAATATAAAATATTATTTACAAAAACATTGCTTACAAGAAAATCTAACTAGAAAAACAAGAAATTACAATTTTTTTTGGTCTTCTACTCTATTCTAACAATAATCAACTAGCCCTTAACTCAGTCTTGTGTTGGCCTTATAAAGCTTTTTAATAGTCTCACCCATGAGGTAGTTGAATATATTTAATGCATTACCCACCCACTAAATGGTTATAAACATTCAATAACAATGCCTCTTTTGAATGTTCATCTTAGATAATAGTGCCTCTTTTGAATGTAAATTTTCCCATTAAATATTAAAAACATGGTAGTATTAGAATAAAATATTATTCTAATTCACATAGGTCCATGTTTAATTCCAGTCCTTTTGATGGAATACTATTGTACTGAATGTAGGGGCATAAGTTTTTATCTTCTAACTATGAACACTCCTCTTGATAATTGATTATGTACATGTATTTATTTATCCTTTTATGATATTAGCTTGCTTTATCCTAACATGCACACTAATATTTGATTTATCCCACTATTTGATTTACTTTAAAATCTATTTCCATGATCCTTTTGCACTAGGTGATAAGATATTCAATGATTATTTAGATCTGATTGGACTCATAGTTCAATTTCTAGATCTTGATGACTTAGACATGTAAAATGGGTACCAAGTTCAACTTTTGAATTTTTTTGTGAAGGCCCACATATATTATCTATAAACATCACTCTACGTGTCCAATTTCGCCACTTTTGAAAAGCCAACATGTTCTAATATGTGTCAATTTTTTATTAACTCACAACGTGCTAAGGGTCTTGAATTTTTTGTAGGCTATGGTACAATGAGATCTTTATAAGTGGAAAGATCTCTCTCACTTGAAGCTTCATAGGACCTCATTCATTGTTCCATGTCTTATCTTCCCTAGGGTCCTAAGATTATACTACATGGCATGATCTCAGAGACTCACTGGATCTATGCTTTGTCATACTTCTTTTGCTTGATCTTAGGGTGTAGTAAAGTAGAATAATGCCACATGGTATCATCCCATTCACTTGGAAGGTCCACTACCTACTTCCTATGTCCTGATCATCTCAAGGTCTCAAAAAAGTAAGGTTATGCCACTTGGCATGATCCCAACTATTGAACACTTGGCTCTTTGTCTAAAGTGTTTTATAGAAGTATAGACCTAAAATATCAATAAGTGTTAGCTTCTTAGAGAATATAGACTTGTAAGACATAAAATTAATCATTAAACTTCAAATAAAGTAGTTTTTAGAGTTCAAATTCTATGAAAAGAGACTAAGTACAAATTCTTGAAAAGAGAGGACATTTTTTTATGAAATCAACAATTGAGAAGGGGATTTTCACCAAAAACCAATTAATCCATTTAATTAGATTAATGATTAAATACTTTGATCAAAACATAGTCAATTTTAGGCCTTTTAAAGGAAGAAATGAAGTGAAATGAAATATTTTAATAACTTCCCAAAGATCAAACAATCTATGAACCAAGAACTATAAAGAAGTCATTTTATCATCTCTTATCGATGATAACTGTTTGCTATGGATCTTGATTAATTTTCATTGTTGTTCTATTTAACTTTCCTTCTTCAAACAAGTCAATGAAGTTTTTTACCCTTGAAATTTATGCAATAGACCCAAGATCTAAAGATTTAAAAATATTCAAATAATTTGATCTAAAGGGAAAACATTTTAGTTCTATGATAATCTTGACATGACAAATGACAATCAAATTTGGGCTCATACAATGCTGATGTGGATGCCGATGTGTCACCTAATGGGTAGTTTGTGCCATGGATATCCATTCACTTATTTAGAGTCTAACTTAGTGTCCACTTGTGTTGATGACCTCTATACTCTTCATGAAACAAGATCTTGACACTTGTCCATATCTCATTTATCTAGGGATAATGGGAGACTTGTGAATATATAGACCACCCCAGGGGCCCAAAAAAATAGGATCATGCCACTTGGTAGGATCCATAACATCTAGGGGATCAACTATCATTATAAGTATATAGACTATCATGGGGACTGAAAGAAATGGGATCATGCCACATGGCATAGTCTCACAAATTTGGGAGGTCCAAGGCATATTAAATAAATCAAGGAAGCTTGGGGAAGTGGGTAAATAAGATCATTCTATGCATCCTCATCCTAGACATACAAAGATTTTAGGCAAAAATGGTTAAGTCAAAAATGGCTTGAGAAAGTGAGCGAGCAACAAGTGGTAGCTTCTCCCTTTCCTAGGGACTCATAGGAAAGCTAGGTGACCATTTAAATAATGGGAGACCAAAAGGTACATTAGACTTTGAATATGATGTTTTCAATAAAATGACTAAGTCTGAAAGAAAGGTAAAATAAACAATCCTATGAATAAAATACTCTTTTGCCTAATGCAAAACCAAAACCCATCCATTTTTGGTATAGTGAATAAATAAAAAAATAAAAACACACATATATACAACCAATTAACCTTGAAATACTACAAAAATAGACCAAAAAATTCTAAGGAAAGAGTGAAACAATCTAAAATAATTAGATAAATTATAGAAATTTGAGGAAAAATGCTCTGAAAATGAGAACTTCAATACCATTTAAAACATGATGCAAAATAAAACAAGACTTATTAGATTTAAACATGTTTATAAAGTATAGACCTATCAATATAGATCTAATTTACAAAACTCTTCTATATTAAATGCATATAATGGACATTTTAAGTTTAGACTTAGTTCAAATAGTAGAGCTAATACCATATCAAACATAAAACTTTTCAATAATCTTTTCAATCAGACGATGAATAAATAGAGACCTAGAATTTATTAAACTAGAAGACCAGACTCAATAGAAAAAAGGTGACATTATTTCATTGATGAAATTAGGGCATGCTATGTAAGAAACAACACCCATAAAATCAAACAATTAGATCTGAGGATCATTTATCACATGACTCCTCTAGTAACAATCTAGTAATAACAAGTGTTCCTCTACATATTTTTTATATTTGTTAAATAATTAAATTTTCATCTTGTTTTATACTGTTATTCAAAAAATATATATAGATATTCTTTGTTTTGGATAGTTTCTATTTTCATTTCTATGTCCTCAATGGAATTTATTTAACTATTCCACACTTCTCTCTCTCTCTCTGAGGATCATTTATCACATGACTCCTCTAGTAATAATCTAGTAATAACAAGTGTTCCTTTACATCTTTTTTATATTTGTTAAATAATTAAATTTTCATTTTGTTTTATCCTGTTATTCAAAAAATATATATAGATATTCTTTGTTTTGGATAGTTTCTATTTTTATTTCTATGTCCTCAATGGAATTTATTTAACTATTCCACACCTCTCTCTCTCTCTCTCTCTCTCTCTCTCTCTCTCTCTCTCTCTCTCTCTCTCTCTCCATTATTTATACTAGTGGCATGGGGGATAGTGTTTGGTCAAGGGGGTTCATTTCCTTATAAAATAACTTATAGTTAGGGGTTTATAATTATGTTCCTTTTGGGATCTCCTTTTTATTATCCTCTCTATAATCTTCTTTTATTTATACTTATTTAACTTCTTCCTCCTTATAACTAATATATTTTTTTATCTTCTAAATTACTGATTTATTCTTCCCCTTCATTTATATTTTTTATCTCATCCATATATTCTAAAATATTATCTTCACTATCTACTATGTCTTATCCTATGTCCTTATCTTCTCTCTTTTTTCTATTCTTCCATTCTCTCTTCTTTTTTTACATTTAATCTCTTCAATTTTCTCTCTTACTAATCCCATTACATACTCATATCTTATATTTTAAGGTCCCTCAATTATCATACCTTATTTCTCCATAAATTACATACTTTGAAGGTCCATCCCCCTTCTTGTGCACCATCCCTTATGTACCTAGCCTCTTAGATATGGTTAGAATACATTTTTAATATCTTTATATTTTTGTGACATATGGGGAAAAATATTAGCTATTATATTTCATAAATATTCTAATCTCCTTAATCTAAATTACTATATTATGGACATTAGATAGCCAAAGTCTATGTGGTTCCACCAAATGTTGACATAAAATCTGTTGGTTATGTTAAGATCATGCAAAATTGGGGTTAGTTTGTTATAAAATTAAAACAAATGAAATTATACCCAGTTAAACAAGTTTCCTCCAATTAAGCAATAAAAGGATGAAAAAAACATGTGATTACCTTCACTTATCAAAGATAACTTTACTTATCCTATTTTTGATTGGATGTGCTTGAAAGGGATGTAGTTACAAAGTTTTGTCGAGATGCGTAGACAATTCAACATCATCTCCCCTTGTGAAATGAAAATTTGGGTTGGATGAGTGAGGATGTTAGTTAAATCTTGGATTCAAAAATTAGTATCAATTAATTATATAAATAAGCTTATTGGAATGATGACAGGGCTCATCAATTTATAGATTTTATTGACTGATGTGGACTGTTAAATAAGATTGAAGATTAATAGATGGTAATATGTCCTACATTTCACTTAATTCCATGCACTAAATCCACTCATAAAAGTTTTAAGTGTGTAAGCAACTCCATTTAATAATATTTGGAGTGGGTAAGAGCATGTCTTAGATGTTACTTGCATATTTTTCTCCTTGCATTGAATTTGCCTTGGAAAATAAACTTTGATTTTGGATTCAGTGCAAGATTTATGGTTTTTAAATTGGAAAGTGGATTTTTGGATGAAAATATAAGTTTGATATGTAAAATATGATTATTTTATTTATGGAAAATATGAAATGTACAATCCATGGAATTTTCCATTATTGATGAGATTAACTAATTAATAAATATTAATTATTTTTTTGTGGGATTAGAGATGATTATAAAAGAGTGAATTAATTGGTTAGGTAGTGATGTGTAAAGAGGATGAGTAGATTGGGGATGTGTCAGATAAATCTAAGAATATGATGTGGTTGATTAATGTGATCAGTGATGCATTGTTACAACTTGAGATGGAAGCGATGATCATATTGATGAATTTGGATGATCAAAAGAAATTAGGTTAATACACATAATAATGCAGGAAAGTGATTTAATGAACAATGATGACCCCTGAGTGGAAGAAAGAATGTCTACATTTTCCCCCATTTTGAAAGGGCATTGTAAAACATTGGTGAAGTAAAAAAATTTCAAAAAAATGATAAGAATGAAAAAATGGGCATAATGGGGTGCCCCAAGTGATGTGAAGTAGATAATTGATTAGAAGTGATGGTTTTAAGAAAAATGCCAAAAATGAGCTCACAAGGATGTCATATATGAAAATGACAAGGATGGGATGCCTCCTCAAGGGATCAAACAAAGAATAAATTTGATGGATGAGACACTTGAAAGGAAGAAAACTATATAAAATGAGGTGGAAGAGGTCAAAAAATGAAGAATATTAACTAAAATAGAAGGAAAAAGATGAAAGGGGTGAGAAAAGATTAGACAAGATGGAAAATGGATGTACAGGGGTGATGAGGGGAATAAAATTAAAATTAGGCTATAAATTGACCATGAGGGGATGAAAACAATTCATTTTCACCCTCTAGACATATAATTACTAAGTTTTGGTTTTATGCTCGAGACCCTTGGAGGAAATGGTGCATGTTTCAACCCATAGGAAGCTTGGTGGGCATGAGAGTACCAACAAGCATAGGGGAGAGGGCCAATGACAAGTAGGCTTAATTTTAGAAAATTTTATTTTTTAAGTGCATTTAATAGCTTATAAAGTTCCATGTGTGGCAATTATACCACAATTAATTTTTTTTCCATGGTGGAATCACCCACAAAAATGGCAAGAGCATAAAAAGTTTGGTAGAGTCACCAAAAAATCAATTAAATCATTGGGAAACCAAATGATTAACAAAATCACACAATAAATAATAGCAATGTGAAAATGCACCAAAATATTAAAAATGGTGAAAACATGCATAAATTCATTTAAACAAACACAAAGTGGTGAAAATGAAAACACACATTCAGATCACTATAATGGTAGAAATGAAAACAAAAAAACCTTGTCAAGTTGTGAAATCAGTCGCTAAGTGGAAAACATCTAAAGGATAGTGTATTCATACTTAAACTAGTAGAATTGACCTATGGATTAGTAGATTCACTCTATAAAGTGGTGAAATCACCAAAATGGGATTGTGTTCAATGTGACATATTTTATTGACTTATTTGATAAATTTGAAAATTGATTTGATGTGTATGATGTATATATAATTAAAAATTATGAGAAATTCTCTAAGTGTGCTAATATTGGTGATTATAGGAGCAAGTGTATATGATTACTAGATGAGAGAGATGATCACACATCCTTTTAGAGATGTATATTTGGGATGATGAGCTAGTGGGGCTGATGAAGGTAGTGGGATTACTATACATTGCTAGGATACTAGTGATTCAGGTGGATTGAGCACTATTAACTGCACTTGCAGAGAAATGAAATTCAAAGACCAAAACTTTCCATTTTTAATGAGGGAAGTGATATTTACACTTGAGGATGTTTGGTAAATTTTATAGATATTGAATCCATGAATAGGGCTTTGCTTAGTGAGTAGGGGGTCAATGGGATCTACTAGATTAGTTGGTGGGGATCACCGATATATAAATGTGGCACAACTGAGTATATATAGATGCATTGGCTATATATCCAACCATTGATAGGGTTCCCCTTATGTTCATGACCATTATCAATGGTATTTTTTTATCTAACAAGAAATTCTAATTTTTACATATGGGATTCAGTGGAATAATCCTAGACATGTTCGAGGATGTAATGATTTTTTCATGGGGTATTTTTATCTTGGCACAAATATACATGGATTTTCACATGGTAGTTTACCATGGTAGATGGAGCATAGGTGACTATACACTACTACATGTATGGGCTTGGGAGAACATAGGCATTAAGAGACTAATAGGCCAACTATGACAAAGTGCAAATGATGAGTAAGTATATTTTAGATGGGTTATCATAATTGGGGTATGGTGTGGACATTTGAGTGATATGGCATTTTACTATCAAGCTATTGATGGTCTGATACAAAAAGACTTGATATGACAACCCTACTTACAAAGATAATTTAAATGGTCAAAGGATGATTACTATTCCAAATATATGACTATAATATACTATATCACAAGTCATCAAGGGTATATTGTAGTGTGATACATGCCAAACTAGTACAATAATAATTTGTATTAACACATGATGTATCAAATGGGCCACATATTTTTACTCATGTATGAAAGGAGATAGTGCAATTTGGTCCCCTAATGCCAAGAGAAAATGTTGTAACCATTTGGATTATGGTTCAAGGGAGTGGTTGGTATTGTAGCTAAGGATACTCACATGCTAGTGTGACATATGAATATGTAGCCTGATAGATTCAAGTTAGACTAGTATGATTGACTAGGCCATTGATGTCATCAATTTGCAAATTACATGAGAGGATCTATGTGGTTGTGCGAGCTTATCCCCAAAGATGAAGGAAAAATTATGCTATGGCTAGGGAATTTTTCAAATAGGGAAATGTTGTGACTAACATGCCCCATTTTGAAAATATCAAACAAGGACCCAATTTAAGCTAAAGATCTTATGTTCATGTTTAGTTGTGAAATAAATTAGTCAAAGTTTAGTCTAGGAGATATTATATTAAGCTTAAATGGAAATTTAGATTGATACTAAACTATTCTCATAGGTTCCATTTAGATTGATGCTGAACTATTCTCATAGGTCCATGATTCTAAAATTTGAGTCTTTATTAGAATGGGTTCTTTATTGGATTCTAGATATCCAAGATGACTTAATGTATCTGAAGGTCATGTTATCAATTTAATTGATATATGAGTTGAAAATTCTAAATGGGAATATTTTTTAAAGTTATTATATGTACTTATGTGTGTTAGGAACCCGTGCCTTACCCTTCTCTTTGCAGTATTACTGTAATAATTGCTATGGATGCATATGCTTTGTAAGTCGTCCCTTAGAGCATATTTGAATTATCCCACATACAAGGGAAGTAGTAGTTGTTAGAATAGAGTTAGTATATAAGTAAGTGTTGAGGCCCAATGAAGGCATACACAAATTTATTATATTGAGCTTGCTCAAAGGAGGTTGCCCCCTCGAAGTGGCCTATGATAAATATAAGCTTTCTATGTGTCTGTTATTCGTAAGAGTTATTTTATTTTCACATATTTTGATTTAATCTATTGTAGGAGGTGATCTATTGCAGGAGGTTCTTCTCATTTGGTATCAGAGTGCTTTCTTGGCTTTGTGGGTAGATTTGGAGCAATTTTTTTTCAAAACAGGGCTTTCTAAGAGCTGCACCATTTCTAGCAAGATTTTTTTTCATTGCAGGTTCCATCATTTTGGATTGGGTAAATACCCATCCACTTAATTATGGTAAGTGTTTGGGCATAAGCCCTAAAATTCATTATGAGGAGTACCATAGGAACCCTAAAGTAGCTGGCCCATTGAGAGAACTTGCCAGTGGAAAGGGCAATGGCCCCATCTCGATTGACTAGTTCCCACTCGTGAGGTACACCAAAAGCTATCGTTAAGGGGTAAACCTGTGGCCAAATTTTTTTGGAGAGCAGTACTTGATCAGATAGCTTTGGTGGCTAGAGAAAATTTTAAAAAATCCTTTAGGCAGCCAAACAAACTTGGGGTCCATATCCAACTTATCAGGTTCAAAGAGCAAACAATAGTGTATCCATAGTTGAGGATATTTCCAACCACATAGTTGCAGACAATCTGTTTCTGAAGTAGCAGTAAAAAAAATGGTAGCAAAAAAAAAGCAGCAAAAAAAATAAAAATTTTGGGGCACTGCCCCATACCCCACCCTACATCACAGGTGAAGGATCCCTAACTATTAATAGTTGGTTATGGTCACCACTTGTGTAGGCAAAAAAATCATGGAGGAAGAAATTGCTACATTGAAATCTCAAGTTACAGAGTTAAACGATATGATGCATGGCTTGAATCAACAAAATAACATCTTGCTCAATAGAGTGCAGAAGGAGGAGTCTTCTTTAGAGCATCGCTCCTTTGCTTCCAACTTCTCATGTGGACCTAATCTAGAATTTCCATGATTCAATGGTACAGATCCTACAGGATGGATATATCGAGCTGAACAATTCTTCAACCTCCACAATACTTATTCTGCAAACAAAGTCCCAATTACTTCCTTTCTTCTGGAACAAGAAGCACTTTAGTGGTACCATTGGTATTTCAAGTCAAATGATGAACTTGATTGGTAAAATTTTGCATCCTTAATTTTGGGTAGGTTTGGTCCCTTGACATTCGATGATTTCATATGAGCTCTCACCAAACTCTATCAAATAGGTACTGTTCATGAATATCAGATTGAATTTGAAAAACTCGCTAATCACACTGAAGGGTTTTCAGATGACTTCTTCAAAATCTACTTTGTTAGTGGCCTCAGAGAGATAATATGCTCGAAGGTAAAAATGTTTTGACCTAAAAATATGATGGATGCTTTGGGTCTAGCTAAGTTAGTAGAAGATAAACTCTCCACACAACATCGACCTCCCACCTTTTCACCAACAAAGAACACAGTGAATCAGTGGACAACCATAACCACACCAATCAAGCACCTGACTAAGGTAGAGATGTGGGCTTGCAAAGAGAATGGATTATGTTAAAAATATGATGAAAAATGGGTTAGGGGTCACAAGTGTGTCCAATAAAAATTTACTTGCTAGATGTGGAGTCACCACTAGAGCAAGACAATGAGCCTGATATTCCAAAATTTCAAGATGCTCAAGAAGAACCCAACACTGAAGAGGACCCAATAGTTCAAGAGACTCAACCTAAGATCTTAGTGCATGCACTAGTAGGTGTCACCACTCACCAAACTATGAAGGTCAAAGGGTGCTTCAAAAAGATCCCTCTCACAATCCTCATTGACTCAGGCAGTAGTCACAATTTCATCGATCCTCACATTGCTAAGGTGACAGACTACTTTTTATACCCTTGTTCTAGCTTTAAAGTCATGATTGCTAATGGGGGTACATTGCCATGAAAAGGGAGATTTCAAAATGTGTATATTGCAATGGGTGATTGTAATTTTTGCTTTAATATGTTTTCCCTACCTTTAGGAGGGTGTGATGTGGTTTTAGGGGCATAATGGCTTTGCACATTAGGACCTATTTTATGGGACTTCTATAAGATTTAGATGTAGTTTACAAATAATGGTCAAAAGTACACCTTAAAAGGGTTATTGCCAGGATCTGTTAGCTTCATTAGTTCTCATCGCATGGAATTTTTTTTGAAGAAAGGCTCACATGGGGTCATTACACAACTACATTCCTTTCAACTCCAGCCCCCCACTACTACTAACCACCCTACAAATTTACAAGCCATACTCGATGAGCATGCAAACATTTTTTTAGAACCAATAGGTTTTCCCCCTTCACACTTTAAAGATCACTGCATTCCTCTCCTTCCAAGAAGCATCCCACGCAACATCTAGCCATACCATTACCCCCATCTGCAAAAGACCAAAATTGAGAACTTAGTCTAGGAACTCCTCAAGTCTAGAGTTATTCACCCCAGCACCAGCCCATATTCCTCCCCAGTGTTTCTTGTCCACAAAAAAGATAGGTCATGGTGCCTTTGCATTGACTTTTAATCCCTTAACCACCTCACTATCAAGGATAAATTCCCAATTCCTGTCATCAATGAGCTTCTTGATGAGCTCCATGGGGCCAAATTCTTCTCCAAGTTGGATCTATGTTCTAGCTATCATCAAATTTGTGTGCATTCTAGTAACATTCCCAAGACAACCTTTCATACGCATGAAGGTCACTATGAGTTCCTTTTCATGCCATTGGCCTTACAAATGCCCCTTCCAATTTTCAAGCACTCATGAATAAAATCTTTCAACCTTTTCTCTATTAATTTATTTTAGTTTTCTTTGATGACATTTTGATCTATAGCCACATATGGGTTGAGCATCTACAACATATTGATAGGGATTTACAACTATTAGCAGACAATCAATTATGTGCCAAGCAATCCAAGTGTTCATTCAATCAAGAGGAAATTGACTATCTGGGGCACATTGTTTCAGCGAATGGGGTTCGCATGGACCCAAAAAAATTAGTGCTATGCAGAATTAGCCTCGACCAACAACTCTCAAGAGCCTCCATGGTTTCTTAGGCCTGATAGGATACTATCACAAATTCATCAAAGATTATGGAAAGATCATGGCTCCTTTAACTTCCTTATTGAAGAAGGATGCTTTCACCTGGGGTGCAACAACTGATCAGGCATTCATCAAACTCAAATAGGCTATGTGTGGTGCATCAATTTTGGCATTGCCAGACTTCACCAAAACTTTCACCATCGAAAGTGATGCCATTGGCATTGGCTTGGGTGCTATTCTTCTCCAAGAGGGTCGACTAATTGCCTTCACTAGCAAATCCCTTTCTAGCTGTAATTTAGCTTTATCTACATATGAAAAGGAAATGATGGAAATTTTACATGCAGTACAAAAATGGAGACCTGACTTATTGAGAAATCATTTTTGCATCAAAATTGATCATTAGAGTTTGAAATATTTCTTGGAACAGCGGGTCTCATCCCCAGCTCAACAGAAGTGGGTCAACAAACTCATGGGTTATGATTATGAGATCACCTATAAGAAGGGAAAAGACAATTTTGTGGCTGATGCTCTCTCAAGAACCTTTGAGGACCAGCCTTCCCTCTCTACCATCTCTATGCCCATTCTAAATTTGTTGGAATTTATTCAACAAGGGTATGCAAATGATCCCTCCTTATGCCACCTCATTCATTAATATGCCACTAACCCCTCTGTAGTACCACATTATTCATGGGATGGTGCTTCTCTATAATACAAGGGTCATCTGGTGCTTTCCTAAAGTACAGACTTGCATCAAGCCATCTTCTATGAAATCCATGCTTCCCCCTCAGCAGGGCACTCTAGATTGCTCAAAACCTATGAGCGGGCATGTCGACACTTCTTTTAGAAAGGCATGAAAGCCATAATTAAATAGATGGTGGCTGAATGTGATACCTACCAATGAAACAAAGGTGAAACCACATTGACTCCTAGTTTGATTGAGCCTTTGCCCATTCCTACTAGGATCTAGATAGATATTTCCATGGATTTCATTGAGGGCCTCCCTAAATCTAGGGGAAAGACAATGTTCCTAGTCGTAGTCAACTGCCTCTCCAAATATAGTCATTTTTGTGCACTCAACCACCCATACACAGCCTCCACAGTCACACAAGTTTTCTTGGATTAGATCTTCCATCTTCATGGCATTACTTCTTTAATTGTCTCAGATCGTGATGCCACTTTCACCAACCATTTTTGGATAGAACTATTTCATCGCACAGGCACATAGTTGAGAATGATCTTTGGGTACCACCCACAAATAGATGGCCAGATAGAAATAGTCAACAAATGCTTAGAGACCTTCCTTCATTGCTTTGCTTCAGAACAACAACATCAATGGGCCAAGTGGCTTCCCCTAGCTGAATGGTGGTACAATACCTCATACCACACTTCCACCAAAATGAATCCCTATGAAGTAGTTTATGGTCAAGCACCACCACCACTTCTATATAATCTTGGCAGCTCACCAATTTAGGAAGTTGACACTACTCTCTGAAACTGGGATTAGATTCTCTGCACCTTAAGAGACAATCTCCACATGGCATAGAACTGAATGAAGCAACAGGCTGATCAACACCGCTCTGAGCATACCTTTTAACCTGGTGATATGGTCTTTCTTCATCTGCAACCATATAAGAAATCATCACTGAAACTAAAAGGGTGCCAAAAGCTTGCTCCAAAGTTTTATGGGCCATATAAGGTTCTCCAAAAGATTGGGTTAGTTGCTTACAAGTTACAGCTTCCACCTTCCTCCCAAGTTCATCCCATCTTTCATGTCTCTTGTTTGAAGCAAGTTCTTGGATCCAACATCTGAGTTTAGATAGTTTTACCAGCACTTGATAATGAAGGCTCCATCCTTCTCGAGCTAGAAGCAATCTTAGATAGGCACACCCACCAACCTTGATCTTGCTCCATCACAGAGGTATTAATCTAATGGCACGGCATGCAACCAAAAGATGCAACTTGGAAACCACTCTTCCAGATTCAACAATAATTCCCACATCTGAAGCTTTGAGGGCAAAGATTTTTCTAAGGGGGAGGGGATGTGAGGAACCTGTGCCTTACCCTTATCTTTACAGTATTAGTGTAATAATTTCTATGGATGCATATGCTTTGTAAGTTTACCCTTAGAGCATATTTGAATTATCCCACATACAAGGGAAGTAGTAGTTGTTAGAATAGAGTTAGTATATAAGTAAGTGTTGAGACCTAATGAAGGCATCCACAAATTTATTATATTGAGCTTGCTCAAAGGAGGTTGCCCCCTTTGTGATCAATATAAGCTTTCTATGTGTCTATTATTTGTAAGAGTTATTTTATTTTCACATATTTCGATTAAATCTATTGTAGGAGGTAATCTGTTGTAGGAGGTTCTTCTCAATGTGGCTTCCAAGTCTATACTCTTATCAAATTTGGGCTTTGATTTGTTTTATGGACTAACTTGGTTATTCAATATTCATCCCAAGTTATTTTATATTTTTAAAATTATCCAAACTCCATAGGGAACATTTCTAAAGCCTACTTGATCCCACTCATAATGTTTCTCATATTATACGTCTCATCCACACCTAAAAAAACATCAAATTTAAGAGTGGTGAAGTAGTCAAATTTACAATAGCTAAGTCTCTAACAATAATGGATCATGGCACTTGTCTTCATCTAGATTCCTCATACAATATCCTTGAAGTGATTATCCTTTTCTATTAGTTAGTATATGGGTTCATGATATTATTACACTTGTCATGATCTCACTCATTCATAACCTAAACATAGTTCATAGGTTGATCTTGGCAAGTGAATAAGTGAAGACCATACATGACTCTTCATCCTATTCATCTAGTCCCTATGTATAAAAATTACTAAATCAAAGACTCTTCTAGTATCATGATCAATGGGATCTTACCATGTGTCACCATCCTATTCATCCATGAAAAATATTAAAATTGTTAAGCCTTAGGAGAGCTTGATGAATGAGAAGCCACCATGTGGAGCTTGTCAAAGTTATCAGTCTCCTAGGTGTTTCAAATTTGTAGAAACCATAGAAGATCCTGATGAATGGGAAGCCATCACATGGATCCTATTAAAGTTATCAATCTCCCAATGGCATCTGATTATTAGAGTCCCATGAGAGTCTAATGAATAAGAAGCACTACATGGATCCTGTTAGAGTTTCTAGTCTCTTAGGGGTGTTAGAGCTATCAAAGCCTCAAGATAACCTAATGAATTAGAAACCTATAAATGGATCTTATCAAAGTTTTTAGTCTCCTAAGGGTGTTATAGATATCAAAGCCTCATGAGAGCTAGATAAATGAGAAGCCTCCATATGGATCCTATCAAAGTTACCAGTATCCTGGGGGTGTTAGAGCTATTAGAACCCTGAGAGAGCCCAATAAATGAGAAGCTACCATGTGTAACATTTTAGACTTTTTAGTCTCATAGGGGTATTAGAACTATCAAATCCCTGAGAGAACCTAACTAGCCATAATACACCATGTGAAGCTTATGTATAAAATGATAGAAAGGGCACATAACATTATAAATTTTTCCACAAAGAAAGTATAGTCAGAACCTAGGGCCAATGAAAAAGTAACATGTGTCACTTCCATATGAAAAATGTAAATATGGTTATAAATGGCTTGGATATGGGAAAGAAAGGCACAAGTGGAACCACAAGTCTAGTCTGGGAGCACATTTTTGAAATCCTTTGAGTTGTAAGATCAAGAAACATTCAAGTCTATTATGCCCACTAAATAAAATTTTAATTCATGAAAGTTGTGCCTCCAAACACCATTAAAACATGAGATCTTTGTGGAGCCCTATAATTCATCAAATCAATTTTATTTACCATTATTGCTCTCAACTTCCAATACTTCCTTTCAGCTCCCTCTCAAGCTTTTAGTGCTTCCCTCAAGTTCAAAATTTTATGCTAAGCATACCCACACTCTCAACCATGGTTGCATAATATTTCAAACCTTAATTTATGCCCAAATACATAGATACCACCTTATTATTAGACCTAACTTATTTCAATAACTAAAACAATATTTTCAAGGATTTGAGAATGTGCAGAAGCCCACCTTGAATGATGATGATGATGATGATGATGATGATGATGAGACCCAATTCCTTGATGAGCTTCTAGCCCTTAGGGAATCAAGGTTACACAAGGCTAATGCCAAGATATATGTGTTACCATGTGTCAATCTCTTTGAAAACATGTTGTGGAAGTTCCCGCATATGCATGTTGACATATTTAAGGTTGATTTTAAGTAATATTGAAATCCCCTAGAGTATAACATGTTTTAAAACCAAAACATGATGGATACATGGAATGAGACACATGGAATATATAGGTTTCTCTAAGATTAAGCCATCAATCTAGACTAATGGACCAAAAAGATGACATCAATGCTTACCCCATTCATCTCTTCTTAGAAGGAGTTCATGTTGGAATGATCATGCTAAATTATTTATTCAAAGTAAATAATTTCATACATGTGAACATCTTATAGGTTCCTATGCTGAGCATCATCCTATAAGGAAAGGGAGTCCTAGACCTTAGGAGCCTCATCAACTTCAACCTGGTCAAAGGCATAAGCAAGGCCCAAGGGAGTGACAACTTCTATATGTTAAGATATCTTATGGATGTAGTTAACACCACCTCACATTCAAACCTCTTGTGTTATCTCTATGAACCCTTTTTAACTCTATAGTTCATGTGTTTTTATATAATTTATATATTCACCATTATAGGAACCGCATTTGGGACATCTATGAGTCCTTATACCTCATAGTCTACATGGCCATTAACAAGAGGCCCATGTCCCTAAGATCTTATTATTACTATAGAGATCAAACCATCATCTAGGTGGAGGGAATCTAACAAGCCCCTCTCTTATTACCCTAAAAATTCTTAGACCACCTTGTAGAGAGATCAATTTATTATCAATAGATCAAGGGTGTCATAGATTACTTGCTTTATCACCAATAGAAGGCATGCCCAAACTTTTAAATATTCATTTACCACCACAAATACAAAAAATTTCCTTCAATATGAAAGATGGTGCATAACAAAATTCATACACCTTGGGAAGGGTAGAGCATAGAGAGTGGGATCCTTACTGGGTCATAAACACCCATGTGGTGAAATACATGGCCTGACTCAATATCATGTATCACCATGAGCCTCATCAGGATGATGACATTCACCTCAATGCATCAAATGATGCCAAGGTTATAGCATGGGTGGAAGTGGAAAAAATAAGGGGAAGTAGGCTTAGTTTGGAGTAGTCTTTGAGAAAAGGCATCTTCCACCTTCATAGGATTTGTTAGTGTGGTCACCTCCATCATAAAAATCCCTAGGGCCCACACTAATTTAGATAAGAAAGGATGTTTAGGTTACTGCACCCCACATCTCCATGAGAGTTATATAGGGGTTCCCTACACCTTTTCCTCCATGAGATTCACCTTTACCATTCTTGGTTCTAGCTCTACCACCTCAACTTACATGGGTCATTCAATCACAAGGAATACATGTGTTGAATTTTGACATTGATAACAACCCTGAAGTTAACCTATAATAGGACCAACAAGAGGCACCACTAGAGATTCCTTTTATCATTATATCCATCTTTATGTAACCCATTAAACCACCCTAGGATTCACTTCTCTTATTATGCCTATTAGAATGAGGCCTCCCCTAGGTCCTAATTTCCACCATAAATCCTTCAACCATGAATATGATTCCAAAAAATCTAGGAAAGAGATCCAAGGAAAATAAAAATGTGACTCCCTTTTCGATTTCTATTTTTGAACAAGGAAATATGTAGAGGAGAGGTTAGTCTTATGTTAGTCCAATAAAAAAATCAAAATAACACACTAAAATTCCAACACCTCTAGCTTAGACATTAGGGAGAGCATAGGTAACAAACATACAAATGAAAGCACAATTAAAATATAAAATAAAACACTCTTTTACCTTCCTAGGAGGTCCAAATGGTTTTTTTAAATGATTTTCTTAGTTTGTGCATCAATAAGTCTTTGAAAATGAAACTTGATTTGCTTCTTCTCTCCTTGGCACCTTGGATTGGTTGCTTGGCTTAAGAATTTGGCATGGTAACACTAATTACAAGTTTTATTTTCATAAATTTGAGCATTATAACACTACACTATCAAAGTTTTGAAGTCATTTAAGCATAATAAATTTACACCAAAATATCTAAAACATCAATAGGTATGGCCTTGTATTTATATCCTCAAAAGTTAACTCTCACCCAAGGTGAGTTAAGGTTTAGTTTAAACATGGAATGAGTTCAAAATAACTTTAGGTGAGTTGAGGCTAACTCTAGTTGAGTTAAAATTTGTCATGTAATTATGATTTTCAATTACTAGGCATGGCTTTCAAATTAGATATTTTGAGATATTTTGGAAGAGCTTGACAAATCATAAAGGTAATGATGAAAAGGCTTGATATTTTAATTTAGAGTTTCCATTTTTATATATTCATTAATTTCAAATGGATAATTAAACTAAACATTTAATCTTGTCTAATTAGATGATTCATTTTGATTAAATTTTTACCTATTTTAAGATTTGATCAAGTGCTCCACTTAATGGGTCCATAGGCCAAACTGCTAGTTGTTAGGTTGCAAGGTGATTTAGGGTGAATATGTGAGAGGTTATTATTGTATATAGTAGATTATCCCAAATAGGTATGTCTCAACATGATTTTGAGAATTTATGATTGATATATGGCCAAAATTAGGATGTTTAATGATTCCTAGACTTGATTTGCAATGTTTGGTAGGAATCAATCTGAAGTTTGGTTGGAAGCTAGTTATGACCAAGATTAGGTGTCTATAGTTTTCCCTTATTTGGGAAGGCATTACAAGCTATAGTCATAATAACATATTCTTAAAGAATGAAAAGATCCTATATGCCTAATACTCTAAAAATCAATGGATGAGCTCTAGATGCCCCCTTGAGCGAGCAGTTGATAAAGAAGATTAGTGATTAGCCCCTCAAAAGAAATAAATTATGGGATCAAAAGGTAAAGGGGGTGGAAAATACTGATTTGTCCATAGATGATTATAAGTAGTGGCACAATGAGATACCCTAGTTGGATAGATAAAAAGGATAATTTACCCAAAGGTGATTATAATCATTGATATAACAAGATAAAAGTATAATGATTTGCCCATAGGTGGTTATAATCATTAGCCAAAGGAAAAGATTAATAAGAGAATGATTTTCCTAAAGGTAGTTATAATCATTAAAGATAAAATAATGATTTGCCCATAGTCAGTTATAATCATTGCCAGGATAAAAACATGCCCCAGTTGGGTGGATAGAGATAATTATTTTCCCAAAGATAGTTATAATCATTAACATCTAGATAAATCAAAGCACAAAATTTTTCTCAAAGGTAGTTATAATAATTATCATGATAGTTTGCACAAAATTTTTCTCAAAGGTAGTTATAATCATTATCATGATAGTTTGGATCAAAACATAATGATTTGCCTAAAGGTGTTTATAATCATTGGTACTATGGGTGGGACAATATGGAAAATTGGAATAGGGGTTTTAATAACTAAATCCATACTCATGGATTAAGAGTAAGCTGATATAGAGGAGAAATATGAATTTGGGAAACCTATTAGTATGGAGATGCACGTCCTACCTATCAAGTATTGAAATTATGTCATGCTTTAATTACTCTATTTATGGTAAATAATTTGGATAGATTAGGAATTCTTTAGGTAAGCAAGGAGAAGTACTATGACTACATTGCTTGTAAGATTTCTTGAGCTGATGTTTGTTGTATCACATGATAGTATGCATCATGATATAAAACACCATGATAACCTAACCAAAATATGCATAAAGACTAACACATGATCTAATAAACATTGGAAAATAGTGCACCAATGATAAAAACCATGATGATAATGTTAACACATGAATATAGATGGAATTAAGTATAGTGCACAAGAAATCACCTGATGAATGTAGATATACTAAGTCAAGGCACAAAAATAAAATCAAATAAATAGGCAAACAAATAAATAAAAACACAACAAAACACCAAGAAATGGAAAATAGAGATAAAACAAAACAAAACTATGAGAACAAAAGGATAAATAAACATAAAAAATGGTTAACCACAATGTTAGTGCAAATAGAAAATAAATAGGATGACAAAACTTGTCCCTAGGTTATAAGAGACAACAAAATAAACAAATAAAATGGGGGAATAAAAGAAAAGAAAGGGGTAGTTGAACTGACTCTAGATGCACTAGACAAGTGAATGCTACCTACATAGTTCCATGGATGCAAGGTTCAACATAAAATTTAGGCCAAATTTAGTTCTCCTAGGAGATGGGATAGAAGAAAAATGATGATAATAAAACATGATTATGTTGTAGAGGAAAATAAGAATGGGCTTGTAAAATGGTGATAGCGTAAGGCTGAGGGGCCAACAAGGATGGGAAAACTAAAGGACATGTGGTTTATTGTAAATTAGCTAGGCGTCCCAAAATCCTTAAGGCAAAGAAGTGGTTGATTTGGTGAACTTCAGGATTTTTTAAGTCTTTTATAAATGTTTTTATAATTTTCTTAGCATCTCAACTCGATAGAGAATTATGGGATACTAAATGGTCTAACTTTTAAATTGGCAAGATGATTCAAACTTGAAACTCACAAAATAGTGAAAGCATGGAAAAGGGTGATTGAGTTGATCTTGACATAAATTGAGCACTACCTACATAGTCCCATTAGGACCTCAAGTCACTATAGTTCCACCTTATAGTGGAGGAATCTGACTAGGTAACAATAAGTTCTCAAATTAGGCAAATGGCACAATATGGCATATGTATGACAAGGTGGTACTTAAAGGCATGATAATGGTTTTGTTCTTAATTTTTAAATAGTTAGTTATAATTAGGAAAAAATGACATAGGGTAATGACACTAATTTTTCCAAAGGCAGTTATAGTTAGTAGTACATTGTGAATCACTAATTTTCCCAAAGGTGATTATAATCAAGAATAATTGGAATAAAATGAAACAAAGAATGCATGATGCAACTACCAAACCACTATCAAACTAGTTGAAGATACCACCTCTATCTAGAATAGGAAATCAAATGCTAAAACTTGATCTAAATCCCCTCGCTAAAGATGGGCAAAGAACCAATGGAATGGAACCAAGGTCAAAGGGGTTGGGTAGGGAGGGTAAGAACAAATCTATTCAAGAGGAAAGTATGGTAGAATGGTATAGGGTATGACACAAAGAATAATGTCAATATTACAGTATAATAGAAATATGCCTCATAGATAATACTTTATATCTCTCAAGTAATGTAACGCTTGAGGTGTATGATGTTCATCGGCTCATCAAGTTCATCTTTGTTTGGTGTAGAAATCCTATATACTCTAGAGCCATAATTTACAACAATAACATATGGGCCTATCTAATTAGGTTTTAATTTTCCTTTCTTCTTCTTCTTCTTCTCAATCATGGTGTTATTTTGGTTTTATTTAAGAACAAGATCACCAAGCTTGAACTCTCTATGTTTCACCCATCGATTATAGTGTCCATAGAGTCTATTTTAGTATGCTTAAAGGCTATTGATAAGGGCCATGCATTTTTCATTAAGTAACTCTAGATCTTGAAGGTGAGCTATTATATAATCTTCATCATCACAAACATGTTTCAATGAGATATGCAAAGAAGGTAACTTGACCTCAATGAGAGGAATGGCCTTAATGCCATAAACTAGGGAATATGGAGTGGCTCCAGTTAGGGTATAGTAATTAGTGAAATATGTCTGGAGGGCGCAAAATATTTGGAGGTGCCAATCATGTCTAACATCATTTACAATTTTTTTAAGGATGCTGATAATGGTTTTATTGGATGCTTCTATTTGGCTATTACCTTTTGGGTAATATGTGTTAGAAAAATATTGGGTGATATTATAATCAACACATAACATTTTGACATCCTTAGTTTAAATGATCCACAATTATTAGATATAATGTCAGATGAGATACCATAACAGAAAATTAGATGGTTGAAGATGAATCTAATTTTTTTCCCAATCACATAAGTGAGGGGTATAGCTTTAACCCATGTAGTGAAATATTTGATAGCGATAAGGATGTGTTTATGGCCATCAGATGAAGTAGGGTTAAAATTTCTAATGATATTGAGTCCTCATGTTACAAATGGCCATGATGTAAGCATTGGTTTAAGCATTTTGGATGGGGCGTGAATCAAATTGGCACGCCTTTTACATTTATCACACCTTTTGATAGAAGCAACTACATCTACATCCATAGTTGGCCAATAATTGCTAATATGTAGGAGTTTTTTGGCTAGGATGGTCCCACTAGTATGGGATCCAAATAATCTTCATGAACTTATTATAATGCTAATGTTGATTTTACTGAGGTTAAACAATGAAATATAGTTCCATCAAAATTATGGAAGTATAAGGTTGGGTCAAGTAATGTATAATGTGAAGATTGATGGGTAAAGGCATTTAGTTATTTACATGATAGGTTTAGTGGAATGATATGGTCATGAAGGTAGGTAAAGAGGTCTAAATACCATATAGAGCTAGGACCAATAATATCTTAGATCATTGCAATGGTTGAAGGTTCATGAGTAGGCACTAGAAATTTTTTAATGAAGAATTGATATTCTTTTTCCTTGTCTATGTGGTAGATCAAAGAACCAATGGTGGCCATAGCATGTCTTGTCCTTTTACTAGCCTTAGGTATGTGTTAAAACTAAATATTGATAATATACCATTTAAGAGCATCAACCATAGCCTTGTATGGCACCATCTTGTCATATTTGGTCTAAAAGTGGTATGTAACTTGATTTATGATTAACTAAGAATCACTATAAACCATTAGATGCTAAATATTCCATTGTAATTCTTGATAACGCCCTGAAACAAGTGATTCATATTCAACCATGTTGTTACTAAAAAGAAAGCTAATACCGAATGATTTAGGGATAATATCTCCCTGTGGTGTAATAAACAATAGGCTGACCCATGATCCATGTGATGTGAATGATTCATCAAAATACAACTTCCAGTGTTTCTCCTCAAGAGGTGTTTAAATGATTGTCATGATGGAATCATCTAATAATTGGAAAATGAAAGGTTTGGTATTTATAAGGAAAGCTTTAATAAGCTGACATGCAAGTATTTATCCCTTTATAACTTTCTAGTTGACATACTCAGTCTTGAACTCACTCAGAAGCATGATCCCTTTAGCCATGTGGCATTGTAAATCTATCTTAAATAGTAGATACTTGAGTGGATATACGTTAGAAATAACTATGGTCTTATTGTTAAGCATGTACTATCACAAATTCTAAGCTACAAAGACCATAACTAAACAAGCTTTTTCAATAGGCATATAGTTGTATTCATATGTGACCAATGTAAGGATTAAATAGTACACACCATGTTCTTTTCCATTGTTATCATGATGAGATAGAAGTGCCCCCAAGAATTTATTAGTAGTTAATTGGTATAGTAGGAATGGATTTCCTGGCATTAATGATAACAAAATAGGTAGATTGGTAAGATATTCCTTTAGGTGTTGAAAAGATTTCTAGCATTCTTCAACCTAATGAAATGTCACACCCTTATTTAGTAAGTGTGTAAATGGGTGGAATTTATCATCCAATTTTGATATGAAGCATTTGATAGACTGAATCTTGCCTTGTAAACTATGAAGCTATTTCAAATTAGAAGGTGGTGATATCTCAGTGATGGCTTGTACTTTGACATAATCAAATTCAATGCCTCTACAAAAGATGATGAAGCCCAACAATTTTATAGAAGTAACACCAAAGATGCACTTATTGGGATTGAGTCTAACCTTGTATTTATGAAGCCTCTCAAATATTCATTATAGTTTGGCTAGATGATCAACATGGGTCTTTGATTTACCTAGTATGTCATCAACATAGTCTTTAATAATGTCATGCATCATATCGTGAAATATTATGGTTATGGATCTTTGGTATATGTCCCCAATATTATTGAGACCACATGACATAACTTGATAACAAAAAATTACACATAGAGTGTTGAATGCTACCTTATGTTAGTCTTCTAGTGTAATTCAGATCTGGTTGTATCCTACAAATACACCCATAAATGAAAGCATTTTATACCTTGATGTGGAGTCAACTATAATATTAATGTTTGGTAGAGGAAATTCATCCTTGGGGTAAGCCTTGTTTAAATATCTAAAATCAATGTAGATTCTAATTCTTTTTAGCTTCTTTGATAGGCACAACATTCAAAATCCATTATGAGTAGTGGATCAGTCAGATGCATCTCACTTCTAAGAGTTTTTTCAAATTTTTATTTACTAATACATTAATACAAGGATGCATCTTTCATAATTTATGATTCATAGGTTTGGAATAATGATGTATAAAAAGGTGGGGTCCAAACTTGGCATGTCTAAATAGACCCAAACAAAGATGTCAACAAATTCCCTTAAAAGAGCTATAAAAACTTCATGTTCTTCCTCAGTGAGCGACACATATAATTTGATCCATTTTGGGTCATCTGGGATCCTGATGTTGAAATTTGTAGTGTTTTATATGAGAAGAGTCAAGCAGTATTATAGAATAGTTGATAATGATTTGAATTGGCTCACAATGGTAAAGTACTCTAGTTTGACTGGTTCTTCAAGTTCTCCTAAACAAGATGAATCAAAATCTCCCAATGGTAGGGATGGACATGTTACAAACATTATTGGAAACTCTTGGATAATTTGTGTTGTTATTTAAAACTAAAATTAGACCCAAAATCAAGTTCATTATTAGTGGTCCCCTAAGATTTATTCAGGGAAAGGTGAACACCCCCATCTAATGGTGCTTGAAATAGGTTTTCACTAGAAGACTAGCCTTTCTCTTTAATTTTATCCTAGTCCAAAAGTGCCTTAAAGAGGTTTTCACTTTGGGACCTCAATGTTTTATTTATTTGTTTGTGGATAAGGGTGTTCACCTATTCTCAAAAATAGGCTCTAGGATCCAATTTGATAGAGAACCCTTATTTGTGGTCTCTCAATGGAACATTTTCTCTTAGGCCTAGAAAATTGCAAAAGGCCTCATCATTATCAAACTTGTCTACAAGCACTTTGGATTCTTGTTGGTCCTAGACTATAAGTTGTGGGTGATATAGAGGAAATAGATCATGTTGGATAACTAGGGTAAGGGTATAAATGACATGTAGGTTTAAAAAATTGGTATTGGCAAGGTCTTAGTAAATTCTATGATCAAAATCTACTTTGTTGCTAGCATCATTGTTACTAGTCATTGGTGTTAAAACATGGATAAGATATGTGGGGTCACCCCTAATAGGACCTAGGCTCACAAAGATTTGATACCAATTGTCAGGATCCCTACCCCTTAAGAGTACACTTGATTACCTTTGTATAAGCAACTAAACATGGAATTTAACCAGAAGTAATATGTAACTAGAAATCAGAAACAACACAGAATTTGAGAGACAATACAATCTTGTATTAACACTCTTCCAAAAGGAAATAAAATGAATAAATCACACTCTTCCCACACCTATTGGTCATACTAGTAATTCTCCCTCAAGAGTTCTCTCTCTCAAATTACAAACAAAATCAACTCAAACATAGAGTTGTTTTTTCAACCAGTTAGTATCAATACTACCAATACCACCGAGTACACACCCATACTCCAAGTAGATCTCCCTGATCTTACTACCTATTGTGTTGCTAATCTCCCTGATCTTGCTACCCCATAGATCTAACTAACCTCGCACACACACACACCTACAGATCAATCGACCTTACCATGTAGATCTTCTACCTGATCTTGCGCAACCTGTAGATCAACCTAGTTTTACACACTTGCAGACCTAGATCTTACACTCGGGAAGAACCCTTATCCTTACCTCTCTAAGTACCTATGATTCTCCAAATTACAATACACCCCCATGGGTCTCTTAAATAGATCCCATACAAAAAATAATTAGACTTTCCAATTACAATAATTAGAAATGTAGACTCAAGACTAAAATTAGTCTTTACATGCAAATAAGCTATTCGTTTAACTAACTATTCATGTAATCGACAGTTTTAGAAACACACAGGTGACTGACATCAGTTGCTATCTATCTAGAGATGATTGACATCGGCCAATTCATGACTGATGTTAGTAGCTTCTGATCTACCCCTGACCGACGTTGGTTGGCCTGACTGACACTGGTTACTGTGACACTCAGCAACCTCCTCCATGTTTGCATACCTATGAAGCTTTTAGCTCCACAACCTAACAATCTCCTACTTGGAGATAAATAGCTACACTTGTACCTTCACCTATACATCATCTAATTTTGTTTCTTGGCTTGTATCCCTCTTCAAGTTCAGTCTTGAAGACTAACCACCACAAATCCTATGGTGTTACTCCTGTCATATAAGTAACCTACCATATCCAAATCTACATACCCATGTAGAGAAGTGCCTGACCCTACATAGCATGAATCCCTACTACTGGTCCCTCTCAAATACCTGAGAATCCACTGAACTGCTTTCTAGTGCTCCTTTCCTGGATTGGCCACAAACTTGCTAACAACTCCTACTGCTTGGGTAATCTCAGGTCTAGTACACATGTACTTAACCTCATCATGTGAATTGGGACACTATTCTATGAACTATCCATCCATAGGTGTGCTAACCAGTTCTGCATCCTGCACTACCTTATTCACACAATCATCTAGAGACAAAATCAACCTGTGATCTTCCCTGTCTCTAGAAATACTCATGCCAAGGATTTTTGCTCCTCTTAAATCCTTCCTGGCACACCACTGAGCTACTTTTACCTTTAGCTCAGCAAATCCCTACATGTATGAACCTACAACAAGCATATCATCCACATACAGTAATAGGATAATGTCACGACCATTATCCAACTTGGTAAAATAAACATAGTGATTACATTGACATTGACTAAAGCCATGCTTTGTCATACCCCTGTCAAACCTGTACCACTGTCTTGGAGCTTGCTCAAGACCATATACCCTAGCCTTCTATCTCACGTGTCCATTCTCTCCTTTCTTTAACCTAAGAATCCATTCATCTTTCAGTGCTTTCATTTTGGCTGGTAACTCTACCAAATCTCCCATTTGGTTCTTTCCCAAGGAATCAACTTCCTCATTCATGCCATGCTCCCACTATTTCCTAGATTCTACCTGCATTGCCTCTTCAAAACTTCTTGGTTCTTGACCATTAGTGAGTAATAAGTTCAAGTAGTATAAAGAAGGTGAATAATGAATTTGAGGCTTACTTACCCTTTCAATCCTCCACATGAGCATTTGAGACTCCTTGACAGCTTGTTGTCCACCCAAAATCCATTCTCTAGTCAACCCCGATCTGCACCCAATCGATGTCGATTCCACCTGATTGCTGACACTAATTCCCTGACTGACATCGGTGTCCACCTGGTCACTAACATCAATTTTTTGACCGACATCAGTCTCCACCTACTTGACACCACTGACTCTAGTCTGCACATGACCGACATTGGTACCTACCTATTCAACATCAGTTCTCACCTGACTGACGTTGATAACTATGTTTTCTTGTGAGTGATGACTTTTACTTGTGAGCTCACCTTGGATCATAACCCTGTCCAAACTACCTTGCTCAGAATTATTCAATCCCTTGAGCTGATTTCTATCCATCATCTCTTCCATGAAAACTAAGGCTTTCCAATTCTTAAGTTTGTCAAAGACATCAAACTTCCTCTTAAGAACATGCATCCCCTTCTTATTCATGTGACCAAGACTACAAAGCCACATCTTTGCATCTACATTTGAAGTAGATAAACTAGAAGGAGAATTAGTAATACAAGTAGATAGATAAAGAGTACCTACTTTCTTACCACACGCTAATTCAAGTGCACCCTTAGAAACATTCCAAGATTCTAATGTGAGAGTTATTGTGCATCCCTCATCACCTAACTTTCCTATAGAAATTAGACTCCTCTTTAGGATTGGGACCTGCATGACATCCTTCAACACCCATGTGTTGCCCATCTACAATTTCAGCTGCACTTCCCCTTTGCCAACAATTTGACAAGGCTCACCAACCCCTAAATAAATATTTTCAAAGTCTCCATGGACATAATCATGGAAAAATACTCTATTTCGGGTTGCATGAAAAGAGGCAATAGATTCTAAAACCCAAGATTCTACTTTATCCAAGGAACATACAAGAGCATCTTGTGAAACAACACTTGCAACATTTGCTTCTTCATTTCCTTCATGCTGATCTTCTACCAACCAATAATCTTTCTTTACCTACTCTTTCTTTCCATAATTTAGTAATTGAGAGTTCTTTCTATTGAATTCCTCCATTCTTAGCTTACTTTCTTCTGCCATTGCTTTACTCCCACTCAATCAGAAACCCCTAAGAGTGACCTGTAATCAACAAACACTAACCTGCTCAACCGCTTGTTAGTTGATCTTAGCTCTGTGAACCTACAACTTGGCTCTATGAACCTGCAACCTGGCTCTATGAACTTGCAACTTGGCTCTGATACCACTTGATAATGGTATCACTTGGTGATCCTTGCTCTGATACCACTTGATAGGACTAGGCTCACAAAGCTTTGATACCAATTGTCAAGATCCCTACCCCTTAAGAGTATACTTGATTACCTTTGTATAAGTAACTAAACACAGAATTTAACTATAAGTAATATGTAACTAGAAATTAGAAACAACATAGAATTTGAGAGACAATACAATCTTGTATTAACAATCTTCTAGAAGGAAATACAATGAAGAAATCACACTCTTCCCACACCTCTTGGTTATACTAGTAATTATCCCTCAAGAGTTCTCTCTCTCAATTACAAACAAAATCAACTCAAACACAAAGTTGTTGTTTCAACCAGTCAGTATCAATACTGCCAATACCACCAAGTACACACCCATACTCCAAGTAGATCTCCTTGATCTGGCTACCTGTTGTGTTGCCGATCTCCCTGATCTTGCTACCCCATAGATCTAACTAACCTCACACACACACACAAATATAAATCAAATGACCTTACTTACCATGTAGATCTTCTACCTGATCTTGCACAACTTGCAAATCAACTTGGTCTTGCACACTTGCAGACCTAGATCTTACACTCGGGAAGAACCCTTGTCCTTGCCTCTCCAAGTCCTTATGATTCTCCAAATTACAATATAGCCCCATGGGTATCTTAAATAGATCTCATACAAAAAATAATTAGACTTTCCAATTTCAATAATTAGAAACACAGACTCAAGACTAAAATTAGTCTTTACATGCAAACAAGCTGTTTGTTTAACTAACTATTTGTGTAATCGATAGTTTTGGAAATGCACAGGTGACTGATGTTATTCACTATCTATCTAGAGATAACTGACATTAGCTGATTCATGATTGATGTTGGTAGCTTCTGGTCTACCCTTGACCGATGTCAGTTGGCCTGACCAATGCTAGTTACTGTGACACTTAGCAACCTCCTCCATGTTTGCATACCTGTGAAGCTTTTAGCTCCACAACCTAAAAACCCCTAGGTAGTTTAAATATGAGACCATAGGTTCCTTTGTACCAAGTTATATAAATTATCTTAAGATCTCCCTAATTATTTGGTCTTAGGCCTACTCCTTTATAGGCTTGGTTTTCCATAATCTTGTTAGGAATGGAGTATTTGGCATTTTGGTAGTAATTGGCCAATTTGTCATTGTATAAATAGGATTCATCATTAGAAAGTGGGTCTTCTTCTTGGCTAATGGTCAATGTAAAAATAATAGGAGGTGGATTATTAAGTCTACCTTTTCCTTTTTGTTTCCATTCCATGTAAGGTGGCTTGGATTTAGGTCTTCCATAGGACTTGAGTTTCTGTGGAAGCTTGATAATGTGAAACATGTCATGGGTCAAATACTCTCTTGGGACATTAGCCGAGATGGTAAAATGGTTAGACATTTCAAGAGGTGGCATATGAGAAGATGAATCAAGGTTATTTGGGTCTATGCAATTGGCCTCTAGAAACTCAACAAGTGTTTCTTTGCCTTTATCCTTTTTAGGAACAAGATCTAGGCCAAAATGGTAGTTATAACTTTTGTATTTGGCCTCCAAATATTTACAATGTTCATAATGTTACAAATATCCATTAATGGTGACCTCCATGTTTGAGTGAGAGAACTTGAGACATTGGTGCAATGCCAAAGGATTACATGAATCTCATGTATCCAAGGTCTACCCAAGAGAAAATTTATGATAAATCTAGGTCTAATACATAACAAAGCATATCATGGGTCAATAACCCAAAGATAACTGA
This sequence comes from Torreya grandis, assembly GCA_037957365.1. Classification (NCBI taxonomy): domain Eukaryota; kingdom Viridiplantae; phylum Streptophyta; class Pinopsida; order Cupressales; family Taxaceae; genus Torreya; species Torreya grandis. The sequence goes on along the minus strand of JARHVA010003934.1, from coordinate 273,921 downwards.
CAAACTAATGCTACCTAGTGATTCCCATTCTTAAAGGACTAGGCCTTTATAGTAATTATTTTTGGACTTAAATTGCTTGTTGTATATTTGAGATGCTTGATGAGATTTAGAGACCAAATATTTAAGCCCAATCCATTGTCTATGAGGACATGTGTGACTTTGTTCCATGTGATGACATCTTAAACATACAATAAATTCTTATAAAGAGGGATAGGGGATGAAATATAGCTTTGATCAAAGGTTAATTGTTGGCCTAGGGATATATGTCTAACATAAGCTTGGAATTTTTCTAGGGTTGTGTTGTTTGGAACTTGGTATTAGCTTAAGAATTTTGTTAATATGTTTTTATGGATGGTAGGCATACGTAAGAAATCCATAATGGAAATTTATGTGGGCATCTTTTGAAATTTCTCCACAATGTCAAATGTATTTTACTTAATAGTGGTATATGGCTTGTTCCTATCTATGATAGTTGGTTGGATTGGTTCGTTGGCAGGTGGTTATGGAACTGAAATGGTAATATTTGACCACCAAGTTATGATTGCATAATCAAGATTAGATATAGGACCATTGTTGATATAAAATGATGTTAGATAGGGTCAAGATATGATAAGTCTTAATTTCCAATGCAATTGTTTGTGGTCATAAGGCAATGTCAAGTTATTAGTATAAGATCTCAAAATAGTAATCCCTAGTTGTTATTACTCTTGTTTGTGGTCCTAGGTCAAGGAAGGATTACTGGCATAAGTGGATTTATTAGAGTTATTTAGAAATGGTCCTATTATATTAGCACTTGGTTTATGATTAATGGTAATGGTGAAAATGCGACCTCCTTCAATATGACCTACAATTTTGGTATTGTCATGTTCAACTTCATGGTAAGTCTATCGGGGTATTGAAATCATTCTATCCTTGGTTCCTCTCATTAAATTTACATTGATGTTGTTATTTTTGTTGTTTCTGATATTTCTATTGTTGTTATGACTATTGATAATGTTTTTGTTTCTATTTAGGATTTCATTATTATTATTATTATTGATTGTTATCTTGCAAAGAAGGGTTTTAGTAGATGCCTCAATTTTGATTGGATATACATACTATATTATCTAATGTAATCTCCCCATTTTACAACATATTTTAAATGAGGTGTTTGATCAACACATAATGACATAGATTATGTCCATGAACATGATGGTATTCACATAACTCATTCTCTGTATACTAGTCCAGATATAGAATACCCTCAGGGTAATGCTTTATAATTGGTCAACTAATCATATTAGTGATGGATAGCTTGAGAAACATATATTTAATATGCTATCTAATATCACTAAATAATCAATGAGTAGGAGCATTTCTTCTTGGAGGAGGGGTTTACAAAGGTAATATTTATTATGTTTGTGAACCTAGTCTAGGTTTTTGTAAAGGTTGTGCTTGCTGAATGAGTTTCCGATGAGGAGTAAGCTATATTTAGGGTGTAGGCTGAGTAGATGATGTTTTCACCATTTGATCATGATGTGACTCAATTAATACATTTACAAAAAAATTCTTATTTTGGTTGAATTTTTTGTATTTTTCATAATTACTAGTTTGGGCTGGTGTTGACGCTTGTGCTTGGACTTGGTTTTGGTTATGATTTTGATTTGAAGATGTGATCTTGATAATTCCTTTATTAATAAGGGAATTTTAAATTATAAAACCTTTTTTTATGATCTCTTTGAATGTATGTGCACACTGAAGCTCCAAATGATAGGATATCTCACTATGCAATTTTTTAGTGAACATAGTGTCCAATTGTTTATCTGGTAAGCTATGGGTGAAATGACTAGGAAGTGCTCTCCATCTCTATAGATAATTACAAATATTTCACCAAATTTATTCTTTTCATATGTAAAATATACTAACAAAATATCATGTTTGATATTTTAGGAGAAAGGCTATATAAATTTGTCTGAGAGATCATCAAAATTAGATACAAAATTATTTAGAAATTTTAGAAACCACTCCAAAGCCTAACCTAATAGAATTAGAGGATATAAAAGGAGTAAATAAATGTCATTGTAAGCCACTAGCTGACAAATAAAAAATAATTATATCAACTAGGTCTTAGGGTCTCTTTTACCTTTGTATATATCAAATTTTTATTGTTTGTACCCTAGAAGAAATGGTATGTATAAATAATTCATTTTGAATGGGTATGAACACATGTCATATAATTTTAAATTCTTGGTATGCTTCCCTATTTGAATGGCAACAATTACATCTTTTATTTATTGTAGTTCTTGGGCCAAGAAACTAGATGAAACATTTGGCTGAGATGTTGGTAGGGAGTTCACATGTGGATTACCTTGACCAGGGTATAATAGAGGAATGTTTTGTTGTGGAATGTTGGTTTAATGAGGAAACCACCTATGAATATGCATTCATAGATTTAAATGAGCCTTTTCGGATGGCACAAATTGTGGTGCTATATTGTAGTTTAGATTCAATATATAGGCCTACTTTTGAAGGAATTATGGTTGTGATGGAAGAATATGGCTTTGGGTAAAAAACTGTGCCTACTGAGGCTGATTAGGGACTTATTTCCAACTAGTCAAACCCAGCTAAATAAGGGGAATTTATGGTGGACTAAGGCCCTGTCTTTAGATCTATGACATTTGTTGAGTGAAAAAATATTTTTACCTAATTATTCTTGTTGGATAGTGGTACCTTTTATACCCAACATCCCATATTTCTTTATGAAAATGGGGGCCCACTTTTTTTAGATTATAATATTAACTTTGAGCCCCTCTTCTATGTGTTTATGCAAAATTTTGGGAAAAGACTAACCATTGAACTTTCATACTTTAGTAAAATGGCATTAGTATTATGTTCATAGACTAACTCTTTTTATCAAGATTATTCTATTGGGATTATCTTTATCAAAGTTATGCAATTTTTATTTGTTGGGTATTTTGTCCATTATCTTATTCGAAGCTACTGAGCTCTATTGGACTTATTATTTTGGACACTTTGTCTGATGGAGTTGGGTTTTGGACATATTTATTTTAGACACTTTCCTTAATATAATTTGGTCTTCAGATAATTTTATCAATACATTTTTCCCACAATAATTTTTTTGATACACTTTAATTGATAGAATTACCCTTCAACCCTTTTGAAACTACCGTTTAGACCTAATGCACTTACCCTTTGGTCTTTTGTTAAAGGCTAATTCATTTGGAATTTGTGTTTTTGACATTCTGTCTAACAAAATCAGGGTCTATAAAATATTTCCCCCATATAAAACCCCCAAAATAATACCCTACTACCAAGTGGCACACACACATTAGTACCTTTTTAATATTAGCTTAGACTTAGGCTTTATTCATATTTACTAATACGTATAAAACCTTGGGATTTAAATTATGTCTAAGATATTTTTTAAGAACCTAGTTTAAAGTTATATATATATATATATATATATATATATATGTGCTAAGTCCTATTTTCATTTATGATTGTGGATTAGAGTGAATTAAGAAATAATAAGTGTCAAGCTCATAGGGATTTAGTCGATTTGATGGTTGCATGGACGCCTTTGAGGTTCACATGAATGTAAAAATTAAGTTTAGAGATAAAAGGTTTGGGTTTAAATTTTAATAGTCATGTGGACATTATTAAAATTCATGAGGATGTCTTTAACAGTCGTGAAAAAATTAAATTTAGGCTCATCAACTAAAAAACACAAGTTTAAATTTTGACAGTTGCATGGACATCATTGACGATCATAAGGATGTCTTTGATGGTTGTTTGAATGTCAAATTTAATATTAATAAGAAAATGATAAGGGATTAAATTATGATAGTCATGTGGACATCATTAAAATTCATGAGGACTTAATTGATGGTCATGCAAACATCAAATTTAAACTTGTAACTTAGCCATTTTAAAATCAAAGGTTAGTGGGCCCAAGTAGATCGATGGCCAACACTGATCTATATAGTTAATTTGATGGTGCAAGATCGATAGAGACTTTTCAATAGAATGAGGACATGACAAGTGTTAAGATTGTAGGGGTCAATGAGTCAAAGCACTAAGATCTATGAACCATGTTAACTTGAGCATAAATGATCAATGATGCGAGATGAATGTAAAAAATTCAAAGGTCTTGAAAAAAGCGAGGAGCTACCAAGTGGCACAAAAACATTCAAGCTAGTATTATAAAGATCACAAAGGCCCTACAGATCTACCAAGTGACACACTCACATTCCATGTATAATATCGAATGTGTGAGTTGACAATGGACTTTTCCAAGATCTGGACCCAATGAGGTAGGGATGCATGTCCTAAAGGCAACAATCATATTTTGAAAGGTAGAAAATGAAATGACATAAACATAGCATGTAGATATTTGGACACGTGAGTTATATTTAATGATAGATATTGGGTCTCATAGTTGAGATATAATATGAACATGTATGTCTTAAAACTAATCTAGTTAGTGAATATGAAAGTAAAGATTGGGAAATAAAACATAAGAAGGCTATAGTTACATGCCATCTTAAAGGTAAATTAAATTTAACACTATCAAATATTTTAAGATAAGGACCTTGAAAATCATTTTAAAATGATATTCTATAAAGGCATGGGCAACATGCAATGCATTATTCAATTAGATTGGTCATAGCTAAAAATAGTGTCACTAGTTCTAAAACATTGGTAAAGTGGTACTTGTCTTCGATGCATGTCTGAGTTCCATTCGAAGGTAGATAATCTAAAAATATTTAACAAGTTTTTCTCATAAGCTATGAAAGGCTAAGACTTTGTACATGAATAATTTGTAAATGATGCATATATTTTGAAGTTTACACGTAGTTAGAGTTATAATTGTAAAAATTGACTTTATCTTTGTACACATGCACATGTTATATAGCTTTTTCAAAGGTTATTTTAAACTAATAACTATAATTAGACCCTTATATAGATTTAAACCATAGTTAGAACTCAAATTCTAACTATTACATGTAATGACCTTGCATAGACTTGGAGGATGAGGTGACCCCTTCCCCAAGTCTATATAAACAATTATAATCCAACTTGGATATTTGTTAGAGAATTTTGAATATAGAAGCAACAATAATTTTGATCATTAATGAATGTTTTTGTGTATTATTTTTCCAATTTTTGTGTAATTAGTTATTACTTTATTTAGTTATATATTTGAATAATATTTAGTGTGCAATGGCTGTGAATGGATTCTTGATTATTTTGATTGATGTACTAATCTATAGATGTGAAATAGCTCTTGAGAGATTGGTAAAATATATTGGTTAGGATATTCAATTTTATTGATTCATGATTCTGAATGTACATGAGTGATTTCTTTGATGTAGTTTTCTATGTGTGTGCAATAGCTACCTCAAATACTTTGCTCTCTCGAGCCATAATCTCCTGAGCAAGAGTGTGCTACAATTTCCTTAAAAGGAATAACTTTTATCTGAGGCCTGTGAATTTCCTACATCAATATTTACTTAGACTTCTTAACCATGTTTGATTGTGTGTGTGTAATTGATGCTAGCAACATGCATAAGTTATGAGAGCATATGTCTATTTAAAAACTAACTAGGGAAGTAGTTTATAAAAACCATAGAGCCTTCTTTTTTGCCTTAACCTTCCATCCTTTTTGAGTTTGTTTTGAAACCTACACAATTTAGATTAGAAACCAGTCGCCCATCCAAATCACATAGAGATTAAATACTTTTTAGGGACCACACCTCCATCCAAAAAACCTTGTCAACAACCTGGATGCCCTACCAACTATTCCATTAATAGGTTGTCAAAGATTGCATACCTACAACTGATGCCGTAGGTGGAGTTTACCTTCATTAAGATTCTAAAATGTTAGAGGGTACCTTGTTAACTATGTTGTGCATAAAAAATACATTAACAGTTTTATTGGCACTAGAAGGAGGGCTAATACCCTCAATAATAGTTGTTATTCTTTGTGTAGATTTGCACTGGAGTCACCCAAGAGAGTGACCAGATCTAATTTTGAGGTTGGTTTTCTATTCTCACCCTTGGAATATCATATGAGACCTAGAACTATGCCAACAAATCTAGTTCAAAAAAATCCACCTCCAAGGACTCCTTCTCTAGTAAGGAACCCTTTACCTATTAACCAATAATGGCTCAGACCTAGTTAGTTAGATCTACTATTTTCATCCCTAGTGACATGCATGACTTACCTCAGAATCTTAAGAGACACTTTCCATCCTTTTCTCTTATGGGAGCAAAGATAATAGAAAAACATATCCAATCTTTTAAGGCTAGATTAATGATAATAAATGTTATCCATGAGGATGTTACATGTAGATTATTCCCTTTTAATTTAATGGATTCTACTTATGATTAGTATTTAAATCTAATGAAAAACTCCATCACTTCTGGGGATGAGTATCAAGTGGATTTTTTTGCACAGTTTGGATAGGTCACCGATCTTAGTCTAGTATATCAACACTTTACCAGTATGAAGAGAGAGCCTAATGAGCCTATCTAATTTTTTAATGCAAGGTTTCAAAAGATGTAAAATTGGTTAACCCCAAAATATAAATTAGATGAGCCATTAACATTAGAAATGTACAAGAATTCCCTAGACTTAATCACTACCATATTTTTGAGGAGAGAAACTACTGCCAAAAATTTGGTATTAACATACGAAGAGGCTACCAATATAGACAAACAACTCAATCCTTAAACACCTAGAGCACCTAATGTTAACAATGGATTTTTATCACTCAATCCAATACCATATGTGAAGTAGAATATTCCCATGTTCAATCAAAATCATGTATATGCACTACCTACATTGACATAGACAACACATCCAAATTCTAGCTTCTTGTACAATCATATGATAGATAATGGTTGTCAGTAGAATCAATAATTAACTATACTTCCTACTACTATTTTATAAGGTACAAATTTTACAAAGGTAAAACTAGATTGTATCTAGAAGATGGTTCAAAATTTAAGTAATGACTTCTTAAATATGCAAAGGAAGATGGGAAATGTAAATACCCCAAATAGTAATCAGAATATATGATTATTGAGATATAATAAACCATTCAATAGACTTGAGGAACCTAACAAGTTTCCAAAGATCAGCATGGCAAAAATAGCTCTTCCCCATTGGTGCATAATTAAAAATACCTCTTAGCATGGTAAGCTTGATTAGGTCAAATTAAGTACATTGTTTAAAATTTTTTAGAGGGAAATAATCAGACAATATCAAATGAATAATGCACCAAAATCACACCAAAATATTATCTCTTCAAGTACTTCTATGTTATTTGAAACTCATGAGTTTCCCTTCCTAGGCAAAGATGATAATGTACCAGAGGAAAATATGGATGAAATTCATGATTTTTAGAAGTTCTAGAGAGGTGCATATAATCTAAGGAACAAGTAGCCACTTACCACATCAACTCTAAATAACATGGTTAGTCTTCCTAATCCTAATGTAGACAAATAATCCACCCCCTCCAAAGGGGAGTGATCATCCACATAGCAAGGAAAAACAAAAAAGGGAGGATATAACATTATAAAGGATATAAAAAAGATCAAGGCAAATATAACTCTTCATGAATTAACTCAAAACCTTGAATAGAAGTAGCTGCTATTGAAGCCCATTACTAGAAAAGCTCTTATGGAAATAACTAAAACATTTATAGACAAAATGAAGGTTGTTGATGCCAACATCATATACAAGAGTAAGCCAAAAGTTTCACCCTTTCTATTGACTATCAGGGCATTCAGTAAGAATATTCATAATTATTTAGATAATTTTGGAGCATCTACAACTGTCATTCCCACATCCATATGTTAGAAGCTTGGTCTCATTCTGAGTCCTTCAAAGAGAACATTTTCATAAATAGACAAAATATTTGTACCATTAGTTTGAGAATTAACCAATGTGCACATTTAAGTAACATCTAAATGATGAGTCCAAATGACCATTGATATTCTAGTGGTAGATATACTTGAAGGCTATGGACTATTGCTGAGTAGGTATTGGTCCAAAACACTCAATAGATATCTTTCTACAAACTTCTCTCATATCTTGCTACCATGGAGAGGAATTGTAAATCAAATCAAGATTAATAAATAGGTAAAAATGAAGTATGCCTTTACAAAATATAATGTTCAATAATGAAGAGGTAAAGTATGAGTCACCTAGCCTTGGTAATTATACTTTTACTACTCAAAATAAAATACAAAATCTATAACCTAAAGGTTCCAATCAGCTATGGAATCTACACTTTTTGGTGCTAGATCCAAGCAAAGATCAGGTGTGGGAATCAAGGTAAAAGGTTCTTGGTAGCATACAAATTGAAATTTCCATGCACTAACAATAGAGCTGAATATGAGGTTCTAATTCTGGGATTATAGTTTTCACTTAAGAATAATGTAAAACACATATCAATATTTGGTGGCTCAAAACTGGTAGTCAATCAAGTCAGAAATAAATACCAATGCAAGCTATCTTATTTAAAGAGATACAAGCATAAAGTGTGGAACTTGATTGAAAGCTTTAAAGCTTTCAACATAGTATCACCTTTTAGAGAGCAAAATCAAGAGGCAGACTCACTAGCTGCTACTTCTAATAATTTGGAGCCATTACAAGAATCTAAGGTAAAAAGGTTCTCTACTGAATTGGTATTATGTCCTTTCATTCTAGATAACATATAAAATTTCCAAGTCTTTAATGATGACCAACAAATTATTTAGTTTTTAACTAATTTAGGGGAATTTGAATTCCAAATCATCGATGACAAGGACATTAATCATCTCTATCAAGAGGAATTAGACAAATAAAACATTCTCCAACTCAAAGAGAATTTAATTCTAGCTGGGTTGGTCTCTTTGGAAAGTACATTTGACATAGACCTTCAAGATCAGTAACTCAGGTAGCCTAAGGTCAATGATTCAGACTTCAAAAGGGAAAATATAGGAAATGAACATAGCCCATGTCATGTTAATATTAGTCTCAGCTACACCCCATAGGAAAGACAACGAGTCAAGGATTTAATTGATTGATATAAGGATGTCATTGCTTGGACACATGAAGATTTAAAAGTATATGACTCACATGTCATTACTCATATGATTACCTTGAATCCAAATCATAGACCATTCAAGCAAAGGTAAATTCCAGTTAATTCTATTTTAGAGCCTCTCATTTAGAGAGAAGTAGAGAAGTTATTAAGTGCAAAAATCATCTTTTCAATAAGACATTCTACCTGGGTGGCCAATTTGGTCCCAATAAGAAAGAAGAATGGTGAGATCAGATTATGTGTGGATTTTAGGAACTTGAATAAGTATTTTTAAAAGAATAATTATCCCTTACCTTCTTTGGATGAGGTGATAAAAATACTAAGTGGTTCTAAAATGATGTCCTTTTTGGATGGATTTTCAAGTTATAATCAGGTACTAGTGCAATTTGAGGACATAATGAAGATGCAATTCACTATGAAGTGGGGGAACTTATGCATATAATAGGATGATATTTGGCCTAATAAATGAAAGAGATACCTTTTAATTCACCATGGATCATGCCTTCAAAGGACTAACAGGAAAATACATAATCATCTACATGGATGATCTTATAATATTTTCAAAGAATTGGAAAGACCACATAAGTCACCTACAATCCATGTTTGAGAGATGCAAAAGGTTTGGTGTTTTATTAAACCCAATGAAGAGTATATTTGGAGTGATTAAGGGAAATCTCTTGCGGCACATCATCACCACGGATGGGATCACCATTGATCTAGACAAAATTTAGATGATTTCAAAAATTCAGCCACCAAACAATAAGGAGCTCAAATCATTCTTCAAAAATATTAACTTCATAAGGAAGTTCATCTCAGGATTTACAAATATTTTTAAACCTATAAACACCATGTTCAATAAGGATGCTAAAATGGAGTGGATAGCTAAAGCATAAAAGTCCTAGGACATTAAAGATGTAATATCACAGGCTCTAGTATTAATCAGTCTAGATTTTCATAAAGATTTCTACTTATATTTATTTGATTTAGAGCATATGATTTCAACTGTCATCATGAAAAAAAAGGATGAGACCAAGCATCCAATTGCATTTATGAGCACAAATCTAAAAGATACAAAACTTGGGTACTCCATGATTGACAAATAAAATTTTGCCCTTATCAAATCCATGAAGAAGTTTTAACATTACATTTTGAGGAATAAATCCATTTCCATTGTGCCTAATCCTATGGTCAAACTCACCCTATTAAAAAATTAACTAAGAGAACAATGAGGCAAATGGATGGCCAAGTTATAAGAATTTGACATAGAGATCACACCCATAAAGATCATTCAGGGCCAAGGCATTGTTCAATGCATGACTGAACCAGATCCATGCATCATCATTGAAGAGGTATGTGAAGCTCAAGTATCTAAAGGAGAGTGGGATACTAATATAATATAGTATTTACTTACATGATAATTTTCCCTAGAGCTTAATAGAAAGATAAAAAGATATTTAAGGCTTAAATTTGATCATTACATAATCAATAAGGGAGTCCTTTATAGAAGAAATTATGAAGGTATTTATCTCAGGTGTGTATCTACAAATGAATCTAAAGAAATTTTATAGAACTTGCATCAAAAGATAGGCAGTGGTCACCTATCTAGAAATACCACAACCCATAATATATTAATAATGAGATACTATTGGCCAACCATCTTTAAGGATTCTCATACTCATGTCAGAACGTGCCATAAATTTCAAGGTTTAACTAAGTGGGAGGTACACACAATAATGCCTTTACAATTAGTTGTTAAAGGAAGGCCATTTTCCTAGTGGGGTTTAGATTTTATTGGTGTCATCAACCCAAATTCATCAACATTCCATAAATTCATGCTTATCACCACAAACTACTACACCAAATGGATCGAAGCCATATCCACAAAGAACTATAGAGCACAAGATGTGATTCACTGGAGCACATAATAACTAGATTTGACATGCCTAATTCTTTAGTTATAATAATAGATCAGATTTCATATCATCAAAATTTATTGAGTGGACACATGATAACTAGATTATTATAAGGTCAACTTCTAACTATTACCCCCAAGGAAATGGACTAACAAAATTAACAAACAAGAATTTGATCGATGCAATTAAAAAATCAATCAGAGACAAGCTTAGGGATTGACACAATTTATTGAAGTATGCTCTTTGGGCAGACCAAAATAGATACAAGCAAGCCCTTAAAGCTTCACCTTACCTATTGGTGTATGGATTTAGGCTAGTGTTCCCAATTATGCTAAAGTTACCCACTTATCAGTTTATACGGGACTACATAGAACCAAGTGATAAAGCATAATCAAGACTGTTAGACATAATAGAAATGGAAGATTCAAGGAATGAGGCCTTACAAACATTCAAAAAATAGCAAGATATTTTCAAGAGGTGGTTTGATAAGAGAGAAAAAATCAAAGCATTCAAGATTTTAGATCTAATGTTACTTTAGGATAAAGTCCATGAGAAGAAAGGACAACATGACAAGTTTGCCCCACTATAGATTGGACCATACCAAATTTTAGAGATTATAAACAATAATACATTTTGTCCAAAGGACCTCTAAGGTAACAAGCTTACATATCAAGGCAATGAGCTTACATATCCATTCAACAGATAGTTATTTAAGCACTACTTCATGGTTGTACCATCTGAAAGAACCCTAGACTGATGAAGCAGATGAATGTAGTTGTAGGATTAGATTAGATTTCTTGCTTTCTTATATTATTTTCATGATTTCTTAGATTAATTTCCTACTTTTTAGATTAATCTTTCTTGATTTTTGCTTTCTTAGATTAGATTCCTGCTTTCTTGGTTTTAGATTTCCCACTTTCTTAGATTAGTTGTTTATTGCTTTCTTTGAAAATCAAAATGGTGTTTGATCTGACTATAACCAAGTTAAAATTCAAACCAACTAAGATTATGACTTATAAAAAAGGGAAAAATTAAAACCTTGACACTTGGGAGTAGTTTATAGATTAGGTGTATTTCTATATTTTTGAGTCTTTAGAATGAAGGTAGGTACTCATGGATTATTTTGGATGGTGTCACAATTGAATACTTTCACTAGGTATGTGAAAGTTTCTCTTAGAGTACTTCATACAAATTTAAATTTTTTTCTTATTTTATTATATCAAATTCACTTATCACATTAAATACTTGTTAGAAATGATAATTTTGGGTATAGGTGTAGCTGACATGGATGTTCTAGTAATGATTTGCTTTATAATTCTACCAGCTTACTAGGGTTCCAATTATTTTATTTTCATCCAAGAACAAAATATAAAATAAAATAATAAAATAACTAATGAGTTCAAAAGATCGAAATAAAATCTAAAGAAAATCAAAAGGCTATGGTGAAATAAGGTCAATGTACCACACATCATGATTAAGAAAATATAATGGAAAGAGAAGGAAAAGGATCCCAAAGTATCTCTATCGAGGCTATGGATGCCTAGATGGTAGTAGAAAAATGATTAATATTCCCTTGATTTTATGAGCTTTAAGAGATACTAGAATGAAACCTACAGCCTCATCAAATCCTTTGAAAAAATCATCAAAACAAGGGTTAAAAAAATTACATGTTTGACACACATAGATCCAAAAAATTAGAAGGCAAGTATGTTTAGTGAATGAACTTAGGAGTATCTTTCATGTTTTTGATTTAAGTATTCTTCTGTGACACACTTCATGATTGAGTTAAGGATTACTAACCAAAATTCTAGGTTCTTGAATACTCAGGAGTATTCCCCCCGTAAGTCACCATTTGTTATACCCAACATCCCCTCTTTCTTTATGGAAATGGGGACCCAATTTTTTCAGATTATAGTATTAAATTTGAGCCCCTCTTCTATGTGATTAAGCAAAATTATAGGAAAATATTGACCATTGAATTTTCATACTTTAGCAAAATGGCATTGGTATTGTGTTCATAGACTAACTCTTTCTATCAGGCTTATGTTTTTGGGCTTATCTTTATTGGACTTGTGCAATTTGTCTTTGTCAGGTATTTTATCCATTAGCTTACTCAAAGCTACTGAGCTCTATTAGATTTATTATTTCAAACACTTTATCCAAAGGAATTGGGTCTTTGACATATTTGTTTTAGACACTTTACCTGACAAAATTTGGTCTTCAAATAATTTTCCTGATATATTTTACCTAAAATCTTGTCAATACATTTTCACTGACATAATTACCCTTTAGCTCTTTTGAACCTACCCTTTGGACTTAATGCACTTATTCTTCAAGATTTTTGTCAAAGGTTAATTCCTTTAGATTTTGTGTTTTGAACATTTTATCTGATGAAATTAGGGTCTTCAAAACATTTTTCATAGATAAAATCCCCGAAACAGTATCCTACTTCCAAGTGGCACACACACATGAGCACCTTTTTAAAATTAGCTTAGACTTAGGCTTTATTCACATTTATTACTATGCATACAATTTTGGGATATAAATTATGTCCTAAGATCTTTTTTGAGACCTTGGTTTATATATATATATATATATATGCTAAGTCCTCTTTTCATTTATGATTGTAGATCAAAATAAACCAAGAAATAACAAGTGTCAAGCTCATAGGGAGTTAATTCAATTTGATGGTAGCATTGACATCTTTGACATTCACATGTATGTCAAAATTAAGCTCAGAGATAAAAGGTTTGGGTTTAAATTCTGGCAGTCATGTATATGTGATTAATGGTTTCAAGAATGTCTTTGATGGTCACGCGAACATCAAATTTAGGCTTAGCAAATAAAAGACATAGGTTTAAATTCTAACAATCATGAGGACATTTTTGATGGTCATGCAAATGTCAAATTTAAGATCAGTAAGAAAATGATAGGGGATTAAATTACGATAGTTATGTGGACATCATTAAAGTTTATGACGATGTCATTAATGGTCATGTAAATATCAAATTTAAGCTCATGAATTAGCCATTTTGAAATAAAAGGTTAGTGGGCCCAGGTAGATTGATAGCCAATGTTAATCTATATAATTGAACCAATGGTGTGAGATTAACAAAGAATTTTCAAAGGAATGAGTAGATGATAGATATCAAGCTTGTAGGAGTCAATGAGTCAAAGCACTAAGATGTATGAACCATGTTAACTTGAACATAGATGATTGATGGTGCAAGATCAATGTGGAAAATTCAAAGGTCCCATAATAATTGAGGAGCTATGAAGTGGAACAAAAACATTTGAGATAGGAATATAAAGAGCACAAAGGCCCCATATATCTAGTAAGTGGCATGCTTACATTCCATCATGTAGAAGATAATGGTGAGAGTTGACAATGGACTTTTCCAAGATCTGCACCCAATGAGGTAGGGATGCATGTTCTAAAGGCAACAGTCATATTTTGAAAGGTAGAAAATGGAATGACATAAATAGATCATGTAGATATTTAAACACTTGAGATATATTTAACAATAAACATTGGGTCTCATAGTTAAGCTAGAATATGAACATGAATGTCTTATAACTTATCTGGTTAGTGAATATGAAAGTAAATATCAAGCAACATAACATAAGAAGGTTGTATTTATATGGCATCTCAAATGTAAATTAAAGTTAACACTATCAAATATTTCAAGATAAGGACCCTATAAATCATTCTAAAGGGATATTCTATAAAGGCACAAGAGACATCCAATGCATAATTCAGTTAGATTGGACACAACTAACAATAGTGTCACTAGTTGTAAAACATTGGTAAAGTGATACTTTTCTTTGACGCATGTTTGAGTTCCATTTGAAGGTGGCTAATCTAAAAATATTTAATAGGTTATTTTCACAAGATATTAAAGGTTAAGACTTTGTGCATGAATAATTTTGTAAATGATGCATATATTTTGAAGTTTGTATGTATTTCAATATGTAATTGTAAAATTATGACTTTATCTTTGTACACATGTACATGTTTCATAGCTTTTACAAAGGCTATTTTCAATTGATAACTGTAATTAGATCCTTATACAATTTTCAACCATTGTTAGAACTCATGTTCTAACTATTACATGTAATGATCTTACATGGACTTAGAGGATGAGGTGACCCCTTCCCCAAGTCTATATAAATAATTGTAATCTAACTTAGATTTTTGTTAGATAATTTTGAATATAGGAGAAACATCAATTTTGATCATCAGAAAATATGTTTGTGTATTCTCTTTCTAATTTTTGTGTAATTAGTTGTTACTTTCGTTAGTTGTATGTTTCAATAATCTTTAGTGTGTAACAACTGTGAATGGATTCTTGATTATTTTGATTGATGTGATGATCTATAGATGTGCAATATCTATTAAGAGATTGGTAAAATATATTGGTTAAGATATTCAAGTTGATTGATTCATAATTATGAATGTGCATGAGTGATTTATTTGATGTAGTTTTCTATGTGTGTGTAATAGTTGCCTTAGATACTTTGCTAGCTTAAGCCATAATCTCCTGAGTAAGAGTGTGCAACAACTACCCTAAAAGGAGAAAAAATTATTTGAGGCCTATTAATTTCCTACATTAGTATCTCCTTAGACTTCTTAACCATGTCTGATTGTGTGTATGCAATTAATGCTAATAACAGATGTAAGTTATGAGAGCATAGGTCTATTTAGAAACCAACTAGGGAATTAGTTATTGAAATCTATAGAGCCTTCTTTTTTGCCTTACCCTTTCCTCCTTTTTTAGTTTTTTTGAGACCTACCCACTTTATATTATAAATCAACCACCCATCCAAATCACATGGAGATTCACTACCTTTTAAGGACCACACCTCCGTCTAAAAAACCTTGCTAATAACTTATATGTCTTACCAGCTATTCCATCAATAGGTTGTCAAAGACTACATACCTATAACTCATACCCTGGAGTGGATTTTACCTCCATTGATATATTAAAATGTTAGAGGCTACTTCATTGACTGTGGTGTGCATAAAACATGCATTAATAATACGTCTTGGTTGTGTAAACCCCCATTGTGAACTAGATTCTTGTTGGATGTTTATAATTTATCTTTAACCAATGGATGTACATTGTTGATTAGACAAAGTTTGTGATTATAAGGGTATATTGGTATATGAATATAAAGGAAAAATTGTCACTACCTAATGAGGTGGAACATTTATTTACCCTTATTGAGGTGGTATAGTGTTCAGCCTCTACTATGATGGTAAACTAGAATGTGACTATTTTGTGTAATTTTAGTCATCACCTATTGAGGTGGAGTATAATTCATCATATTTTTTTAAGGCAAGGCACGAGTTGGTGCTTGATTATTTAATCCCTATAATTATGTGCTTGAAGAAGTAGATGGATGAGGATTAAAGATAACTTATTGTGGATGGGATATAGGAGCACCTACCCCCTACTATTTTGAACCACTCATGGTATTAACTAAAGGCACTTGTGGTGGGATAGTTGTTGGTATAATTAAACCACTTTGGCCTAGAGTGGAAGACACTTGTGTGTTATCCACCATGTTTGGCACAATTTTTTATGTAGAAGTAGTATACACTTCTTCAATAGTTGGGACATTAAACATGTTACCAACTAAAGTGCTTTGCATAAATAGGCCTATACCCAAATTTTCTTGGCCTATTAATTTTATTAACACCCATATTGAAGGATATAGATCTATGAGTGGAGCATTTGACATTGCCATGTTATTGAAATTATGCAAGAGATTCAAATAGGTTTGATATGCTTGTTGTAATTATATAAAGTGGTCCTCTATGAGGCCCATTCCTTTGACAAGAACACATGGCTCTTGATATGACATTGGCATGAGAGCTTAAGGATTTATAGTAGAGGATTTTTTAATGGATTGATTATAAGGTATGTATAAATTAACTCTAACTAGACTAGGTCAATTTTCATGGGGTCAGTCTACTAGAAACTTGGTCCTTACCTCTGCAGCTCTAACTAAAACTTTGTCCTTATTTTTAATCAAATGATGCTCAAACAAATAAGGATCATACATCGATGCAATATAAATGTAATATAGTTGTTTCTAAGCTTGATATACCACTAATGGTACACTAGTATGGTATTGCATAGTTTTTTCTTGGTTTTATTTTGAGTAGGGAGGCATATTAACCAAATATAGGGCTAATGAGTCTTGAATTTATATCCTAGATTGATCAGTGTAAGGAGGATAAGGATCCATCTCATAAACCAAATCATCACCATAGGGGTTTTGAATAAAGAAATCTTGTATGACCATGTTATCATAACTTGGATTGTACATGGATCCACTACGAGTGTAATGAGATATATCCAAATCAAGGACTAATGTTCCATGAAGAAGGCCTAGAGTTATAAAAACTTTGAAAAAAAAGGTCTAAAGGAAAAATGGTCTAAACTTGGTCTAACTTGGTCTAAGGATGGAGTTGTATCTCCAAAATGGTTAGTTCTAAAATTTGAGCTAAAATAGTCTAATGCCAAACATCAAGTGTCTTACATAAAGGGTTTAAGTGGATGAATAAAAAATGGAATGCCAAAATTTGATATAAAGTGTTTCAAAAAGGTATAAACTAGGTCTAAAGAAACAAAGGTTGCTGGGTCTTCTAGAAAACAAGGCACAAAATCTAGGCTTAAAACTTTTATTTGACAGGTCTTTTGGGAACAAGGCACAAAATCTAGACTTTAAACAAAACAAGGCCTAAAAGGCAAGAAATTTAATCTAACCAATTTTAAATACTTTGACACAAAATATGCATTTATATTGATCATTTGTCAAAAGACATTGAACTTTATGCATATGGAAGATAGACCACTTCCCCAATTTTAAACACATAAATAGTCTTTAAATTAAACAAGAAATTAGTCTAAGTTTCACAACCCAAAAGTGAAAGACTGATATCTAGGCCAAATTACATGAGGTATAGGCATAAATCAATCAATTCTTAGATCTGAACTTGTCAAGGCTAATTTATAACTTAATTTAGAAGACTAAACTTCTTAAAATAGACAACAAGTTAGACAAGAATGAATAACATGATGATACTAAGCATAGATCCAAAAAGCACACATGATTTTGATTTGTAATGGATACAAGGCAACAAGTATTTGAAATAGTTCTAGTAGTGTAATGATGATATATTGATCTAAAGGTATGAAAAAATGGTTTGTTTCAAAGACTTTAAGGTATGATACTTGGAATGATTTGGGCAGCTTAATGATACCCTTTTCTAACAAGTGACACACACATAAAATTTTGACAAAAGACTAAGGCAAATGTGTGATGTCAAATGGATGGCATAATGCCTCTTCAAACAAATGAGTGATGTATAAACAAGACTCATTTTTTAAGTGGTATGACAAACAAATAGTTTCCACACAAGACCATGTAATTAAAAATAACCAAATGACAAAAAAACCTAAGTGTAACATCCTAAATCCTAAAATTGACAAGGTTGCATCATACTGTCAAATTTCATCTATACACTTGATCTTAAGAGGATTTTAAGTTGTTAATAAAAAATAAATAAACACATAAAAAATAGGGTTTTTATGCCCCCTCTTCTCTCAAGAGTTTCTATGATACATGAAAATTTAGGCTACTCACCCTGCATCAATAGTATGTCCATGACAAGTGGGGTTGTCTAAATTATCAATTTTTATTCATTTCTAAATGGTCCCATATATGTGGCAAACACTAGGTCATAATCACATCATTTGGATCCATGTTAACTAGCTTGTTATGAAAATTTCTTATCCTTTTCACAACCACTACATCTATTAATTACTTAGTGTAGTGCAATGTCTTTATTGACCCTACATTCTAAGGTTGAGTACCACTAATAGAATTTGTTTTAACCACTCAAAATAAGAATCCCAATAGGTTACCCTTAATTTATATACCCCATCATAGAGTGGTGTTGAAATTATGTTGTGATATGAAATCCTAGGTTAATGCTTCCATATAGAACTCGTAGGTAGGTGATGAACTCCCTCCCATAAGCCAAAATACATGAAAATAAATAAAAGTGGAAGGACTTTGGGGTTGTTTTTGGGTCACCCAGATCATGGCATTTGGGAAGGGCCTTAGAGAATTTCCTTTCATGCTTTTGGACCAAAGTGAAAAATGTAAAGAGTGAGCAATTTTGATCACCCAAGTTCCCTAAAGGGGATAGGGGGAGAGCATACACACACATTCATTTTGATAAACAAACACTTCAACAAATAAGCATAAAGATGAAAAATATTATGAGTATTTAACTAAGGTAATGATTCATTTTTATAACACAAAATGAAATATGTTGTGAAATTTAATCCCCTTGGAATTTGTGTTGAAAGCTTTAAAATATAAAAATAACTTAAGCAAAAAGATTTTTAAAACACCAAATTCAAATGTGAAATTTGCAACTTAGAGTGTTTAAAATCATTTTATCTTGGCCTTTAGGTCCTATAAAAGATGTTAGGGGGTCCTTGTGCTTGGAATCAAAATGTGAGTGAAGAAATGGATTTTAAAATTTAGTTTTTTGGGTTTCTAAAATTTTACATAGAGTAAAAAACCATAGAAACATAGAGCAATATCACCACTTTTTCTAAAAAATTATGACTATTAGCATAATATATCTATTACCTTCAAAACAAAGTGTTAATTCAAAATTGCTACTCTTAACACAATAACATATAAATAAATAATATATTGATACTCTTAGGATAATAACATAATTCTACCCTATAACTTGAAATAGTTAGTGAGTAGACCATCACTGTTAAGAAATATCACAAAAGTTTATATAATATCGCAAAAGTTTTGGTGATATCATGACTTAAAAGTTAAAATATTATAAATATAATGACTGCAAAGTTATGATATTGTTAATAACTCAAGTCTTCCTTATAAACACAAATAGTTAGTAAAATGTGGTGGTTAAACATAAAAATGTGATAATTAGTGTAATATCATAGAAAATATGATAAAACTATGACTTTAAAAGTAGTGATATTGTGCAATATCATGATTCTAGAGAGAAAAAATGTGAATGCATAAATCAACTTCATGATTCATAGAAAACATTTTTGAGCCTTCAATTTTCACTTGTTTTGATCATAAAATTTGGATTTTGACATGAAAATTATTAGGAGGGTGTCCTAAAAGGCCTTGGGAATAACTTTGTGGGGTGTGGGTTCCATTGGGTGTGCCATGATATGAACAAGTAAATACTTATATGGGAGGTTAGTCTTATTTTAGTCTAATAAAATAAATCAGAATAACACACTAAAATCCTAACACCTCTAGCCTAGGAACTAGGGAGAGAATAGGTAAAAAAAATGAAAGCACTACCAAAAAAAATAAAACAAAATACTCTTTTACCTTCTTAGGAGATCCAAATGGCTTTTTGAAATGGCTTTATTGGTTTATGCATCAAGAAGTCTTTGACAATGAAGCTTGATTTTCTCCTTCTCTCTTTGATACCTTGGGTTGGCTGATTGGCTTAAGAATTTTGTATGGTAACACTAATTTCAAGGTTTCTTTGCATCTATTTTAGCATTATAACACTACACTATAAATTTTTTTAAGACATTTAGGCATAATAAATTTACACCAAAAGAGCTTAAACTTCAAGAGGTATGGCCTTGTATTTATAGCTTCAAAAGTTAACTCTCACCTAAGTTGAGTTAAGGTTGAGTTTAAACATAGAATGGGTTTAAACTAACCCTAGTTGAGTTGAGGCTAAAAATTTAGTTTAGTTAAAAGTTGTCATGTAATAATGATTTTCAATTACTAGACATGGCTCTCAAATTAGATATTTTTAGATATTTTGGAAGAGCTTGAAAACTCATAAAGGCAATGATGAAAAGGCTTGATATTTTAATTTTTAGATATTTATTAATTATAAATGGATAATTAAATTAAGTATTTAATATTGTTTAATTAGATGATTAATTTTTATTATCATTTTATCTCTTTTAAGATTTGATAAAGTGCCCCACTTAATAAGTCCATAGGCCAAACTTCCAGTTATCAGGTTGCAAGGTGATTGAGGATGAATCCATGAGAGGTTATTGTTGTGTATGGTAAAATACCATAAATAGGGATGTGTCAACATGATTATGAACATTGATGAATGATGTATGATCAAAATTGGGATGTTAAGTGATTCTTAGGCTTAATTTGCAAAGTTTGGTAGGAATCAGTTTGAAGTCTGGTCAAAATATAATTATGGATAGAATTGGGTGTCTACACTATTTAAATTGTCTCTCCCAATGCTCCCCAGTCCTCCTTTTATATCACCTTATGCCTCTAAGGATTTATATTTAACTAATAAATTATCTCATTATTATTAAACACCTCACTAATTAGTGCCATTGGTCCATAGGTTAACATGACCCCTGACCAATGGCATGCCTAATTGTCCCCATAAGGGTCCCCATTTGTACTTGCTCCTTTCACTCCCATGCCTCCTCTTCTTCCACTCACTTCTTCCTTCCTTCATTTACCTTCATCCATTCCTTTCCCCCCCACCTATTAATTTACCACCACGCATTTTTCCTCTTCCACCACCTTGAGAGTTACCATAGGCCCAAGCTGGGTTGGGTCCCTAACACCTACCAAAACATAGAGACCTAAAATGTTCTATTAGGGTGGCCCAAGGGTCCAATGTGAATTTTATAGAGAGTTTAGGATCATGAAGATATTTATCATGTAGAGGTTCACTAAAGAAGGGGATGTAGTGGTGTAGAGGATTAAACATGACCTCTTCTCCCTCACTAAAATGAAGACACCTATTGGGGAGTATAAAGTGGATGAAGACCCTATCTCGATGTCTGAGCTATCAATGAGCTGACTAAAAATATCATGAAATACATATAATATAAATTTATAACACTTGGATCATATGTGAGGATCAATTTACTAGTGTAACCAATTGGTTAAGTTGAGGAGGCCATCATGCATCTATCTACAGCTCTCAAAGAGGTAACCATAACCCTATCCATGATTAAGGAGCACCTCCAGTGAACTCAAGAATACTTGGAGAGGGTTTCCGTCATAGACAACAAATTCAAGAAGCTTGCCATGGTTATTCACAAGGGCATGTTCCTAGATCCTGATCTCATGAATCTACAAGATTATAACCTCTACCAAAATTATTCCATGAGAATGAGGAATTCAATTGAGGAGTGATTGGCCACAATTAATATAATGATCAAGACTTTAGATAAGAGTAAGAAGTTAATACTTAATTATTTCAAAGAGGTCAACATCATTGTGTTATTCCACCTAGATAACACCTTGTTGGAGAAAGAGGAATTTGAGGTCCACCTAGCCTAATTCAACCAAGTCATGTAGAGGAAGGTGATGAAAGCTAATGAGATTAGGTCTAAGGTGATTTTGGAGTTAGCAACCCAATTGATAACTAGCATCATCTAGGTTTCCAAGGTGAAGGTTTCCTTAGAGGCTGCACTCTAAGTCCATAAGAAGTTTTTTCCCTAGGCTAAGTAATATTTCAAGAGCCTCATATGAACCTAGATAAATTGGATTGGGAGTGAAATTTAGTGGTAGATGCAGTGACAGATGAGGGGGAACATCCCAATCAGTTGGGAAGTGACTTGTATCCAAATTATTCTTGATTCTCTCCTATTGGGCTTTAGGAAATCAATTTCATTTATTCTAGGATATGGGATATTTTGGCATAATTTTGTTGTAACTAGTTTATTCCATGATGGGAAAGAGTGGGACCTTGTGCTACTAGGAGATGGGCCTCATATATTTTCTATATATACTATTGTGTAATATTTTTAAAGGGTTAACTTTATTGTAAACAAACATTTTTAGACTAATGAAAATTTGGTTCTTATGTTTAAATACATATGGTTTCATGAAGTCTTCCACTTTCTTTCTGATTTGAATGGATTACTAATAATGTTAGAGGATTATTATTTGTGGTTTTATATAGGGTTTATGCATTGATTATGATGAGTTTTAGCAATTCTAATTAAGCTATTTGATTTTATTCACTTTATTTCATATCTATTAAAGTCTATGTGTGATTAACTATATGATTATTCACAATTATTCATAAAATGCATCATTAAATTAAGCATTTAATCCTTCTCCTTAGACTCTTTCCCTATGTGACTAGAACTAGAGTGATCATGAAACTTATCATACAGTGGTATAACTATAGATGAGCATGTTCTCAGTCCTTGAAGCATTGGTGTTGCTGTTCATGTAGAGAGATCCCTTTTCAACCTTACCCTACCTCTCCTTTTATGTTTTTGTGTGGGAAAATGATATTTTTCCACTTTTTAGAAATTGTGAATTGAAACACATTAGGGATAAAAAATAAATCTATTATAACTGGTTCAACTAGAAGTGTAGAAGTTTTGTGGGTTAGTGAAAAAAATTGGCATTGAACCTCTAGTGGTAGTGCTAATTATCTTAAATATATATTATAAGTAGGCTATTTAATGGATCCAAATAACTAAAACTCATGCCCTAGATTAACTTAACAACAATCCTAAAATGAGAGGACACAAGTCCCCCAATTATTCTTTGAGATGACTCAATGCCTCTAATCCAATAGATGCATATAGGTTAGAGATCTTAGACAAAACAATAGGAACAATATAAGGATATGGGTGACATGGGATGTTAATGGGGATGAATATGAATGAGGATATGGAGATGGTGGAGGATAAGATAGAGGAAATATAGGTATAGGTAGTAATGAAGTAAGAGGTGGAGGAGGAGATGAAGGAGGAGGTGGGATCTAGATTTTAATTATGGAATCCCCATTATAGATAGTGATAATAGTGATGATGACATTGGTTCAACCAAATTTAAAGATAGGGATAGACTCACAAGTGATAAAAGCTAAATATTACTATCGAAAGATGTAGGGGATGAGGTTGGACCTTCCTAGACAACACAATCTATAATAAATGAGGCTTTGATTATGAGTCTACATTAGGAAATAGTAATCAAGGAGACACATATATCCATGATATCAGTTACTATGTCAAGTTAGGATGGAGAGATAAAAACCTTGTAGCCACATGTGTTATCTAGGGATGGGAATATGCCATCTCTATAGGGACATGTGATATAGAGGGATAGTGAGATGATATCCAAAGCTAGCCAATTTTTGTAGGTACATGCATAAATGATAACCAAAGATAAAAAATCACTATATTGACTACTAAAGCTATGTGTTTAACCAAATAATTAATTTTTAGATATGTTAAGGTGTATGGTTTGTAGGTGGAGATAAATAATACAAATTGTGCATTAGTCACATAGGGAATGGGACAATTGGGTGCTTAGCTGGTTTAAGTAGGAAAAAAACAAAATAGTACAAATATTTATATGAGTAGGAAATATTGACTACACAGAGAGCACCCAAATATATAGAGATTCAATTGATTATAGGATCTTCACAAATAAGGATGTCCACTAGATTAGTCCAAGGTTCTCCTAGGAGGGATCCACTTCTAGATGGATAGAGTGAGGTATGGGCCTCTGATGTGAGTCAATAGTGTATGGATGATGTTTTGATGTATATGTGGATATGATTAATTTGTATATACATTATTTTTATGCATTTATGGATATTTGATATACATACACACACACACACACCCCCCCCCCCCCCCCCCCCCCCCCCCCCCCACACACACACACACACACACACACACATTTGATGTGGATATTTTTTTATTTGTCTCATGGATACTTGTGATTGATATGATGATTATGGATGTTTAAGTATTTATTAATCATGTTGTTTGATTTAGTATTCATGTATATAAAATGATGTGATCCATATTGATCTTTGATGTGAGATATATCTGATTATGATTATCCAATATTGATAAATGTAGATGGCTTTATTATTTTGATTATCATGCTAGTATACATAACCATTATGATTGGATAGATAAGGTTGATAGAATATGATGTTGATATATTTTCCAAGGGAAATAATAACTTTTTAGCACATATACACATATACTTTTTAACTTGTGTTTTGATTTTGAATGTGACAGGATGTACTGCGATTATGAAAGAAATCATGATAACATTATTATCAATTATGTAGGAACTAAATCAAGTACAAACATGTGATAAATCACATCATGATATAAAATATCATGATGTTGATGATAATTAATGGAATGATTTAAGACTAAAAAAACAAAGCAATAAAAAATCCATCCAAGCGTACACACATAAAACATTTGAAAAAAAAAACACCATTGTGTTAATACATTTAATAAATCACATGCCTAATTTTCTCCTAAAAAATAGTAAGTGAATGGGATAAAATGATGTAAGCTTAAATGAGGTGAGTGATTGGATTGATTTAATTGATATGAATAGATGTGATAAGGAGACTTTTGTCTCCAAATCTTGCACCCTAGAAGAGGTTGTTCAAGCCTCTTTAAGATTTAGCCAACATGGGAATATTTCCAGGTGTGTGGGGCACCTATAGTGGAAATAAACCTCTAGATTTTAAGGGGTAGCTCCCTAGATATGACTTGATGTGATTATGTTACTAAAACTACCTATTATAGGTGAAAAGGGAGAGAAATATACATAAAGAAAACCTAAACTAGGAGGTGATACACCAAGAGTTGTTTCCATTCATACACTTAGAATTTGCATAATGAACTAAGACAACCAAACTAGCCTCAACACCATTAATGGAGCTCCCTAGAATTAGTGTTTCTCATGAAGGCATATAACAACTCAAAAAATGAAGGAAAGTGGAGGGAAGGTTAGATATGACACTACCAAACTCATACACACTTCAAGAGTCTATTGTAGTAGCATAAACTTCATGAAACCTGTTAGGAGAGAAGTCATTTTTAGCAACACATTCAAGGATTGCATGAAAACAAGATGAACTCCATCTATAGTTGATATTCAAGATGGATCACTTCAACACGTAATGAAAATGGGCTTAGAGTACAACCAAATTACTTATTATTAGCTTAAGTACAAATCAAGGTACAATTTTGGTAGGGTTTTACCATATCAAGAGTTGGAATCCTTTTCAATAGCCAAAATGGCTCATACTTATAGAACTTGGAAGATGAGAGAGAAAGGAGAAGTTGAAGAGGAATAAGGACAAGTGTCCAAAGGAGAAAATCAATTATAAGGAATATGAATGAAGTGTAAGAAGAGTCATGAAATTGAATTTCACTTGATCACATCCAAAATTAGTCTCTTCTCCAAGTGTGGCATAACAAATCTTCTCCATCAATCTCTCTTGTGAATTGCCTTCATCATAAGCCTTTCTTGAGCATTCCAAATAAAGTGATGGATAAATTACTCATGTGTGATGATGAGAGGGAGTTACAAAGATGATTCCATAAACATTGGGAGTTTTCTTGATCATGACATTCTCTTACACAAGCTCATCATCACTTTGCAACCATGATCACTCTCCAATAGGCTTGTTTTGACACTTAGCACTAGAATCTTTAATAACTTACCCAAATGATCCATATAATGGGTCTTGTGACAAATTTTGGAACACCTAATCTACCTGGCTTCATTAGAAATGTCTTAAAAAACCTCTAAACTTGAGTTTCTACTTTGTCCACTATGTCATTCTAAATGCCAGTTTAGATAGGCTAAATAGAGAGAGATGGAAGAGGCACTTATGAGTATTTACAAGGTTAAAAAATGGCATGTAGTGTTGGATAAATTCCTAATATACCTCCCAAAGTGATTGACATCTCATGGTCATCTTTGGGACCTATAAAACACAAAAAAACTATCAATAAAACCTATTTCTTGCATCACCTATATGGATTTTGTATTTAAAAATTCCATGGATTTGATACTCATGGAGTTGGAAACAAATTATCTTCAGAATTCATGGTCAAATTATCCATTTAGATGCACTTTTAGCCTCATCTTTACAATCAGGTCCTAAAATAGGGTTGGCAAGGGTTTTGGAGTGACTAGCCCTCTTAACATTCGTTCATAGCCATGACACATTGGAAATATGATCAAATTACACTTGTGGCTTCTAAAGAACCCCATTAAACTTCCTTAATTAGCTCAAGATCCCATGCAAAAGGTCATGAAAGATGTGAGCATCAAAAGATGACCATTTGAGCTATTCTCAAACATTTTGTGTGGCCTGTGAAAGTAATAAAAATCTACTAATGGTGTCCATAGTTATATTAATGGAGTTTATAGTTCTATTTTAGGAGTCTATAACTAGACTAATGGAGTATATAGTTTTGATATAGGAGTCTATAGCTGGACTGATGGAGTCCATAGTTTTTTTGATGGATTCAACATCTCTATGTAACCCTTATTGGTTAGAGAATCTTACTTTCTTTTAAAGCTTATAGAAATGTGTTTTATCTTGTGTTAGGTGTCCTCTAGCTTTTCCAATCATCATTTGGGCTTGCCTGACCTTTGGTCATCCATCTCACCACTTTTCCTTCAATCTATCTCCTCTCTTGTTTAGACCAACCTACTTGTATTCCAACCTTCCTAATTATTTTCCCATGTTGATCTAGGTGTGTATCAGCTATGAAAATCATCTTGGGGTGTCTCTAATTCTCCTAGTCCATGTTCCATCATACTTCTCTCAAGGATATCTCTTTAAACATGAAAGGAGTGCCCCCTATCTGAGACAAAATAGGGGGCATCTCCCTTATATTATCCTTAAAAACAAACATTAAAGAGGCTTATATATATATATATATCAATTATTATATACACAAAAATTCAACCTCTAATGATGAGTCTAGACCCCTAAACTTCTTGAAATTCCTAGGCAGACCTTCTTAGATAGTATATACAGAGTATTTGTGGGAATGGACTGTGTTTTATGGAAAATGGAGTATTTTAACCTATCTTATGCTCATAAAAAATATTATACAAGATTAAATACCACATAATATGTCTTCAAAATATATCTCCAACAATTTGACCTTTTGAGTCATCATTATGCTTTTACAAACACAAGACTGCCTACAAAATCTTGATTGAGACAACTTCTCTTTTGACTATATTTGAAGGTTTTATGGATTATTTTGGACTTTTTTATGACATGTGGGGGTCATTAATACCTACCATAACCTTGAAATTATGGTATAGGTTCACAAGTTCAAACTGAATGACTATTAGACCTCACTTAAGGTCCTTCTCCTCTCATTCCTTGAATTGATTAAGACAACTTGTCTTGCATGTAGATGATCATTTAGCCTTATTCACCCTTGTATTAGATGTATTAGGTTTTCCATGAGATACCTAGGGTCACTTTTCATTTGTCTCAGCCAAATTACACCCATAAAGTCCTTTCTATTACAAGGAAAACCCACTTTGACTTTACTCCTTATGTACCTTATTTGACTATGTTTATGTGACTGTAAGCATGGAAATAAACATACTTCCCATGAAGTGTAGGATTTAAACTAGGTTTGGAAGATTAACTTTAAATTACACATGCCATTCATACTCTATTCATCTTCATACAACATCCTAAACCATTTACAACCTTCTCATGCCTTAATGAGCACTTTCTTGTTTCAACTTGATAAGACTATGAACCAGCTATAGGTGCTCATTAGATTGTGTACAGACAAGGGTTAAGTATGGGATGGTATCAAAACATCCATTTTATATAGATGGATTTGGTTATAAATTTCCTTATCATTCCTAAATTTTTCATTTCATGCTTGGACCTTCATTCAAGATATCAAAAGGTCATTCCTCTCTTTGTGCCTGTAGATATCACTACAACCTTTTAGTGTGTTTACAAGCACCTTTAGGCATCTAAATTACTACCTTATATTTATTTTTATATCTCTAATATTTTCAAATTAATTTTAATATTATAGGACTACAATATCAAACTATAACCATGCTTCCTATACTCCTATACCTCTACCATTAAAACCCCAAAAAATCTTGAGGAGCACTATTTTGGCCAATTTGAAAACACAACCCTAGTTTGATCAACTTTGAAAATGAGTCTTATTTATGCTTCCAATGACTCTAAAACACTTAAAAATTCTTATAATTTCAAAATAAACTTGTTAAAATAAAAAAATCACCTTAAAATGCTAAAAAAACACACTTTTTAATGACCCCAAGAAGTGCAGGGTGTACAAGTGTTGTAAGTGGTGTTTTGGTGAAATTTGGTGATATATTACTTGGATGAGAGTTTAAAAATTTGTTTTAGGATTCCACCATGGATATTTAGCTTTGAACATACCAGATAATGCTCAATAAATCCACAAAACACTTCCTCTACTCCTATAACCTACAAATTGGTTTTCAAGCAAGAAACTAGATTTCTCTTGATATGCCAATCTGAATGATGATTATACCATTGAGAGGGATTAATATGTTTTAAAAAACACATGAAAAAACCACATATACCCAACCATTTTTGAGTTCAAGCAATTTGGACAAATCTGGACCCTGTTTGGTTATATAGGCAACTTTGAGGACTGAACCTTCTTAATGATGGTTAATAAAAAAGGAGGAATCAATATATATAAAAAATTCACTAAATGGAAGCTAACTTAGTATACTATCATTCACCATATCTATTTCTCCCAACTTAGCTTGTACAGCTTATGGTGAGTGAATGACTTTGACTAGTTTTGACCCTTTCGAGGAGCAATGGGGAAGAAAAGGTGAAATTTTTAGTATATGAAGATACAAACATAATTTAATCATGGAAGTGAGTATGGGCAAGATGAAGAGACATTCCTGAAGTTTATTCACCTATAAAAATCCTTAGAAGTTCATACAAGTGGCTAAAAACTCCCTTTTTCAAGTGTTTTCTTGATTTTAACTTGCACCTACAAACTTGGTCAGTTAAAAATAGTTATTTAAGACCCTTTAGGACACATGGAATGTGACATCACTATTTTAAACTTTCACAATTCCCAAGAAACCCATAGAAATCATTAAATGCCCATTTTTGACGCAAAGTGACATGTAACACTAATGCAAAGAGTGACCAAGGCTAATATAACATTTATTAGCATTAAATGGCCTATGAAACACCTCATGACAAATTTTTTTACCTATGGGGTTGACTCATTTTTATTAGGGGTAAAAATGGTCCACATAGACTATAATGGGTTTTTGAGGAATACAAAAGTTTAGATAAAAAATTGGGTAGTGGAAATATGGGCCAAGTTGATCTTGGAAACACCATGTAACTAAGTGCTACCTATATAGTTTGTGTGGACCTCAGGAAAATATAGTTATCCACTAATAAATTTTAAGTGTATGATGTCAGTAAATGGTAGTTAGTAGATTAAGGACACCCCTATAGAAAATGTACAAACACACATGAGAGAAATGAACATTGATGTACTCAATGATGTTTCTAAAAATAGAGCCAAAAGAAGAGTCCAATGCTGAATAAGATGAAAAATTAGACAAATATTTTGTGGCTTTATATCTCTTTTTATAATTTTTTGGATTTTGGATTTTTAAGATTTTGGGATTTTTTGATTTTTAGTTTTTTTTAGGATTTTAAGCACATACAAGGACAATGTTAGCTATATGTATACAGGAATATTTTATATTACAATGGAATACTTGCATAAAAAAGGAGCCACTAGAAAAGGGAAACCAAATCCAGTAGTGGATGTGAAAAGCAATGTGAGATGTGAAAGATATGGAAACCAACAGGATGTAGGGTGTAAAAGGAGGATACAAGATGTGAAATTAGATGGATCTAAATAAATCTCATCAAGGAATGTAAGTTAGGGAAACCATCCATGTGGCATTCTGATGTCCTGCTATAAGGATGTTATTACATTTTGATCATGCCAAACTGACTATATATTATAGTACCTATAAATAACCATTAAGGTCAAAATAGTAAAGATATGTTGGAATGATGATATATATTAGATCATGGATGGGTGGAAGGATCAAAATAGATGTGACATTGACACTAAACATAAAATTACTAATAAATAATGTGATGAGGTGTTGAGCAAAAAATCACTTGAGATGCATGATATTAATGGGCTCATCTAGCTTGTGCCCATCTTAAGTAGCTAATTGGTAAACACCTAAACCATACTTAGTTCTTATGATGTACAAACCTAACCAATTAGGATCAAAATTATCTATATTTTCTTGGTATATATTGGTGTTTTTATGATATTATTAGAGTAAAATATCACTAACTTCAAACTCCTGGCATATAATACATTTATCCTAGCTGTAACATAGCTGGTTTTGACATGATTAAACTAATTTAGGGAAACTATACATTTATCATCCAAGAGTTCTAGTTGTTATAGCTTGGATAATTGGTATTCCTCATCATCAATGAGATCTTGTAGTGAAATATGTAGGGAAGGCAGCTTGGTCTTGATAGGGAGGATGGATTCTAATCTAAAGACAAAGGAATATGGTGTTGCACCTTTGGGGGTATGGATGCTGGTACGATAATCCCATAATCTAGGAAAAAGCTTCAAATGCCAGTCACTACCAACATTATTGATGATATTTTTGAGTATATCAATAATGGTTTTATTGGATGCCTCAGCTTAGCCATTGCCTTGGGGATAACAAAGAGTGAACCATCTATGTTTGATATAGAACTGGGAAAATATGAATTTTACATCCTTATTTTTGAAGGATTACCATTGTAAAAAATGATAATGGAGGGAATGTCATAGTGGAAAATGAGGTGATTAAGGATTAACTTGGAATTTTTGTTCTCAGTTACATAAGTGAGAGGAATGGCCTTGACCCACTATTTAAAATATATGATAGTAGTTAGAATGTGTTTATGTGCATCACATGAGGTGGAGTTTATCTTCCCTATGAGATTGAGTCCCCATGTTGAAAATGGTCAAGTTATGATTGGATGTAATGATTATGATGGAGTGTGAGTCAAATCACCATGATTATATCAAACAACACATTTATTAACATAGATGCACACATCAGTTTCCATGGTTGGCCAGTAATATCCCATGTAAAAGAGTTTCTTATCAAGGACAATTACACTAGTATGGGCCCCATAGATTCTATTATGAATGTCTTCTAAATCTAAATCAACTTATACAAAATTTAAATAATGAAGTAGCATCCCATCACAACCCCTCTGATAAAGTGTGGCACCAAGTAAGCTATATCGGTAAGAGTTATGGATGCAATATTTTTGTTGGGATCATGATAAGTCATTTGGAAGGGTATACTATTTAAGGTAGGTTTAAATGTCATGATACCAGGGTGAACTAGGACCTAAAATTTCACATACCATCTTGGACCCTAGATAATCTTATGCTAGTAAAATGAGATGCTCAATTAAAAATTGATATTTTTTGACATTGAAAGATATTTATAGAAGTAACCAAATAGTGGTCATGGCATCTACTGATATGTTATTAGCCCATGGTACTTGCTCAAAATAAATATATTCAAATTACTATTTGAGGCTATCCACCATTGATTTTTATGATATCATATTATAATTTAGTGTCTAATATTGATCATTGACTTGATTAATGATGAATTGATAATCACAAAAGATCGATAACCACTGGATAGAGAGACAAAAATATGTAATGAGACCCTTATATTTAGAAATGTTATTGGTGCATTCAAAACCAATATGAAATGCCTTAGGGATACTATCCCCCATGTGGTGTCATAAATAATATACCTTCTATTGATCCTTGAGATGTAAAGAAACCATCAAAATAGAGTTTCCATTCCTGTGACTCATTAGGAAATCCCATGGTAAGTGGTCGTGTGTCAGACAATGGGGATTTTGCAAGTTTATCTTCAAAGATATGACCGTTAATAAAATTTTGATTTGTATATGAAATGTCAAATTTACTCAATAACATAACCCACTTTTCCATTTGACTTGTTAGAGATACCTTTGATACAATATATTTCAATGGATCTACTTTGGTGATGAGGATAGCCTTATTATTTAACATATAATGGAATAATTTATGAGATACAAATACTAGTGCTAAGATGGATTTTTAAATCAAGGAATAATTATGATCATAGGTTACTAGAGTTTGGATCAAATAATAAGCTTCCCATTCCTTTCCATTTGTATTGTACTTAGCCAAAAATGCCCTCAAGGCATACCGAGTAGCTAAAATGTAAAGTAATAATGACTTTCTTGGTGTTGGAGGGGCTAACATGGGTGGAATTTCTAGACACTATTTTATCTACCAAAAAACTTCATAACAATCACTATTTTAATGAAATGTGGTGCCCTTTTTGAGGAGACGTGTGAATGGATGACAACTACCAACCAACTATTAAATAAATTTATGAATAGCCTAGATATTTTCTCATAGACTATATAGATGTTTGAGATTTGATAGAGGAGGCATGTCAGTTATGGCCTTACCTTTAGTTAGATCAATATTAATGACCCTATGATATACTATGAATCCTAGGAGTTTCCTTGATGTAACTCCCAAAACACACTTCTTAAGGTTATTACAAACCTTCTATTCCTTGAGCTACTCAAATATTTTGTACAAGATTTTTGGATGTTTATCTCTTATTTTAGATTTTCCCAAGATATATTCTACATAATCTTCCAAAATATCATGCATAATATTATGAAAGATAACTATCATGGTTAATTGGTAAGTAGCACCTGCATTTTTAAGGCTAAAAGACATGACCTTGAAATAACATGTCCCCCATAGAGTGGTGAATGCTATCTTATTATAATACTTGAGTGTTATTATGATTTGATTGTAGCTAAAAAATACATCCAT
This sequence comes from Torreya grandis, assembly GCA_037957365.1. Lineage (NCBI taxonomy): Eukaryota > Viridiplantae > Streptophyta > Pinopsida > Cupressales > Taxaceae > Torreya > Torreya grandis. Next base: position 240,099 of record JARHVA010003934.1, on the reverse strand, counting down.
GAGTGATAGCATTTCATAATGTGTTGTAGAATTGATGATCATATCAATGTTTTAAAAAAGAAAAATCATCTTTAGGACAAGCCTTGTTGATGTCACAAAAATATGTATAAACATGAATACTCATGGGAATTTAGCTAATAGGGACAGTGTTGGAAATACATTCAAAATAGTGAATTGGTCTAATGAATCCTATGTTTATGATTTTTCCACACTCTTTACTGAAAAAATTATTATGCGTGGATGCATTTTCCAAAACTCTTATTTGATTAGTTTGATATTGAGATGTACCATAAGATGATAGACCACTAAAGATGGGTTTAGGCCAAACATGTCTACATATGACCATATAAATATGTTAATGAATTCCTTGATGAAGGAAATAATTAGTTCATGTTATTCCTTTATTAGATAATCACAAAGTTTAATGATGAAAGTATTATCTTTAGAACCAATGTTAACATCAATGTTGTCTTCCACAAGTAGCGTAGAACCATCTTCTAAAAATTTTGGCACCAAATGAAGTTGATATTTTATATCTGATTATGGCTAGACTATCTCATCAAGCTCACCCATAAATGAAGAATCTAAATAATTCATCTTAGGCAAAGGCTAATTTTAAAATGTATTAAAAAATTCTTATATCAATTCTTCAAATGTTTTCTCTATAGAAAGACTAAGACCTACTCTAGTGTTGATTTTTGGATAATTCGAACTCTGTGATTCCTTATGGAGAGGTTAAATTTACTCATCTATTTATGCCTCATCAAAGTTTTCACCAAAAAACACTTTTTTTGTTATACTTTTTTGACTATCCAATATTTCCTTAAAGAAATTTTCACTAGAGGATAATAATTCTTGATTTTTTTTGATTTTTATGACTAATAAATGCTACCTACTACCTAAATTAGGAATTAGAGTCCAAATTTATTTCAAATCCATTCTTCTAGTTCCCAAGTAGGAGCCCATCTCAAGGTCTCAAGAATGTTATAATGGCCTCATCATTATGGAATGCATCGAATGGTATGCAATCTTAGTCCCAGTTGATGAGTTCAGGATATTAAAGGTCTAGATGAATGGCAAGGAAGACATTGTTATTAAAGATGTTAGTGTTATCAAGCTCATCAAAAATACTATAAAAGGAATCTATATCATTTCTAAAAATTTATTCATTATATATTATAGTGTCATCACTTTTGATATTAGAGGGGTCCCCTCTAGGTAGTTTGAGTCTAATGCCTTGATTTATTTTTTGTTTAGCAGGGGGAATTGGATCAAGAAGTCTTATAACATGATGTAAAACCATCACTACATAACTAGGATTATCCAATATTGATGATATGTTCTTGGTCTAAGAGATAATTTTTAGTGAAGGAGATCGATCCCACTTTATAAGAATCAACATTCTTGTGCCAAATCATTTTGGTTCTACCATAGGTTTTAGGGGATGTGTTAAGTTTGGCAATGTGGAAATCATATTTAACTTCATATTCTGTAAAAACTTTATTTTTTATTATGAAGTATGATGATTCCTTTTTAGGAGGATTATTGGATGTGGACACAAGGTTGTATAAATTGATGTAAGATGGTTTGGGAGTTTATAGAAGGACAATTTTATCATTTTTATGGGAATACTATGTAATGGGATAATGAAAAGGGTTATGATATTTAGCTTTTAACATCTTGAAATAATGATAAAGTTATGTATCATTAGGGATTGTGACCTCCATATTGACATGTGAGAATTTAAGGCACTAATGAAAAGTGGATGGAACTTCACACATATCGTGAATCCATGAATTTTTAAGGAGGATGTTCTATGATAGTTTAATGTTAATAACATGGCAAAAAGTTTGATCAGTGACATGCCCAACAATGATAAAAAAATAAACAATGCCAACTAATTATATCTATATTTTATAATAAGCCTTGATTGTAATGATGTATTCATACAAATATGAGTCTGAGTACCCTAAGTTTATAACCAACTTGAGTGTACAAATGTTCATCCTAGAGCCATTGCGTGTGATTACCATTTTAACTTTATGTCTTGCAATAATCATCTCAATATAGAGGGGGTCATTATGGAATTAAATTTTAGGTGGAATGTCATTTGGGTTAAAGGTGATTAGCTACCTCAAGGACAAATGTCCTAAAATCACTTGAAACTATGAGGGGTATATGTGGGTACCTTTAAATACTGAAGGAGCTTATATAAAATATCCTTATGGATAATGGATATTGATAGAATATCTAAGATGGATATCTGATTCATGGTTTTTTCCAAATATTATAAAAGGTCATATGATTTTTGAGATGAGGATATAGATCATTTTCACTTGGAAGGAGGGGACCTTGGATTTGATTATTAAATTTTGATGTGGAAGGACCTTGGATGATAACCTTTGTGCATCGAGTAGTAACAACACATTCATGGGATTGGTTAGGGTTAATAGAATGATATGTAGGTGGTTTTGGGATAGTGGTCCTAACATGTTAATAAATGTTAGGAGGATGATGAGAGTTGATTTTGATAGTGGTGACATGATTATCTATGATCTGACCCACAATGTTATCATATTTATGTTGGATGTTGTGAGAATAAATGCAGTTGGTTAGGGAAATTTGACCTTGATTTTTGATTGTGATGCTACTAATATTGATTACCCAAATTATTTTGATTATTATGATTGTGATTTGGGAATGAATATTTAAATATTTCCATATTATAATTAAATGATGATGTATTGTTATCAAGCTCAATTTACCCATGATCAAGTAGATATTGAGCATAATGATTAAATTACATGCATCTATATGTGTCAAGGTATTTGACTCTATGATAATTAGATTACTCATTTTATTTTTACTATGTTGGTTTAGGATGAAATTATTCAAAAGGATTGGTGGTAGGGTATATAACTATGTTTGAAATAAATAGTTTTCAAAAGACAACTTCTAATGGTTCTCTAAGAGGGGAGAATATTCATGACTGATATTGTGTCTTAGGTGATAATATTTGAAGAGTAAATTTTGGTGTAGATTAAATGTTTTGGATGTGTTTTGGTTGAATAATTTGCACATGCTTAGAATCTATAATTTCATCAACCAAAACATTTTATTCTTATTGAAAACTCTAGGTTTTTTCATTTGTGATTGGATATTAGCTTGTGGTTTATTTGGAGAGTCCTTAGAATATATTTTGATCAATCCTTTCTCCATAAGGGTTTTTTCAATCTACGCACCTTTTTCAATGATTTCATTGAATGTATTTGCATAATTAAGTTGTAAATATAAATTAATTTAAAGATTTTATATTTGAAGGAAATGTGGTAGCTAATTTTTTTTAAGGGAGAGAACGAGGAAAGCTGTTAGCCAAGGTTCTCCATCATTGTAAAAAGGATGAAAAAATCTACCAACCACATTGTTTTGAGTTGAAAAGGTCCATCATTATCAATTCATGCTCTATGTTGTATAATAAATGATTCATAAATATTTATGATAGGTCAACAAAAGTAGTGACTGATCCTTTGTAAAAATAAAGGATCCATTCTAGGGCTTGGCCCCCTAATGTTTACAGGAACAATCTAAGTAGATATATGTTATTGAATGTTAGTTCTTAACAAGCAATGAAGAATTATTTGATGTGTTCCATTGGGTTCCCTCTCCATTTATACTATTTAATTTTTGGTGATCTAAAATGATGAGGGAAAGGTACTTATAGAATTTTCTTGTGAAAAGAGTAAGGACGTAGTTCCTCAAATTTGAATTTTTTTACTTTGATTCCCTATTTTTAGTCTTAGAATAACATCCTTCATCTCTTGCCACTCTTTAACATCTAGAATGCTTTGATATGAGTACAATGCATGCTGATGTGTGGAAAAAGGTTGATTAAAATTGATTAGTGGATTGGAATTGAATTTGGTGGGAATAAACACCCTATTGGTAGGAATATATTGTTGGTTAGACTATTGATTATATGAGATTTGATACTTATTAGGTGGGAATTATTGATTAGATAAGACTTTATAATTATATGGGACTTTTAGATTAGATGGGACTTACTAATTGGATGTGACTTATTGATCATATTTGATTTGTTGATTAGATGGGATTTATTGCTATTATGTATTGGATTGAGTGGAATTTAAGGTAGTAGCCAAAGTATCAAGTATTTGGATTAAATTTTATAATTACTCAATCATAACTTGATTTTTATCCTAAGGTGGTGGCTCTATATGAGGAGGAGTCCCTTTGCTTGTAGACACAAGGCTTGGGTGAAAAATTTCAAAATCATTGTGAACTTGATTTTGGTCATGATTAGACGAAGCCATGTCTTGATGTTATGTTAGAATATCTTCTTATTGTGTGTGGATAAGATATTTTAAAAATTTTAGGGCATAAAACATAATAAATTTGGCACCTAGATCTTATAATCACAAGAGGATTTCATATTTTGTTCAAAAAGTTGTTCAAATTGGGCCCTTCTCAAATCCATTTTGGGTGGACTAGTGTTTGTTTTAGTTTTGTGAACACTTACATCCACCTTCCCATCAGAGTGTGGCTAAGTTTGAACTTCTTCTGAAATTTGGTCAAAATGAAATAGGCTTCCACCAAAATCATCATCAAAGTTAGGATTATAGTTGGTGCCACTTCACATGTAACAAGGCTTGGTTCTAAGATTTGTTTTACATTGTTTTACAATCAGATTAAATTTGAATTGACTTCAACTTAATGTTTGATTTGAATTAAAGTCAGATTGTAGTTTTTTTACTTGATATTAGATGATCTTGACTTCTATTGATATTTGAATTAGTTTGAAATTAACTTTTGGATTAGACTCAAATTTTAATTAACTTGTCTTATTTAATCTTAACTTGTATGCTTATTGAAAATGGTTAGCTTTGATGTCTTGATTTTGATTTTATTCTTGACTTTAGATGCTTTTAATGTCTTCATATAAGTTTAATTTTTAATTTTTGAGATAAATGACAAGTTTTGAATTTTGAGATGGTGTAAACACACTAATTTGGTCAAACAACCACAAGAACTATGCATTTTATTTATCTTTCACATGAGGGTTTTAGTGATGGTTATAATCCTTATTCATGTGGTTATATTGAGTCTTTTTATCTTTGCAATGTCTAATTCTACCTATTTACAACATTTTCAATAGTCACAGGTCACCTTTTCCCAGTCTCAGGGGCCCCTAGCCTATCATACTTAATTTTTTAATCTATTATAAGACTTAGTAAATTAGTGCCACTTTCAAGATAATAAAACCATATGGTGCTAGTGTACAATTGTGGCTTTAGTGTTTGATAGGCCCTTTTACCCATTTTTTAGTCCTAATTCCTCCATGGCCCTTTTTTTTTATGTTTTTTATATCTTTTTCATGACTTGTCAACCAATGAACATGATATTATATTCAAAACAAATATCCTCCTATATAAAGATCTTCACAAGGCATTTACATATAAAACTTACTATTTTGGCACTTATTTACATAAAATCAACTAAAAGTAGAACTTAAATACTTCATATACTAATTAGTTTTCACACCTAGACATTTACATGCTTAGTCAAAGAAGGGCTTAGATGAAATTCATTATAACATACCATGAAATTAGATGGCAAACATTCCTTAAGGGAGAAATACATATACTTTAAGACTGTAATAATGTAGGTAGTGCGTAGGATAATAGGGGTTCTACTCTACCCAATCATAACATCCTGCTACCTAGTTTTTCCTTTCCTTTTTGAATTTAATTAGTTCATTATTTCATGTGTGCAGTTATTCATTAGATTTTTGAAGAATATTAAACCAAAATAGTGATACAAATGATCCCTTAGGCGATATAGAATCACATACAAAACCCCCATAAGCTCCCGTAACTTCCCTAAAAGTTTTAGATAGTCACTATAGAAAGGAAATTAGTGATATAATTAAAAACTAGCACCACATGGTGCTACTGTCTAGATCTAGATCATGATAAAAAATCAAAAGATGAAATATTCCTCTATGTCTACTTAGCCATTTCTAGTACCCTGATCAATGAAAAACTGTGTGTATATCCAAATAATTTTCTTTTCCCCTTATACTTACTATTTTTGGAAACTTCCATATAATCAATAATTTCTAATTTTATTCTAGATTAGCAATAGACCCAACCCTTTAATATAGCTTAGGATTTACATAGTAAAACCCTTAAAGGTTAAATATTTGGTGAAATTGTCTTAATTAGATTATTGCTTCAAAACCTTAATTTTCCTTAGGGTTTACCTTCTCTAAATTTTATATTAAATTAGGGTTTTAAAAATCCATTTTTTTGATTTTTTGGCTTAACCTAGATAATTTAATTAATCCTATACTAAGGATTAATTTATTTAATTTAATGTAAATATTTTCAACACAACCTTAAATCAAAACCCTAAATCCACATATTATGTCCCTATACATACAAATATTAGGAACTAGGGTTTCAATCATAATCCTATTTTTTATTACAAACTCTGTTCAACAAATTCACACATTGCACACATACTTATATAAGATTATATTTTACCTCTTGTCTGTTTGTTATTCCTTATTTACACTAGCTTATTTGGAAAGTTTAAAATGGCATATAAAAAGTCTTATGCCCCTTATTCACTTGATGCACTCTTGAATTTCTCTCGGGATTTTAATAATAAATGGACTAATTTTCAAGATTTTACATTAGAGCATAATAATGACTTTATTTATAATGATGATGATGACTATTGTTATAATGATGGACATGAGTATTACTATGAGCATGAAAATATAAATGAATGTGAGGATATATTAGATACATCATATTATCTTTCCTCTTAATCTTCCATTCCTCCTCAAAATCAAACTAACAATATAATGACAAAATAACCTCTTGTTGATAACATTTTATTCCAATGTGATCCCAGATTTTCAACTACTTTTGATACTTTATTATTCAAATTAAATTAATATAAGTGTAACACATAAAAATAAATTTTACATGATTTAAGTAAATTAGATAGGAATAATGCATATTCTTTACACTTGTCAATTACATTTAAAAAATCAAGTACAAATGATATCACACCTTTTAGCAATGCACAAACTAATGTAGATGAAATTAATTTATCATAATAATTGAAATTTAACCTAAATTAAATGATTATATACAAAAAATAGAGAATGTACATGTCTCTAACTCTTTTCCTTTATGTCTTAATGTGCAAAAAGAAAACATGATTGTTACTTCTCTTTCCCTTGATTCCAAAATTGAAAGTGATAATCATGCTTGCATTTCAAAAATGACTAGTAAACAAATGCCTTGCATTACACCTACATATAATGATACATTTAATAGTAGTAAAAACTTGAAATCTTCTTCTTCTATTTCTCTTAATGAGCATGTGGATGATATTTATTCTACTTTCACTTCTAAAAATGAATTAAATTTTGATTTTGATGAACCATGAGATAATGATGATTATTGTGATTATGATAAAGATGACATAAAATATACACCTTTTACTTCTTCTCTTACCTCACATATCTCTCTTGTTCAACCAAATAATAGGTCACATGTCAAAAGACACACACACACACACACACACACACACACACACACACACACACACACACACACACACACACACACACACACACACACACACACACACACACACACACACACACACACACACACACACATTCTTATGTGCATAATTTATATTTTCTAGAGAATAAAATACCTTCTATCCAGCTAGTATGTGATACTCCTTCACAACTTAACAATATAAAAGATACCAATGAGTCCCCCTTAACCCCCCTCACTATAGTAGAACCCATTTCTCAAACAAACCTAAATAAGGGTTTTATCTTATTTCCATCTAACCATGTCCAAGCTATCACACCTCCAAAGGTTATTGAGAGCACAATAACCCTTTCTAAACAAGATTTTCAATACGATGCGCTTATGGATAAAATCAATAGTAAATTCTAAGTATTAAATAAACCCCTTGATAATGATAATATACCTTCATAAGTGTTAATTTATTCAATGCATGATGTGGGTGGGTGCTTTGCAACATCAATTACATCACCTCACTTTGGAGAACAAAACATAAAAATCTTAGGTTAAAGTCAATGTTATACATAATAACCCTATTCCACATAGAATCTCAACTATGAGGTTACCACACAACTTTTAGATACTAGTGTTACCTATATTTTATGGATAGGGAGATATATACTTACACCTTTAGGTCTATGATAAAGACATGTCTAAAATTACAAATAAGTTAATTCTACTACAAGTGTTTCTAAAATCCTTAAATGGGAAAGCACTAGATTGGTTCCGCCATACACTCCCTAGTGAATATTTACATACATATGAGGAGCTAGAGATAATATTTATCAGGCATTACATATAAAATAAGGGACCTCTAGTCACACATGAGAGATTACCTTCATTACATTAGGGAAAAATAGAGCCTACATCAAAATACATTCTACAATTCACAAATTATTTGCATCAGTTAATTTATCAACCAACAACTTTAGAAAAATAATACATCTTTTCTAGAAGTTTAATCTATCCTCTAAAGGATAGATTAGTATATCAGACATCTAAATCATTCAAACATCTATGCAACACAAATAGAACATTAAAGGCATAGTTGGGATTCATAATTACATAGTCAAAGGTAAATTGGCTATAAACCCCTTAGAGCCTCAGGCATCAAATTTGGTACAATAGCCTACTCCACTTCCAATTTAGAAACTAGTGGAATATAAACAAACAATAAAAATACTTAGTAAGGGCAAAGAGTCACTATACATAGCACATTCTATAGTGACTAAAATGTAGGATGCACATAGAGGGGTTATATAGTTTTTATACAAGGTTGGGCCTCATGACATCTTACTTACACTATTAGATAGGGGATGATCACACTTCCTTCAATTAATCATCATCCACCACACCATTTGGATAGGGTAATACATAAGAATTATTATAATTTTTACTAGATAAATGGAAATTCAAATGATCATTATTGTGCACTCTAAGCTCACATCAACCAATATGTTATTAGAAGCATTATGGAGTTTACATAAGGGGCATTGGGCCATCATTGATCACACACTCCTAAATCATTCCTTTATGATAGATTTATCCTAGGACATTCCTTTTAATGAACCATTATTTATTCATTGTATGAGCCCTATGAATTCTAAGAACTCATTTATCAGTAGTACCATACATCACAGCCTCAACAGTGATGATAATATAGAGTTCAAAATTCACCTTAAGTGTGTACACTGATTAAAATATTTGGTAAAAACTACAAACATAAGGGGCACAATTTTAGTACAATAACCAATAAAAATATATGACAATAATTATAGAGTTTAGAACATACCTCCAATACATATACATATTAAGATATTTGGGAACAACTATCAACCCAAACACAAAATTTTAGTTTGAAAACTAATAAAGATATATGGTAATCATTACAAACATTAGAACCTAGGTTTAATGTGCACACTAATTAAAATATTTTAAAAATATTATATATATCAAAGTGCAATTTTAGAACATCAACCAATCAAACTTTTTACATCAAAATATACACACTCATATACTAGCAATGCATCACAAGCAGCTCTAGTTTCATAATCTATGTCTACATTGACACAACATGAGTAGTATGGTCATTGATTCTCCATGCCATCCAAGTTTAGATAGGGAATATTACCATAACATGTTATACATGTAGATATCTTATGAAATATAAACCAAAAAAATATACCAATAAAATATAAAAACATAATCTCCTACACATATGCCTAAAACATTCATAAAACATATACAAATCAATTAAATTTACTCCAACTAAAACAAATTACAAACATCAACATTTCAAATAATCAAACTAATGTAACACATAACAATATAACCATATAATAAGATCTAGTTGACAATGCACAATGCCAAGTTAAAAATAACCATATATATAACTCAGAACATCATTTCATTATAAATATGGTGCATCAATCAATGATGTAAACATGAATGCTGGGACAAACTCCCTCACTCTCATTCTCAAATAAATCAAAAATAAAATTAGAGACCTCACTATCTCTTTGTGACCTCGATCTTTGGTTATACCTACTCTCTCTCCCGATACATGCCAAACTTAGCCATACACTCAACATGATCTCACTAAATTCATATGTAGTAATATACTATATAACTAATAGCCCCACCTAGTGAATTAGGCACATGTATGGTATACCTCTGTATCTCTACACATAACTCATCTCTATTTATTACCACTCGCTTGAATGCCATAGTTGTGATTTTATCCCAATCAAATAAGTGGGCATGCACCCCGATAACATTGATGGTCCTCTTCATAAATCCATAATCTACAGCATCATCAGGGATATGTTGTGTCAACTCACACAATGCTGACTCAATCATGACCTCAAAAAACTCATCATCTCTTGCACTTATAAGTATCTATATCATTCATAATAATCCTATCATATAAACACATAATCAACTTTACATAGAACATACAAACATACTATTTAGCTTACCATCAATAGCTCTCAAGGGAACTACATCCAATAACTCATCTACAATCATACCATCTCTCTAAAAATAACATATGTGATCACTCCTCCAAGCTTCATATGCCTTGATCACTCCAATGTCATCTATATCTGGTACCTCAATATCAAGATCACACTCCATTAATGACATAGGAGCTAGCTTAGTAATAGATGGCCTCAACCTACTACCTAGCCTCATAAGAGCCTGAGAACTCCTTAACCATACCAAAAGTGTGGGGGGTACATATTGTATAACACCAAACTATCAAGTGACCCTCTAATAATAAAATTGATCATATACATTATCCCAATGATCATGTATCCAACAACTAACCTAAATCTACCTCAACTACATGCTATCCTTAAGACACCCCTAGAAGCCCTTATAGGGTCTATAAATGATATCCTTTACTCTCAAACTATCTAGTAACTTCTAATACCATATAATGCTCCTCCTTGATACATGCCCTATCCTAGTCCATTTATCTATGAACTCCTACAGATGAGCCCATTCATTCTATTTACCTACCACTAGCCTACTCATAACTATATGCTCATATGCCTAAAATTATAATAGCATTGATGCAATGCTACCCCCACTGTTCATCTCTTATGTAAAGCAATATAGATCCTTGTATAGATGAGCCAACATAGTATGACCCCAAAAGTACATGGTGCCATGCTCCTCAATGTCTTAAACTATCTCATGCATCTTGTAAGAGATCTAGACACCACTCCCATATATAGAAACAAATGATGACAACATCACAACGAGAAATTTCCACAATCATGAAACATCAACCATCAAAATCATAGTAATAAATTTATCACTCTGAATCCTTATATGATGAGTCCCCACCACCATGGTAGAGAAGTACTTAGATGCCTGATATATAGCTCAAAGACTAGTGGCCTCCTATAATATAACCCATTTCCTAGAGATCAAAAATTTTAAGATATGATATACATCCTCTATTGTCACAGTCATCTCACCTGTACGTAACTATGATGTACATGTGTTTACAACCTTTCATATAATGTAGTAATCATATGATTATCCAAGGACATAGGCTATAGGAAATTAATAAATCTTAGGCCTACTCTTTCAAGCACCTTAATTTTTACATCAACTAAGGGAAAACCATTCAAAGTCTCCATCATCTTCCCCATGTATAAATATATCATACAAGCATCAAATTGCAAAATTACAACCAAATTAGACATCAAAAAAAGAAAAACTAAACCCAACAAGAAAAAAAATGCATTATAAAATCATCAATAATGATAAACATCATATATTAGGACTACTGGACACTAGCACTACCCAAAGGATAATAGTACTAGGTAGTAGCACCACACCCTAAACACTAGTGACAAGCCTTGGAGAATAGTGCCTAGAATGGGACACTTGCACCAATTTTTTAAAAACAGCCCTAAAATAGACCATTTCTAAAAAAAATAGTAAATAAGACAAAAAAAAATGATAAAAATAGGAAAAATTTAGAGTCCCTTACCAGGTGAACCTCCTCCCTGGCTTGAATCTACACCTTGACCTCCTCATAGTGGAACAAACTAGTTCCTCATCTCCTTGACATGTTAATCTCACTTAGACATAAAATGATTTCAACTCAAATGATCCAAATGAATTTCAAAATGAATCAAAGTTACCTATAAATTCATAACTTACCTAATTACACCTTATTAAGGTTACCCCTATGCACCAATTTCACTAACTAATAGAACTCTCTTATTATCACCATATCTTGAGAATTATAGCTCTAATTCATGAAACATTTTTTGCACATGGAACTTGATAGTGGTATGTTAGTAAAAATATTAGTTAAAATAATCCCCTCATCCTTATCAAATATAGAAAAATGATAAAAACAATCACATTATATCAAACAATACAACAGAACAATCATCTATCCAATTACAAATTAAATTATCAACTCTGACATAGTAAAAAATACATTATTAAAACCTAATACAACATTATAATTACTAATTAAAACTAGCATAATTGATCCTTACCACTTTTGGTTACATATCCTCATTACACTCTTAACTCTCTCACCAAAAGGAGGGGCAAATATGCATAGATTGATTCAGACATACATAATTTCATTTAGATATACAGATATACAAGTCTACATAGGTTTACATAGGCATTCAAATTCATAGATTTTTAGATATACAAACACATGGGTATTCATAGGTTTACACAGGCATTTAGAGTCACAAATTTTTAGATATATAGACACATGGGTCTACACAAATCTACACAGGCATCTAGAGTCACGTATTTTTATATGTCTAGACACACAGGTCTACATAGGCTTACACAGGCATTCAGAGTCATAGATATTTAGATATTGAGACACACAAGTCTACACAAGTTTATACAAGCATTTAGAGTCATACATTTTTAGATATACAAACACACATGGGTCTATACAGGTTTACACAAGCATTCAGAGTCATACATTTTTAGATATACAGACACATAGGTCTATATAGGTTTACACAAGCATTCATCTTCACAGATATTTAGATATATAGATGCACAAGTCCAAAAGTTTATGTAGGTTTACATAAGTATTCATATGTACACTCCATATAGATATATAGTTTTGACTCAGGTATATTAGTTCATTCAAGTATTTAGATACACAATTACATCACTCAAATATCAATATTAGGGGTCATGATGCAGAGTGCACATTTTTGGTCCCAATATTTAGACTTATTAGGTTATAATTAGTATCATCACTAGTATTTTCACTAGTGTCATTACCATATTTTCACCAGTTTATATCAAATGACTGTCTGTAATTGTTGATCCATAACATTACACTAGACCTAGTTTACATCCTCAAATTTAGAGTGGGGAAAAGTGAGCCTTATTTCTCTAGGCATTTAGTTTACATACTTAGATTCAAAGTGGGGGAAAGTGAGGCTTGTTTCTTTATGCATTTAGTTTACATACTCATATTTAGAGTGTGGGAAAGTGAGCTTTGTTTCTCCATGCATTTAGTTTACACACTCACATTTAGAGTGGGAAGTGAGCCTTGTTCATCTATACATTTATTTACATACTTAGATTTAGAGTGGGGATAAGTGAACTTTGTTTCTCCACACATTTAGTTTACATACTCAGTTTCAATATAGGGGGACATTCACACCATATGTCTCCCCTTCACATGCTATACTCTGGTTCTTATCCTCATCTCTGGCCAAGAAGTGGGCCAAATCCATATTACATTCACATAAGTAAGTATAGGTACACATTTATATTTTATTTTACTCTAGTACTTTCATTTCATAGCATTATTGGAATAAAGGGGGGAGGGGAAAATATAAACACCCTAATTTGTTCAAGTAACTAAAAGTATTATTTCTTTTGTTGCTCTTTCACATAAGGGTCCTATTGATGGTTATAGTCCTTATTCACATGGTCATTTTGAGTCTTTTGATCTTTTTTATGTCTTATTTTCCCTATTTGTGACACTCCCAATAGTCATAGGTCACCTTTTTCCAATCCTAAGGGCCCCTAGCTTATCATCCCTAATTTTTTCTATGTTCTAAGCCTTAGAAAATTAACATAAATTCTAGGATAGTAGTGCCACATGGTGATAGTGTCCACTTATGGCTTCAATTTTTGACATGCCCTTTCACCTATATTTCAGTCCTAACCCCTCTATGACCCTTCTCTTATATTTTTAATATCTTTTTTCATGACTTGTCAGTTAGTGAGCAAGATATTATATTCAAAATAAATATCCTCCTATATAAAGAGCCTCACAAGGCATTTTACATATAACACTTACAATTTTGGCACTTATTTACATAAAATTAACCAATAGTACAACTCAAATACTCTACATACTACTCATTTTTCACACCAATACATTTGCATACTTGATTAAAGAAGGGCCTATGCAAAATTCATTCTAAAATACCATACAAGTTGATGGTACACATTTTGTAAGGGATAACTACATGAAATCTGAGACCCCTAACATTGGGGTTAATGTAGATAACATCTAGGACAATATGGGTTCTACTCCACATAATCATAACATCCCACAACCCAATTTTCTTTTTACTTGTTTCATTTTATTAGTTCATTATTTCATGTGTGAAGGTGTTCATTAGAGTTTTGAAGAAGTTTCAACCAAAATAATGACATAGATGAGCCTCTACATGACACACAATCACCTACAGGACCCCCAAAAGTTCTTATAACTTCCCTCAAAGTTTTAGATAGTCAATACAAAAAGGACATTAGTTCTATAATTAGACATTGCCACCACATGGTTCTAATATCCTAAATGGTGTGCTAATGTCTAGAGATAGATCTTGATAAATAATCTAAAGATAAAAGATTATTCTATGTCTACTCAACCATTTCTAGTACCTTGATTTATAATTTTGTTTGTGTATATATAGATAAGTTACTTTTCCCCTTTTACTTACTATTTTGGGAAAGTTCCATAAAATCAATAATTTCCAATTTTCTTTCAGATTAGCAACATACCTAGCCACTTAATCTAGCTTAGGATTTACATACTAAAATCCTACAAGGTTAAAATAGATGATTGCCTTAGGTTTGATGTGATCTTTGGTATGGTTTTTGAAAATGTTTGACTTTGATTTTAAGACATTTACCTCAAGGTACACTTGGATGTTTGACTTGATTTTAGACACTTGACTTTAGTTGAACTTTGAACTTTGATTAACTTTGACTTGTGAATTTGATCTGACTTAGTCAAAGGTGGATGTTTGAATTTAGAATTTGATTTTAGTTAAAATTTGACCTTAGATTGACTTTGACTTGTGAATTTTATTTATATTATTCAAAGGTATATATTTGACTTTATATTTTGACCTTTGATCACCTTTAAATTTTGATCTTGAAAGGTTGACTTTGACTTTGAATTCTGATTTGGTTTAAATTTAGAAATTTGACTTGATTAGACTTGATGTTTAAATTTTGAAGGTTGAATTTATGTTATATTTTGACTAGTTTTTACTTTGTTTGAAGTGTTTAAGGTTTTTAATCAATATATGTCTTAAAAATAATAAATTAAAAACATGCAAATGATAATCCCCATGAATAGTATAAAAAGTGTGCAAGGCAAATAGGAACCCACACATAGTAATATACTCACATGAAAATGTGAATAGATTAGTCTTCCAACCCTAACTCCATGGATGCATGTTGTATCTTGGGGAAATTTAGTTTCCCTCACACTACTAATTTTTTATGATTGATAGGTATTAAACTAGGCTTAAAAAAGGATTTAGACATGTTCCTCATATATATATTATGGTATGACTAGGCCCAAGTTTATGGAAGACACTAATTAATGGGTTACATGAGAGGGTCTAGTCCCTTTACACCCACTCCATCCATAAGATTTTAGTTGAGTACCATCAAAAAATAATTCCCAAAGGGGTGTTATTTAGTGTCCAGGTATTAGAATATGAAATACCCTCACTTCACAACACACATAAAACACAACACAACTTGACCAATAATGACAAATCCTATCTCAATTTACATATTTCACTAGAACATGAGGTTGGTCCTAATGCTAGGGGATAAAATCCCAGTTGCCAAACCCTGAGGAATTATGCTTAGGGATCAATGTCCAAGTTACACAACATAAATAAAATTGACTCACACTATTTATGATTCTAAATATCACCCAAAGGTTCAAGGGAAGAGCATACATAATGTCCATTTAGGATAAAGTTTAATTTAAGCCATTTACGATTCCTAAGAATTGCCTTATGACATAAGGGAAGAACATACATGGTTTTAAATTGAATAAATATATACACACATAGTCAAACAAAGTAAAAAAGTAACCAATTTTATTTTTATATACCCTAATTGAAATGTGAGTTCAATTCTTAGCCTAACAAGAAATGTAGGAGTTTGTTGGTTGATTGAAGACTTTGATGGGTGAAATCGTGCAAATGATAGATTAATAGTTTATTTTGTTTATCTATGAAAAATGTAAAACCCTATATAAACTTGTTAAATAAAAAATTATTTGTGATTCTACTGAAATAATAATGATTCTACTAATACGTAGGTCAATTTTGCCATACCTTGAAAACATAAAAATAGTCAGACATAAAAATAATGATTCTACCAAAATCAGAGTGATTTCACCAAAACATAGTCAATTCTACCACTCTAAAAAAAAATGTCATTAAAAAATTATTTCACTGAGATATGTGTGATTTCACCAAAGTTTTATCAATTCCACCACTTTTCAAAACTCACAGTTAGAAAATAGAAAAAATAATTTCACCAAAATCAGGGTGATTTCACAAAACTGTGTGATTTTGCCAAATTTTTTTCAATTCCACCACTATGAAAAACATATTAATAAATAATTCATTGAAATCAGTGTGATTTCACCAAAATTTTAATAATTATACCACTCTACAGACAAATAATTAAAAAAATATAAATTGATTTCACTGAACTATCTGTGATTCCACTAAAATTAGTTTAATTCTACCACTTTGAAACATAATGTTAGAAAAATAGAATGTAATTTCATCAAACTATGTGTCATTTCACCAATTTTTTGCAATTCTACCACATCCCCTATAAACACAAACAAAAAATACAAAAGTGTTTATGTTGAAAAACATTATGTTTACGCTAAAGTTAGTTCCATTCTATTACAATTTTAAAAGTAGAGTTTTTGTAGATTGAACATGATTTCATCAATCAACAATACTATTTCACCTATTTCATTCATGATTTGACTAATACACACACCAATTCTACTAGGAGTATGGAAATGAAAATTTCAATGATTCTTGGAAAAATTTGGAGGAATTTTAGCTAAAACAATAGATAATTATTGGGTAATTAAGCTTGGAAGACTTCAAAGGTGATTTTGGGGTATTGATACTCTCATCGGGTGTTCCATATGTAACATAATTCAAAATCGGGGTTAGTTTGTTAAAAAATGAAAATGAATGAAATTACCCCCAATTAAATAAATGTCCTAAAATCAAGCAATAAAATGATGAAAAAAATGTGATTACCTCCACTTACTAAAGATAACCTTACTTCTCCTTTTATCAATTATATATTCTTGGAAGGGATGAGTTTCAAAGGTTCATTGAGATGCATATACAATTGAATAATACCTCCCCTTGTGAAATGAACATTTGGGTTGGATGAGTGAGAATGTGGGTTGAAGCTTGTATTCAAAAATTAGCAACATTTTATTCCATAAATAATCTTATTGGAATGAGGAGAGGGATCCTCAATTTATATATTGGCTAACTGATATGGATTATTGGATGATATTGAAGATCAATGGATGGGAATATGTCCTACATCTCATTTATTTCCATATAGTAAATACACTCATGAAAGTTTGGAGTGTGTAAGAGACTCCATTTAAGAAGATTTGGAGTGTGTTAGATCATGTCATAAACCTTTCTTGCACACTTTTATCCTTGCAATGAATTTGCCTTTGAAAAAAACTTTGAATTGGATTTGGTGCAATATTTATGATCTTTAAATTGGCAAGTGAATTTTTGGGTGACATCATGGGTTTGAGATGAAAAATATGATTATTTGATTTATGGAAAATATGAAATGTACATTCCATGGGGTTTTCCATTATTAATGAGATTAAATAATTAACAAAGATTAATTAACTAATGTGAGGTGAAGTGATTTTTGTGGTATTGGAGATGATTCTAAAAGAGGGAATTGATTATCTTAATGGTGATGTGTAAAGAAGATGAGTAAACTAGGGATGTGTCCAATAGACTTAGTAATATGATGTAGTTGATTAATTTGATTAGGGATGCATTATTGTGACTTGAGATGAAAGTGACAATAAAATTGATGAATTTGGATGATCAATTTTTTTTGGGTTAATCCATATAATAATGCAAGAAAGTGATTTGATGAATAGTGATGATACTTGAGTGGAAGAAATGAGGTGTCTACAGTTATAAATGTTTATACAATTAGAGATAAATTCAATTAGAGATAATGTTACATAGAGGTTAGTATTGTGGGTTAATCCTTATTAATAAGTGCATTCATTATCCATTTATTCACATACACAACACACATATATTTCTTAATCTAACTCTATTTATTTATACATATAATTATAAAACATCTGTTACATCTACATATCTATTTACTCTATACCTCCACATTCTATATCTCTATACTCTTTATCTCTTTCTATATTCCACTTTATTCCTCTTATTACTATTTCTTTATGTTATGTTCTTCTCTCCTTATTATTCTGTCAAATGTTATGTTTTCTTTGAAATCATTTAAATAATTATATAATATTTAAAATTCAAATTTTATATTTCTTCATCGATGGTTACTTTTGGTAACCATTGATTTACACTTATATACCTTATAACTACTAATTATAGATTTTTTTATATAAATACCATGGTATATATGTATTTTATTTATTTAAAATACTATATATTCTTCATCCAAGTGCTTGGAACATGTTGTGAAGAGATATATGATACCACACATAAATTACAGTATGATTTTAGCCTTGTAAGTAATATACTATATTATTTTAGCCTATGTAGTTTATATTTATTCTCTTATAACTATGCTAAAAATTCCTATCAATAGTTTTAGTTCTAGTTTTTTGATTTCCCCATACATTCAGACAATACATATTATTCACCGTGGTCTTAGCATTATCTATATTTTCATGATTTCATTCTATGCTATCTAAGAGGGCTAGTTCTGTTGTCCATCTAAGGATAAGTGATAGATTTAACTATGCACATATCAAGCATATTAAGATTAATTGGGTTTGATCTAAAATGGATGAAATAAATCAGCTGAATGTTTATTATTCTTCCTCTTCATTTGATGAAAATATTATTAATGAATGCATACAAAAAAAATATGATGTTGGTAATAATGAAATTTCTACTTTATAAAATGTTAATCAAGATAATCATAAATACCAAGATAGAATCCATCCTATTGAGCTTAATGAGTAAAATCCTATAGAAGCTAAATCATTCTCTAATTTTTGAAATCAAATTTGCATAAATTTTTTAAGTGGATAAGGTTTTAAAATTAATATTAGAAGTTAAGGCTACATAAAAAGCTAAGGCTTCCACATTTGAGGAAAAATAATATGTTCCATTCATTTTTAATAATATACCTTTTGGAAGTATTGATTCTACCATATGTTTTTAGACTACTATTGTTTCTCATATTCCCTTATCTAGACCTTTCACTACACATGATTTCCACCCATAGTGTGGGATTAATACAAGTTTTCCATTGTATTAATATTATAATTCATACACAACCAAATTGTATAAATCCTACTATTAATAGTTTTTATTCATCCCAAGATCCTTTCTGCCTCTGAAGGCACTCATGGGGATTGAGTGTTCAAAAGAGGAAAGTAGTAGAAAATGCATCGGATAAAATATCTTCTCATTAATTTTAGGATTGATGCTATTTCAATCCAAGGACTGAGTATGTTAACCTATTATAGTTAAAGAGTCATCCTTGTTACCACCAGGGGTTCATGATATGTGAAATTGCACTTTAGATTAGTTACTAGCTAAAGTAGCCTATACTCATCATTTAATATTAAGTCACACCTCATATATTTATAAATTAGGGGAAAAAGTTTAGATTCAAAAATCAAAATCAAAAGGAGGGTAAGGTAGATTAGGAAAGAGTGTTTCTAGGTCTAAAAGTGCTAATGCTTTAAGAAGTGAGCTAAGTGCCCTATCACAGTTATACCACTATGTGCTAAGTTTCCTCGAGGGTTCTGACTCAGAGTTACAAAATGGGAGGAGTCTGAGGAAACAATGAAGAATGATTTATTTATAAAAAACCTCACTAAATATCAATATTCAAAAATCCCATAGTAAATAACATATAGACTCTTCAAACATAGTTTATAGATTAACACATAGATTAAAAATATTGTAAGGGAAATAAAAAGGGTTCATAAATGGTTAGAAAAACAAAGCACATTATAAAAATTGAAGTTATTAAATAAAAAATTATTAGTTCAATTTTATTAGTATTAACATTCATTCAAGAACTAGAAATGATTGATGACTTTTAATAAATAAACCATGATTTTTTTAGAAAATGAAAGATTAAATTCATTAAAAAAAATTTATTTACAAAAGTATCAATCATGTTCGAAATTCAAAATAAAAAAGGGTGAAGGAAGAAACATGTGAAATATTGACTTAATTTTGATAGTGTTTTGGGACTAAGAATTTTTGACCCTCAAAATAAAATACAGTCATACATTTATAGATGAGGATGGGGTTTGCCTTCAAGTAGCGCGAGGTTACCATCCTAGGTCATGATGGCCATTACAAGTTATTACAAACATATAAATTATAAAAAGATAATAAAATTCTCTTGACTCCATTCAAAATATCCCTAAGGGCCCACCTAACTAATGCATAGAGGGGCCTTAGAGGAACCACTTATCAACTTCTTAGACTATACTCCCCTAATAGCCAACATCACTGCCACTAAGTCAAACTCATGGTTTAATTTGGAAAAATTCATTGGTGGATGATTTATAGGTGAATGTGTAATCTAGGAGGTTATAGTAAGCCTTGAAGGTAGATCTTGAGATGTTGATGATCTGATGTTAATTAATCATAGAGTATACCATGTCATTATGCCATCCTAAGCTTGTTTTATTGTGCAAATTTTTTTTCTAAAAAAGTTAGCACATGGAAAGACCTCAATATTTTCCATAAATTTGTGTAACCACACTTATTGTAGGCCCAAAAGGCATCTTCAAATTTGGCCTCATCCTCATCATCACTGCTAGAGGATTTGGGTACCAAACCAATGGCCTTGGAAATTTAATTATAGTACTTTAAATGTGTCAAACCATCTGGGAATGTAATGTCTCAGTACTTTGGCTTAGATTTGGGGTTCAAGGATGAGACATCCATTATAGTTGGGATGGATTTTGATTACAAATAATACTGAATAAAGGGTAACACATAAAAGGCACTAGTAAAAGTATAAACCAAGGAGTAGATTATGGGAAAATAAGAGCAATAAAAGTCAATGAATTCATATTGAGGCATTTATATGGATACATATACATATCTTACATTAATGACATTTGGAGGCTCACTCAACATGAATTAAAATTTGAGTTGGTGGCCCAATCTTTCCCATTTACTTCCTAATCTAGACATAAACTTGAAAACCATGATCCCTCACCTCCTGCTAGATTTAGGGACTATGTCATGACACTTTAAAATTTATAATTGAGGCCCAATTTACCATATAAATAATTCCCAAATCATGGTAGGAACATGACCATATCATCCTTGAGGATTTCCATGCAATTCCTATTATGTGTCACATGTAACCTACTAATTAGTTTCCAGTACAATGAGTACCACCTAAGTGCATCCCAGTGCTTCATCCTCATATGCTTGGGATAAAGAAAATGTTAGCTAGAGGATATATGTTGTATTTTGATTAAACTTATGAATATTATTGTACCTTTAGCTAATAACCCTAAGTTATTTTGGGCTCTTTGTACTAATATACATGGAAATTCTATGTGGCATGATGTTATAAGTTAGGCTCTCTTAGGTCCTATCATATTTGTCAGGTTTAGGAGATTGAAAATCCTAAAAATGTGCTACATGACACTTTAATTTGGTTAGGATCTATTGAGCTCTAACATTTTTGATAGTGCTAGGAGATTTACTAGGCTGACTTTGATCAATGTGATATTCTCCCATTGGGTCAATCTCTCCTAAGATCTGACATATCTGATAGATTTGAGAGATTAACCAATCTAAATTTGGTCAAGATGGCATTCTCCCATTGGGTTAATCTCTTTGGGGTTTGACATCTATGATAGATCTAGGAGACTAACCATTCTAACTTTGGGACAACCTAATTAGCTAGGCTCTAATAGGTTCTAATCTCTCTGATAGTGATCCATCTAATGCTCTTTCATTTAACCATCCTCCCTAAAAAAATACACAAAAGTGACTAAGTAAAAGAAAAAAAAGTGTGATGAATTAAATTCTCTCTTGGTCATCAACTAGATTACACAAGGTGCCACATAAGACTCTAGGAGTCTGAGACTCTGGAAACTTGAATATGGGATCAAACCTACAAAAAAGTTAGTTCATTAAATATTCTAATAAAGCATATAGTTTATTTTGGGATGCTACTAGGACTCTATTGTGTTAAATTTAGAGGTTATGAGGGCTCTTAACAAGGATCAGTTAGCCTTTACAAATAAGTCACACATTTAGGGAAACTAGGGTGGAATGGGAAATTAAGTATTCTCTCTTGACAAAGTTGGTAATAGCAAGATAAAAGGTCTAGGAACTCTGATTTATATCATTTTAAAGAGGGATCCCCCATTTATTAGAGGAAAATGGGTGTGTTGGCAATAATAAATGGTAAATTCTATGGGGAAAGTGGTGTTTAAGCACTTAGAACCCAAGTTGCTAACCTTCATTCTTGTATAAAACACATACCGTAGGAAAAATTCTTAGGCATATTATAAAAATAAGGTGGTAAATCTATGTAAAAAAAGTGACATACTAAGCCTTATTCTCATAGAAGACCATTAGTATGTATGAGGTGAGGCATTTTTAGTTGATTCAATTTTAGATTTCACTTAAACAAGTCAAGGTCGGGCTTGACATTAAACCTCCTCAAAGGGTGTTATTGGTTGTCTGGTTTGGGGGAATAGTATGGACATTTCTATGATACTAAATAGGAATCCACAGCCCTAATCGAGATCCTATGGTCCCACTCAAGGCCTTTATCCACTATGAGATAGGTTAAAAAGCCTATGATGGAGGCTACTTGAATAACCCTTTTGAGGAAGATCAAGAAGTTATATTTTACATGTAATTCTAGTCTCCTTTTAAAGTTTTCTTATGAAGAGATTTGATAGTTCTATCCATTGAGAGTTTGGGACCAAGCCATGGGTGATGGGATGTTTGGAAAGCTTTAATTATCTAGCCAATATTAGATTAGATTATGATTTTTCTTCCATTAGGATGTTCTTATTAAGTGTACCTGATGGCTTCTATTAGGACATGGGGTTGTTTTAAAATTCACTTGTTTATTTAAGAATCAATGACATCCAAGATATGAAATGTAAAAGAATATCTTACAACATTTAACTTCCTTGAAATGAAATCTCACCTTTGATATTCCAAAGCTTAACCATACCTCCCAGGATTTTTGTCATCATTCAAAGTGGTTACTTACTATTAGTTCATTAAAGGACTTTTCCAGTTTTGTTTACTATTTTAGTTTCACTTGAAGGTTAGGTTAGAGGTAAGGTCTATGAGAAAATGAACACCATAGGGACACAATAAAATTTTTTAAAAATGTAACAAAATTAAAAATCATAATATAAATAAACACACAACAAAATCAAACTAGACTAATATATACATTACGATCCCTCACTAAGTGAGATTACTCTAAAATCACATTACAAGGGGAAATCAAGAAGTAATTATTTAGGACTTTTCCATTTATTGGTAGTGGTATGTTGTTGCTTTAAAGGTCCATAAGGTGGAAAGCATTATATATGATTTAATTAACTATATGGTAGGGTCCAATCTAGAGGGGGTAAAATTTGGCATGTTGGCCCTTCTTTTTATGAGATTTATCCCATAACAATACCAAATCATAAATCTTGAAATATTTAAATTTATCCCTTTTGTCAAACCATCATTTGATAGTGACTTGATGTTTACTAAAGTTGAGTAGGGCTTTGTCCTAGGCTTTATTTAGCTGAACAATGTCCAATAACCTAGAGTTTAATTTCTCATCATGATCCATATACTATTGGATGAACTTGTATGTAGATAATATGAGCATAAATGAGATAATTGGATCCAATCCATAAACCAATAAAAATGGAGAGATTTTAAGTGCTTGATTACACTTGGTGTGGTCAGCCCATAGAGCAAATTTAAGTAGTGAATGACACTCCTAGGGTTTATTTTCTACAAAATTATTGATGGCATCTATTGGATTCTTGTTGTTTGATTACGCTAATCCATTCACTTTCAGGTAGTGATTATATGAGAATATCAATGTGATTCAATTGTTATACACTCACTTGGTGAATTCTATGACTTGAAACACACAACCATTATAAAATACTAATGAGACAGGGGTCCCAAACTAGGTGGTTATGTTTTTATCCATGAACTTGATCACTTCAAAAACAATGATTTTATTATTTTCCACCATTTCAACTCACCTTATGTAATAATTTTAGCCATAAGAATAAACTTATGGCTAGCTAAGGAATTGGTGTTGATGACCCCCATGAAATCTAGCCCCCATTGGGTAAATGGTTTCATTTTTAAAACTAGCTACAATGGCATTTTTGTGTGGATTTCCCTTTTAGAAAAGGTCTAACACTAATGGAAAGTATGAACATGGGCATGGAAATGTTTGAATAACATAGGCCAACAATAACTTATGTGGAGTATCATGTGTGCCATTTCATTTTCTATAGGGTGACTAGCTCCCAAATTCTCATGGGAGTTTTCCATTACTTCCTTATCCTGTTCTCTTGACAAGTATATAAGGTATACCCCCTCATGATTCTTCCTGAAGATAACTCCTTTATTCAACATATAATGTGCAACCTTTAATTGGATGACTCTTTTCTACATTTGGTTGAGCCTAGAAGGTAGGCTACTATAGATAAGATAATGTATGATTGAGGCATAGTGATCCTATTATAGTACCAACTCCTAGTCCACTTGTGTGTAGTGATAATTGGATCAATTTTGATAATTATCTAACTAATGACCGATCCTCTAACCAATTTGGTGGGTTTGATTTCCAAATTGTATTCCTAAAAATTTATCATCCATCTACCTATGTGCTCACTTAGTTTATTCTATCCCAACTTTTGTTTGATGGCTTGATCTAGGATGATTATATGTACCTTATTTATGAGGATGTAGTTCCTAAATTTATTCATAGCCTTTACTAGAGCATAAACATATTTTTTGAGAGTGGAAAATCTCAATTTTGCATCTGTAAGATTGGTGCTAATAAAAACAATAGGACATTATTCTCCATCCAATCTTTATGTGAGGTAGGAAATGATGGTGTTCATTAGGAAATGATGGTGTGATTATAATAAAAAGGGTAAATATATAAATTATGTGTAATTTGGGCTGATCAACATTAAGGATTGCATGATAGCATATTTTATGTATTGGGAATCCTTCTTCGATTCAACATGCCATTCCACTTTTGTATCCTATTTCAAAATAGAATTCAAAGGTTGTTAGGAATATCAAAAATAGAGAAATATTAAGTAAAATAAATATAGAATTAAAATGTATAAAACACAATACAAGATAGGCATAGATTTAATGTGGTTCACCTAATATGGGCTATGTCCACACATAAAGAACTAGTTCTTCTCTTTATTTAGTCCAACAAAATGAAGGGATAAAACCTAAAATACATACATTGAAATATCCTATTAACTCACATACAACATGCCACTGTAATTAGAATACCCTCATATCAAAAAGAGGGTTAAATATGGGGGAAAAATGCACAAACATAATTTATACTGTTATATCTACAACCTAATAGTAAATGGTCCAGATTTACTATGAAATTGCAATATTTTACAATGCATTTTAAAATAAATTTTTCCTTAAGGGTACTTCCCCCTTAGACCCCCATGGTGACCATAGTGGGGGGGAGTTCCCCCCCACACACCCTATCAATAACTGAGCAATATAATAAGATCAGGCTTCACCATCCAATAAAGGTTTTAAAATTTTGACAAATCTAGAAATGAACTTGTGAATAAAATAAATTTTTTTAAAGAAGGATTTTAGTTTTTTCTTACTATTAAGTAAAGGTAATTTATAAATCACATCATCTCTTTTTGGATTGATAATAATACCTTATCTTGTAAGAATATGACCGAGAATCTTATTTTTAACAACAATGAACATACTCTTCTTTGGATTTAGAGAAATTCCATACTTCCTACACCTTTCAAGCACCTTTTATAAGTGGCATATGTGATTTGATTTATATTTTGAAAATAGAGGCAAGTAATCCATATTAATTATTATGTACTTGCCAATTGAACCTTCAAAATCAAAATCCATTTCTATCTAAAATGTTTCTATAATATTGATCAACCCAAATGACACTTGCTTATAGGTGAACGTAGTTTTGAATCAGACTTTTGAATTGACAAGGACCTACTTGTATCCCGAGAATATATCCAAGAAAGACATCATTTGGGATTAAATCACCATTTGGATCACTTCATTGATGGAAGATAATGGATAGTTATTTTTGTTTGAGGCTCAGTTTAGGTTCTAAAAGTCTACACAAATAGATTTATCAATTTTTATTTCACATAAGAACTAGGTTGGCTACCTAGGTAGAATGGTGAATCAATAAAATTATCCCAATAGAGAGTAAATTATGAATCTCTTTATGTATTAACTATTCCATGATCGAGTTCATAGGTCTCTATCTCTACCTGAATGGGTTTTGGCTTGGTTAGAGTGGGATGGTGTGAGTGATCAACCTTAGGTCTAAGACTTTGAGGTATCCATAGGCACATGCAATTACATATTTATAACATAACAAAAATATTCATAGTTAATCAAACTCTAGGTCCATCCAGTCAAGACACACATTAATAGTTTGATGTTTTTCCAGAGTCAAGGTTGATGATTTGATAGTTTTAGTTTTCAAATTTGGGTTTCTTCATTTTGGGTGGAGGGTATAGGGTGTCAAATGCCCTTTATAAAGTAATCATCCATTTTGGGTTTTGATTCCCATGAATTCTAAGGATCCCATCCTTTTCTAGTTTAGTTCTAGGGTTGTCTTTGTTTACTTTGTCAACTACTTGGACCTCAAATATCCCAACATTGTTAAAGAATTAGATAATATGATAATCATCCTCAAAGACCTATTAATTTGTCACATTGTTTGAGATAGATGGGAAGGGATTAGTTCCAAAAATAACTCCTACAACTTAGAGTCATCTTAGGGAATTAAGTTTGTTATTGTGGATGCCATTGAGTCAATAAATTGGTTCTCTACCCTATGGATAGGGATGAAGTTGAAGGCATAAAACATCTAGATCAATTCAATGCCCATATGTTTATACCTCCTAAGATAAGACAAATTTTACTCTTAATCTGGTTGACAAGTAGTTTAGAGTCACTATACATCCTTAATTCCTTAGATTTATACTTTAATACAAATTATAACCCTAAGATTAAGGCTTCATACTCCAACATATTGTTTGTATAAGGGAATTACAATCTATATGAAACTAAATATCTCTTTTTAGGGATCCATAAATATAACACTTACCCCACTACCTTATTTATAATGGGACCCATATACATATAGGGACCATAGGCCTAGAAAATCTAGATCATTGTTATATTTGTTTTTAGTAGCTTTTATGATCAACATATAGATTCTTAAGTTCAAGGATTAAAGATTCACTTTCTTAGTGATTACATTATATTAAATTATCATGTGTTTCATGTGAGGTTCTTTATCCACTCGAATTTGATTGGCTACACCTATCTAGGGTAACCACATATGAGAAAAATCAATGAAAATGTACCTATTTAATGTTTTAGTCTAGTCCTTATTAGGGAGCATGTCATATGATTTATGAATCTATATTACCTAGATGTATATAAACTATTGAATCTAAGGTTCATATTCTAGTTGCATGTGGACATTCAGAAGCTCACCCACTTTTTTGACCTCTAACTTATTTAGCTAAACCTCCACCTTATCTGATTTGATAACAACTAACTCTAACTTCTCATAAATACCTATTGGCACTATGTTTACTGAGATTTTTGAGTCCACTATGTAATTATGTAGGTTATTTCCAAAAAAATTGATAGTGATTAGGAAAGGGGGAACCTTAGTATTTTAACTATGAATGAGAATGTTGGTGTGGTCCATCTTTTGCTTAGTATGGGTAGTCTACATTGGATTTTATATTAGGGATTCCTTTACAAGACCATGTTGCCTAATGATTTGAGTAAGTTCATGAAGGGTTATATTTGATTTAATTTGATTTATGTATTCTATTATGTTATAGTCTTCTTTATTAAAAACTAGTTGGCCCTCTATGGGAGCTTTTAGTTCATGGTGTTTTGGAGGTGAAGGATCATTCTTAGCATTATGATCGATGGGGTTACACCATTATTTGGGGGGATTGAGGTAGTAAGAGGTTGTTGTGGTTGTTAGTTTGTTAGGGCATAATTGCTCCTTTATGTTTTTTGAATTGCATTGACCTCACTAGTAATCTCCTCCAACCCTTTTTCTTCCTGGTTGAGAAAATTTATAGTTTCCATCATCATGGTTGTGTTAGGGGACCTACCCAATTTTGATGATTCTAGGTGTTTTTGAACCACCTCATATTATTCCATTTATCTCGAGAAGATATCAAAGGCACTAAAAAAATCTATATAATCTAGCTCCCATTGTGTATCTATGTTGTGTACTCAACACCAATTAGGTAGAGCTATCTCATAGATGTTAGCTTCATGCAACTCATTAGGGGAAGGATTTGGATGATTATGTAGAAAACTATAATTTAGGTGTTGTATTTGTTAGGATAAATTAATTTTTGAACATTTATTTACCTTTGTAGAACCAAGAAGTCATTAATTATCTTCTAAACCCATTGTCACCCAAAATTTCACTTATGAAAGTTTTAAATCCCATAAATGTTTCCTAAGGGATTCTTAAAAATTAGACTAAAAATATCAATATATGACTTAGTTTTTTATTGATCTTATCAAGTTGGGGTTTTTAAACTATTTAGTATCTATCAAACCCTAAGGGATGAAATGTAATTATCAAACCTTGATGGATGTAATGTAGCTGTTAGGCCCTAATGGTTATAATGTATCCATCAAATCCTAATGATGGTAATGCAGTCATTAGATCTTGATAACTATAATATAATCATTAGATCCTAATGACTGTAATGAAATCATATGATCTCATTAGTTGATGGAAACCTTGATGACTATAATGTATTCATTAAACCCTAATGAATGTAATGTAATCATTAGACCCCATTAACCACCAAGCAGTTATGAAAACCTAATGATTGTAATGTAGTCATTAGACCCTATTGTCTACCAAGAAACTATTAGACCTTGAAAACTATAATGAAATCATCAAAACTCATCAAATTATAATTAATCATAAAACTCAAATGGATATGTTAGAGTGTATAAGTAGCCATTCCCTCTTAGGAGAGGTTAAAATAAAAAATCACACCAATAAACTATCATGTTTCTTGAATTCTCTTGGACAAGGTTAATTAAGAAGGGTTAAAATAAGATGTGCAAACAACCATTATATCTTTCATCAATAAGTTTAATCAAGATAAAGTGAATAAAGATCAACTAAAAGAGAAGGTGGAATAACTCACCTCCATGATTCAAAAATTAGTCATCCCAACTCAGCTAAGATTACTTGATTATAATCAAGATATAAAGACTCTTCAAGTAACTGAGAGAATAGGAAACATGGGAAAAGATACAAAAGAATGGTATGAGAAATTACTTGAACAAGGAACCAAAATGATAGATTCAACAATAAAAGTATACTCCTTAATGGAATAAGATAAAAAATATGTTTATAAGAAAGATAAAGGAGATGAAGAATAAGTGCTAAAAAAGAACCCCAACTTGTAGTTTGGGGTTGTAATCAGAAGTAGTCCCTGCATGCCATAGGATGTGTTTTATTTCAGATATTTTTTTAGTTTCCTCATGTAATTTTACCTAGTCAACATTCATCCTAGAATGTGAAACCAAATTCCATTTTTAGAGTTTATTATCTTAAATCTAGGGTCAGACCCTCTTATAAGTAGAAGGATTGCATGCCTTTATAAGGAGTCAAGTAGTGGATAATTATTCTTCCCTCTCTCATCAATCCTTTTCCCTCTCTGAGATTATTCTCTTTCTCATGCTCTTGGAGAGATCTAGTTGTAACTTTGTGTGCAACTATGTAATTTTGATTTAGATCAATGAATACAAGCAAACAAGCAATGCTATTTTTTGTTTTTTGTGAATTTCAAGTCTTTATTTATGAAATATATTATTATATTTGTAAATAAAGTTTATATAAAAAATCTATAATTTCTTGATTATGCACAATATATGGTTTCTAGACTTTGTATTGAAAACCCTCTTATATGCACTCCTTTGATGTCCACGAGTTTCTACATGTTTGATCTCAA
This sequence comes from Torreya grandis, assembly GCA_037957365.1. Classification (NCBI taxonomy): domain Eukaryota; kingdom Viridiplantae; phylum Streptophyta; class Pinopsida; order Cupressales; family Taxaceae; genus Torreya; species Torreya grandis. The sequence continues at coordinate 209,118 of JARHVA010003934.1, read as the reverse complement.
GAAAGATCCATACCTAATGTGTAACCCAATTTTTTAGGAAGACTTTGGGCTTATAGGCATTTATCCTTGTCCCCATAACCCCTACTACTCCTATAATCATTTTCAAGTAAAGAGAAGGATGTCCATTTAAGTTGTTTACTCATGAGTAACTAAAATGGTTCTTTGAATTTACTACTCCATTATGGGTTTCTCCCCTTCTTAATTCTTATTCCATATTTTTTCTACTCCTTACATTATTTTTCCCGTTCTATTTATTTTTCATGATTTTTAGTTAAAATCACACAGAAAAAAAAAAAAAAAAACCCATATCCAAAGAGGGAGTTGCCCTTTTCAAACATAGAGGAAAATCACCCTTTACATGGTGATTTATCTAATATTACAAATTTATGCCACTGTCCATTGGGCGAGTCACTATAACTAATAAATAAAGTATAGTGACACAAAATATTGACAACAAGACCATTCATTGGATGACATTCAACTCATTTTTAGTAAACTCTTGATGTATAATTATGGTGTTTTTAGCTATTGCCAACATCAATTGGTATTGTAACTAAGGGGACATTTCATGGTTTACTAGGTTAAGAAATACTAGGTGTTGGTTTCATGTGACATGAATAAAAAGGAGTTAATTAATTATGGGAAATGACTAAAGCATGAGAATATTTTAGTTTGCATTAAGCAATAGGTTTAGGGTAGGTATATGCATCAAGACTTTAAAAATGAGATCTATCATTTAAACTTGGGGGTTTAACTACCTGTCAAAGTTTATGGATTTGACATAAGCTAAGAGTAAGTCAACTATCTAGAGGTATCACCTTAGGAACATGCCCATATATTGGTCTAAGGTATTTTTGTACATCTCTAGTTCTAGTCAGGTGTTTAGTTGGTAAATCATGGTAACTCAACTATACATTTTATAGAACTTGGGATTGAAGTTTCTAGTGAGATCATTGGTTTCTCATTTAATTCAAGTGAATTATTGGTAAAAGACACTAGGGTCAATGAATTACCCAAATTGGGTCAAGAAGGCGTTGATAAACTAGTCCTAACTCATGATTGAGTTTTTTAGGGAGGTTAAGGAACTAATCATAGGCTGAGTCCATCAATATAAAGAGGAAAAACCTACACACTACATATTCATATTCCATATTAAGAATCCTTGGGGAAGTGTTGTATGAGGTTACATGTTCTTTAACTATTCATCCTATATTAGGAGTGAAGTGGTGGAGGTGTCTTTATGGGTTCTTAGGTAAGTTATGGACAACTCTATGAACATTTATAGCTGACCTAACCAACCAAGGTACTTGGAGAACCATTATGGGTGGTATATTCAGGGGAGACTATAATGATGAACTAATGGAATCATCTACTGGTTTAGGTATAGGTCTCTTATAAAATTACAAAGGTGAAAAAATAAGTTTATTATAATGGGACCCAGATCTAGTGATAGGTGCAGTAGGCTCTAGGGTGTTTCATAGACAAATAATAGTGAAAACATCACCATTAGTAAGAATAACCAATAGAAACCCAAAAGACTACCAAATAGGTATGAAAAATAACCCTCCTCCTAGTAGCAGGTATTTTTGGCCACAAGATCCTTTCTACATTTGAATGCACTCATGGGGATTGAGTATTCTAAAGAGGAAAGTGGGAGACAATACATGGTATATAATATCTCCTCATTCATTTTAGGATTAATGTTCATTTAATCCAAGGAAGGAGAAGATTAACCTTTTATACTCAAAGATCTGTGCTTATTACCACTAAGGGTTTATGATATATGCAATTACATTTTGGATTAGTCATCAACTAAAGCAGCCTATACTCATCATTTACTATTGAGTCAAGCCTCACAAAATTATAAAATAGGGGAGAAACTTTATATTCTAAAATAAACATAAAAATGAGGTTAAGGTAGAGAAGGAAAGAGTGTTTCTAGGTCTAAAAGTGCTAATGCTTCAACAAGTGAACTAAGTGCCATACCACAGTTATACCACTATGTGCTAAGTTTGATCGAGGGTTATGACTTAGTTTTACACAATAGGAGGAGTATGAGGAAACATAGAAGAATGCCTAATTTATAAACCTCTCCATAAATATCAATATTCAAAAATACCATAGTAAATAACATATAGACTCTTCAAACATAATTTGTAGATTAACACACAGATTACAAATATTTTAAGGGAAATGAAAAGGGTTCATAAATGGGTTAGAACAAAAAATCAAATTATAATAACTAGAGTCATTAAGTAACAAAGAATTACTTCAATTTTCATAGCATTAACATTCATTCAAGAACTAGAAATGATTGATGACTATCAATAAATAAACCATGAATTTTGCAAAAAGCAAAAGATTACATTCATTAAAACAAGTTCATTTACAAAATTATTGATCATGATAGACATTTGCAATCTAAAAGGGTGAAGGAAGAAGCAAGTGAAATATTGACTTAATTTTGACAACATTTTGGGACTAATAATTTCTAACCCTAAAAATTGAATACAATATCCATTTATAGATTAGGATGGGGTTCATCTCTAAGAAGCACAAGGTTTCCATCTTGGGTCATGATGACCATTCTAGGTTGTTATAACCGTATTAATTTCAAAAGGATAATTAAATCATATTGAATCCCTTAAAAATATACTTAAGGTCCAACCAACTGATGTGAAGAGGGGCCTAAAATGAACCACTTCCCAACTACCTAGACTCTATTCCTTTGGTGGCCAGTATAACAACCATTAAGTCAAACTCTTAATCTAGTTTGGCCAAATTCATTTTAAAATTTTTGAAGAGTAGAATGTCTGATATCCCTTTACAAAGCTTTACACAAGATCTATCTATTTTAAACCCTAAATACGAAGGTCTAACTTATATTTATAGTATAAAATGGGTTGTTATGGCACAAAACCACTTATTTTTCCTTTTTAAAGGGTTGAAAAAACACCAACAAGAAATTAAAAATTAAAATGGTGTAAAAATATTTTGAGCATTTAACACCACTTGAGAAAAATATTTGGAGTTTTTACACTGCTTATAAAAACGCATTATAAATTTACATAACTTATAAAATCAAGTTGGAAAAATTACAAAGAAAATTTGTATAATGAAAACATACATTTACAAGGGGAAATAAAGTGCAATAATACAAATTAGGTGTAAAAGAAACATGAGAAAAAAATGCAAAAACACTAAAAATAATTACTCATTCTTCTTACTACTGTGTTAATAGTTCTTTACCTTCAAGATAATTGTCAAATATTTGGAGAAAAACTCTTATAAAATATTCATATTATCCATCTATGTACTTATAGGCAATGTACGCTGAGTAGTCTAACTCTTTGATTTACTGAAGCTTGCTTTAGAGACTATTTATCTTTATGTTTATATTATCTGAATTCACGTGGCATTTGGGTAACTAGTGAAGTTCTTCATGAAAAAATGTATATTTGGGATTTATATTATCCTAAATTCACTATTTAAATTCTCCAATCATGATTTCAATTAAAAATAAATTCCCATTTTGATCTTTGTCATTGATAAAAAATAATTTAATTTCTTGAACTTAATGTCAATTTCCATCATAATGCCACTTCTAAGTAACCTTGTATTGTTTAATTTCTAAAGATGCTCTTGAAGATATTGGATCTTGAATTTATTAGACCAAAATAATTCAATTTGATAGACAATTTCTTCCTTATTAATAATTCCTTTTTCAATAAGGTCAACATAAGAAATTTTTGAGAATTTAACCAACCTGGCAATGAATTCTTCACAGTTTCATTTCTCTTCTACATATTCACTTTTATTTGTCATTATCTATTCAAATTATGACTATATTTTGGAGACCATTATTGTTGTAATGAGAATTTCTAAGGTTCTTTGATCATTAACATTTTAAATCTAATATTTCACTGTGTTTCCCATGCGACCTACCTCTGTTACTTTATCCAATGTCTCAGTATGAAGACTCAATGAAGCAATTACTAGTTTAATTGGTTTGATCAATATTTGTATCACTAAATTCAATTTTTATACCTTTTCTTTTAGTTCATCTTTTATTATTTTGTCCTTATTCATTTAAAATAAAATGGTACTAAATGCCAACTGTACATTTCCCTTCATCCCTTCTTTATTTGACTTTCCCAAATGGACCCTAGATACCTGGTAATAGTCAATTATAATTTTTGACTTATCCTTTTTGACTACAATAATTACCACTTTTGCATACTTCTCTCCTTTTTCATCCATTACCATTCGTAAAAGTATTCTTGATTTCTTTGGCCTTTTCAAGAAAGGGATTATTAGAGTTCCAAAGTTTATCTCCTTAGGTTCAATAACTTTTATTTTTTTCTTGACCACCATGGACAACCAATCCAAAGTTATTTTACTTGAGGAAGGATGTGAGAAAAAAGTTGAGATAGGTGGAATAAGCATAACTAGAGTTGAATAAGGTGTTTTATTAGTTGTGGTAACTTCAAAATATGTTCCTACTTATTCTTGTTTATTGATTGTATCAATCATATTTATTGAAGAGGAGATAAGAGGTAATTTAGGATTTGAGGGAGAAGGTGAAGAGATATGAGTGATATCTTACAATGGGAAAGTAGATGACATAGGGAACATCATATTGTTTGAAGCCAAAAATTATTGAGTCATATTATCTACAAGTTATTGAGAATGTGGGAAACTATCTACATGAATATCTCAAGGAATTGAAAGACTAGGAGAAGAAGAGACATTTTTACCTAACCTTTTTATTTTTATCTTGAGAATATTTCATGGTTAAACATCCTATTGAATAGCTTCTAGTTCAGGTGCCTCTTCTATCATTTGGGGTTCTCCACTTAGACCTACTTCATATGTTTTTTTTTGATTCATCATGTTGCTTGTAGAAGCTACCAAATTCATTTTACCCAAGAAGTGTAGGTAAATAAATATTCCCAACATCCACTCCTTTGATCTTCAACCACCTAATAATTCTATCAAGTATTTATCTTTTATACTTTTGAGAGAAGTAGAATCCTTATTATCCTAATGGACTATAGGCAATGGATTTGTTGTGATGTTTTCTTTTTTTAATATGGGGTCTAATGTGACCTCATAATCCACCAATTTCTTTGGTAATTTCATTATGAAATATTTATAAGACATGTATTGTTCAACTATCTTGGCCTTTATCAATGGTGGATAAGTATTCCTACCAATTAAGACTAGAGGTTTGATTCTTGTTTTATATTGACCTGTTAGGAATTTATGTGTTTCAATAAGTTGTATCATCAATTCTAACAATTCCCACTTATCACTAACATATTATGAAATCATATAAGGAGAAACATCACAATAAATTATTCTCAAATAAATAAAATTTAGGAACTGTATGAACCAATTTACCTATTTGTATATCTCTATGGTGGCTACTATTGATATTCTCATGTTGAAGAGCTCCTTTTCAAATAATTGAATGATGAAATTAACAAAGAAATCATTCACCCTTTTAAATTGATAGGTATTTTATTTTAATTCCAATTAGGGATAAAAATCATACACCATTGCCTTCCCAAAATCACCTACTATATGCAATCTGTCAAAATATCTTCACCTCACCACAATGTAAATGAGATACAAAGTCATATAGAACTTTGATGTGAATTTCACCTCTATTATCTATTTATGAATTGCAAAATTTATAAAATATCCCTAATTAATATATTTCTTGTTTATGGTGATGATCCAAATGAATTTGTACATACATGTCTAAAAATTGTTCATTGTTTGGCTTCTCACTATCTTATGCAATAGTGTTATCATGTTATTTATTTCATTCTTAAAATCAGACCTCACAAGATTTTTTGGAAGTCATGTGGAGGAATGTTTTGGCTTAGCCAACCATGCATTATTGACTTGTTTAGCATGTGTAACACTATTGGCATCCTAAAATATTTAAGAGGAATCATGAGTGGGATGTACAGAGGATTCATGATTTGAAAAGTGAAAAACATTTTCAATGTGCCGAGGAATATAATTCACTACCAATCCCCCCTATGAAATCTCACTTCTCTTATCCCTAAGTTATAGTTATTTAACACAACCAAGACTAGTTTAGGATATTGTACTAAAATAAAAAATGTTTCCATCTATACCAATCCATTATAAAAAATACTTTGACCAAAATTTGTCATATGCACTACGTCCATCCTTTCCCAAAATTCAACTAAGTCAATGTGACCTAGATTAGTATATGTGATATTTATAATAGTCGAATCCAGTGGTGAAAGACATGTCACACCATAAAATTGACACTTCATGGGTTCTTTGTCTTTACTAAAAATCACCTTTTTAGGAGTAGAGCATGAAGACATCAACTTTTACAAGAAAACTCAAAATTGGAAGATATTTATGGAAAAGCTTCTTATTTACAAAAAAGATGAAATTATATACCTTAAATCCAAAATAAGATATTTAATTGCAATAAGAGGATGTAATTACAAGTTATTTGTACAAATTACTCCAACATGTTTAAATTTTACTTGATGAATTTAAACTTTTTTACTGAATCACCATTCTCAGTTTTCACTTATTACTTGATAAATTTATCCACAACTATAAAACAAACTTTTCTGACAAGTGCAAATGAGTTGATAAGTGATTTCACAAATTTCTATCTTTTAATTTTAAAATATCACTTTTCCACTTTATATTTTTATCTCAAGCTTAAATAAATAATAATAATAAAATCTACCAATTTCATTATTGTTTCTTCCCTAGATGTTGTTATAAGATGTAAATTCTAGTAAAGAAGAATTAAAAAAATGTAAATCAAGAATAATTTTCTCTTAATTTTATTTTTCCTTTTTTAACCCTAAGTCCATAAATTCCCATTTTTGCTCTCATGAAACTAAAAAATTTTGTCACTTTTTTTCATGTCTCCCTCAACTCATTGGCCATACCATTCTCATGTGAGTAAATGATTTTTTTTTTAAAACAAAATTTTTGATTTTCTTTTTTTTACTTGCTTCCTTTGGGTGCATAGCTAGCGGTATATCTCAGTTATACTAAAAAATACATTTAAAAAAAAATTGATATATTTAATTTCAAATAGGTTGTACGACTAGTGCTTGAAGAAGAAATAAGAAAAAGGAACAAATTTTGGTAAAAAAATCAATTATCACCTCCTTTGCATAGGGCATATGGCTGGTTGTACAATTCAAATTTTGGTAGATATAAGCAAAAACATTTATTTTAAAAATCCTTTGTTCCTCCTTGACATCACCATACGGTCACTTGGCTGGGTGAAACAATTTGAAAATGCCTATTGAAAATTTTAATATACATATTTTTGGGGGCACTCATGTATGGTGAAAATAATTAAAAAATTCTATTTCTTGACATTTTATTATTAAAACCTCTAAATGGAATCTTCATGGATGAAAAAGCAATTAAAGTAACTTCTCTTTTTTTTATCTTACTCTCTTCCATTTCATGAGCTTGAGTGAACTTATTTTAGTGGATGACAACTGGAACCACAAATATAAATTTAACTTTTAATTTGTTAAAAATTTCTAGAGTTAAGCATGCAAGTTGAAAAAGTTTTTTAAAAGGGAAGAATTTTTTTATTTAACATGAACTGATAAAATAATTGAATATATATGATTAGTGAAAAAAAATAAATAAGATTTCATGTAATTTGGAAAAGGAGAGTTGAATTTGTAATGGCCATTTGCATCATTGAAAAAGGCAATTATAGTGTGAAGGTTTGCATTTACATGGCTCTAAGAAGTGTATTTTGCATTTTGCATGACTTGGGGAAGTGTAAATTTAATTTTCATGATTTATAAAAATAAAATTTGGAATTTCATGGTAAGGGAAAATGCAAAACAATTTTTCAACTTGCATGGAAATGCAAATTGAATTTGCAATATTCACAAAACAGGGAAATGATTTTATAAATTGGATAAAATCACAAATTTTTTTTGCAAATTGCACAAGGATGAATGTTTTTTTGAAAATTTCATGAAATACAAAATAAAAAATGCAATTTTCACCAAAAATAATAAGGAATTTACATTTTTCACAACTTATAAAATGTTAAACAGATTTTGCAAAGTACGGGAAATGTTAATGACTTTTTACACAAAAGACTCAAATTCATTTTAAAATAATTTGATGTAAAAAACATTTTTCCCATGAATTTTTAATTAATCAATTTAATTTAATTAATTAATTAAAATTTTTAAATTTACCAAAATTTTGATAGTTTTGAGCTTAGGTCAAATTTTATAGTTAGTAAAAATTAAATTTCCACCAGTTCTTATTTTTTCTAAAAAATGTGATAACAACTAGCTCTGACTGGGATTTCAAACTACAAGGAACAAAAATAATTTTATCTCTATGGTTTATTAGGTTAATTTTTTATCCATTGGTCAACACAATATTCAACAAGTTTGATAGATTTGAAAAATCTTTTATCTTTAGTAAAAGGGATGGGTCTTTAAGCCATTAAAGAGTTGTCACATATCAAAAGATAGTATATGTGAGGGTTAGGTACTCAACCTAATAGGTGATATCACATGTTGAAAGACAATGTATGTGAGTATCAAGTACTCATCCTGATAGGTGTTTTCACATATCTAAAAAGATAATGCATGCAAGGGAATTTTAGTTGTGTTTTTACATAAATTAAAATGCAAAGAGAGAAGTGTATTTTATATTCTTTATGATTATCTTTTAAAAAATAACTTAACCAAGGATTAAAAAAAGTGACTATGACATTTTCATTTATGCAATACTAAAATCTATAGAATGATTCAATTTGAAGGTAAACCATCATTTGAAATGAGATAAGCTTGGAAGAGAACATGAATATTTATGTAGCAAAAACTCATTTGACTATAGTGTTATTGACCAACTTGATTATAAAAATGGTAGGGATTATTTAAGATATAAACCCTCAATAATATGAAGCAAAAAAAGGGACAAATGGGAAAGGAAAGAATACAATGACACAAACCCGAAAGAAAGATTAGGAAAGAAACATAGTCAAAACTATATTTACATATATACAAAAGAGGGCCACCTAGTTTTTACTATAAATAGTGTTTGAGGTATTGTATACTAAAGGGAAATGATAGATGAGTTTCAACATGATATTTTAGTTAGAAATTATTATTACCAAATAAATGCCTAATATTAAATGGTCCCATTTAAAGTGAATCAAATTTATTGTGACTTCCTTTTGGTTCTCTATGACTATCCCAAAGTAGAACCAGATCTCCTACTTGGAATTATCTTTTCTTTGCCTTCTTATCAAAGAGAAATTTGACATGAGCCTGATGTTATATAAATATATAAACCATTTGCATGCTTTTTTATTTTAGTTGATGTAGGTATAAAATTATTTTATCTAGTGGGCTTTCAAAATTTGGATTCTCAATGGCTCTAAATAACTACAGGAAAGGTAACTCAAGAGTTATGGGAATCATAACATTTACCCCATATAGTAACTAAAATGGAGACATACCAATATTTGTTTTGGGTGTTATATGATCTACCCAAAGAGCATCATATACCTTCTTATGCCAATTTTTATGACTCTCATCTATTACTTTATGCATGATGGTGAATAAATTTTTGTTTCTTGACTCATATAATCATTACCTTGTAGATGATAGTTTGATGAATGAGACAAAAAAATGTTGTATCCATAATAAAATGCAATCATATCTAAAGAATAAAAGTTAGAGGTGTTACCTGTAATAATCTTTTGTGGGATTCCATATTGTACAAAGATATTTTCTTTAAGGAAGTTACAAATGACTTCTGAAGTTATCCATTTAAGAGGAATCACCTCTAAACACTTAGTGAAGTAATCTATTATTTTTATAATTTGAGTTTTACCTATTCTCAAATAAGGGTTTGATTTTCCAATAAAATATAGTCCCCATTGCTAAAAAGGTTTTTCAACTATCATTGATTAGAGAAGAAGTAATACTAACCTAGGTTTACCTATAAATTAATGACATGCCTCACACATTCTCACCCATTTATATGAATCCTTGAAAATATTTGACCAATAATAATGGGATCTGAGAATTTTATATGCTATTAACTTGACAAAAAAGTGACCTCAAGATGATTGATCATGAAAATCTTACAACAACTTTTTTTATTGTTCCTTATCAACACACCTTAAGAAGAAGCCATCAATACTTTTCTTAAAAATCATGTCATCCCATATGACATATTTATTATCTTGTAGTTTGACCATTTTAAGTTTTTTAGCATTTAAGTGTGAATGACATTCTCTATATGTTAGATAGAAAACAATGTCATAAAACCATTCATTAGTAAAAGCAAAAAACAAGACGAAAGGAAGATCTTGATCATCTAAAATTGTTAAAGACCCTAACTAAAGATTTCCCTATTCTACCATGAGTTGACATAGTCCTTTTCCTTAAACTAGTTTTGTAGGTTTTATTTCTACATCATACTCTTGAACTTTAGTTATATAATTCCCTCATCTAAAACCAAGTTCTTATTGAGTCATAATAGATTTGACTATTGTACTTGGTACCATTACTACATAATGTGAATACAATAAGTAAGATTTAAATTGTTTAATTACTTTCAATACTTCATAGGCATTTTTTTCATCATAAGAATATTTCAACTCATAATCATTAATATTAAAACTCATGAAGGAAATTGGGGATTTTATACCTTTGTTATTTTTATGAATTAATGTTATTGACAATGTATTCTCTAAAGCATAATAATAAATACTGAATTATTTATTAAAATGAGGATAAATCAATGTTGGTGCATGAGCAATAACAACCTTTATCTTTTCAAATGCCTATTTACCTTCATTGTTCTAATTGAAATATGGTATTCCTTTCATCATGTCTGTAATATGTTTGGTAAGCTCAGTAAAATTATGAATGAATCTCCTAAAAAAAATTTCTTTCCAAAGGAGTGCACTTACTTATGGTTTACTTGTAGGTAGGGAAAATTTATAAATAACTTGAATTATTTCTAGATCAATCCTTATTACTTCTTTTGAAATAATATGACCCAGGAGTTTACCTTCAATCACTCCAAAAACTCTCTCTAAATGCACATAGTGATCTTTCTTTTTTGAAAAAAACTATTAGGTCATCAAGATACACTACAATGGTTTCATTATTCAAGTCTCTGAATGCTAGGTCCATTTCCCTCTTAAAAGTAGCTCCTACATTGATCAATCCAAATGGCATCCACCTATATGTAAAATTGCCCTAAGGTATTATGAAATCCATTTTATGTCGATCTTCCTTGTTTAACTCAATTTGGTTGTATCTTAAAAAACTATCAAGCATTGAAAGCATCTTAACACCTATTGGTACTTGGAGAGCTTGATTCATGACTAGTAGTGGGTGCTTATTTTTAAGGGATGATTGATTGAGGTTCTTGAAATTGACTCAAATTTTGATTTAACCATTTTTATTATGATCTAGTATTATGTTAGCTACCCAAGTTAAATGGTAGATGAAAAAAATTATTCAAGCATCAAATATATTTTGCACTTTGACAAGAATCATTCCTATGATTTGAGGATTATATTGTCTTAGTTTTTATCTAAAAGGTTTTTCATTAGGATTTAGAGTAACTGTATGTTACATTTCTCTGGGATGAAAAGACTTAAGGTTTACATATGAATACATGAGTATATCAATATATTTATGGAGAAGAATTATAAACTTCTATTTTTCTTCAAGTGAGCAACATTTTCCAATATTGACAAACTTAGGGCATTCTTCTAAAACAATGTTTACTTTTTTGTATTTAGTAAAATTAAGATTTTCTTTTTGTATTTTACTTTTTACAAATCTATCATGTTTATTAAATAATTCTTCTAAAGAGACCAGGCCTTTAGGAATTTTATTTCCTTTAAATTTGATAACACCTTATTCATCCTATTCATCAATGATTTCCTTTTTTGATGTATGAACTAAAAATTATCTGTCTGAAGAATCACTACCTTCAATGTAAGAATTTATGAAGATATCTAATTTTTAAAGGAATGAAATAATGTGTTGATCATCATTGAAAAATTTCCAATTATTTGCATTATCTAGGATACTTGGTCTATATATTAGTTCAATTGTATATTTTTTATACCAATATTTACATGGGGAATCATCAAAGAAGCTAATACTACCAAAGCATCAGCTTTAGAGTTGTGTTCTTGAGGAATTGTATTGATAGAGAAAGAATCAAATATTTCTATGATATCCCAAAATTTATTCCTATAGTGTATTAGATGATCATTCTTAGCTTGGTATTGACCTTTGACCTATTTCAAAATGAGTTCAACATCACCCAAGAATTTAAAATTACTAATTCCCATCTCTTTTATTTCCTATAGTCCCTGTAAAAGTGCTTCATATTTGGATGTGTTATTGGTAAAGTCAAACTATAACTTATAAGAAAAAGGAAAAAAATATTTATATAAATATATCAAGATTACTCCTACACCTAAATTTGTTGATGAAAAATTACCGTCAAACTCCATCATCAAAACATCATTCAAATTTGATTACATGCTTTATGGTAATTCTATATCTTTCTTTATCATCAGAATATAATTACCAATTCTTACATCTTCATATAAAATATCTGCTCTAGGATCATCAAACTTTTATACTATGTACTTTGTTTTCAATTTAGGCTTCAAATGTTTTTTTAATCCTTTGATTGGTGTTTCACATAAATTTTTCTTTATTTTATTATAAGAAAGTTGTAAAACTTGAAAGAAGGGTGAGGTTAGTAGAACCTAGATTTGGTTTGTACTCCATGATATATACAGTTGTAGATACTCCTTTTTGGCTTGGGAGGAATGACTTAAAGATAAGAAAACACTAAAGAAATGGTTGATTAGTTAGATAGTATGGTGGACTACCTAGAAAACTAGATCTAATAAATGCAAGCTTCCTTGGAGGCTATCAATCCATACTTTTAAATAACCAAGTTCCAAAAATGAAAGATAAATTACTTGCATGAATAATAGAAAGTACTAAAATCAAATACAAGAAGTGCTTGAAAGAGATTAATTTGACTAATTATAGTAATAAATGATTAAATATTAATGCTAAATGAATTAGGTGTAGCTTCAAAAAATAGAGTGATGATCTGTGCTCGGGTAAAAAGTTAGAAAGTGGGATTTAATTAGGGTTTGATAGGTGAAAATAGATTTCTATTGAAACTATCACATAGTGATCCTCAACAATTAGGTAAGTCCATCGGTGGTTAGGATAACCATCGATGGTCATGATGACCATCAATAGTTACTATGGATTTTGGTCTAATTCAAAAGGCTGGTTGACAAGGTTATTAAATGGATTCTTGAAGGTGGGATGGAAGATAAAATAGAGAAACCAATTACTAAATATGATAAAAGATAGATAATTATCTCACTGGTTTGAATAATGTGGAGGTAATTGGTTGAAAAACTTGTTGGTAGAGTCTAAAGAAATCTCAACAGAGTAATGGTGTCTTAGATGTGACTAATGAATTATGACACTTTGACTCTTTGACTTGGTTGATGGAAGAATAACTATAAAATAAATTTTGATACAAGAAGCTTTGATAATTGTTGATGATCTCTAATAATTTTTGCCCTTTTGGTGCTTCATTGCTCTTGAATCTATATCCCTTTCACCAACTCCTCCTCTCTTTTTATATAAGGAAGGGAGAGATGGAAAAATAGGTTCAACAAGAGGTTTAATAGGGTGTCTAAATTTATCATTACCATGCATTGATTTTCATATGGATCAAATAAGCTAAATATAAAAAATTAAGCTGTAGTTAGCTAGAATTAACCCTTAAGGTGGTTAAAAGGATGACTGTCGGTGGTTAGACATAACCATCAATAGTTAGGAGTTAACCATCAATGGTTGATATGTTAAAAGGGTAGAATGGTCAAAGTTTAGTCATTTTTCCTTACGTTTGGTGATTGAGGTTTATCAAGTGGTCTTAAAGGGGTCCAAGAGTGGTCTATGGGTTAGTTTGACATCTAGAACCATCATGTGTGGTTTTATAGTGTCTACATTTTGCCCCTTTTTTTAATGCAGTTTGTATCAACAAGATGTAAAAGAAAAATAGATTATGGGTCAAAGGTTATATACCCCAAGTATGGGAGGAGGTGTTCCCCCTTGAATTAGAAATTGAAGAGGTGAAATGGAATTGGGTGGAATTTTGATAAGTGGATAAGTGGATGAAAAATTTAGTGATAGGTTGGGCACTAAAGCACAAACACGTGCACAAAATGTGACTAAGTACGATATCCAAGATTGTATATTGACTAAGTTACCATAAGTGAAGTAGCCAAGTAAAAATAAGGTTTATACTATAAGGATAAGTGACAAGTGGACCATGTGACTGCATTTAAGCATGTTGGTTGGGTTACACTTACAAACAAAATTCTCCTAGATAAGGTCAATATTCTCACATGTATCCAAGGTAAGAAGTGATTTCAAGAAGACACAAAATGGTTTGGTGCACAAAAGGTAACATAAATTCAAAATGTTAGTCATGGCAATTTAGTTGGTGTGGTAAAAAATACCAAAGTAAGGTCATCACAAAACATGCAAAAGTCAGGCCAAAATGACCATGATCAAGGAGGTAGAGAATGTAATCTCTATTGGTAAGTAGGTGGATTAGTTTTGGTAATGAAATTTTGTTTGAAAAGTTGTTGGTAGAAGGACAAAACCCTAAATTAATTGATCATCAATGATCAAGGTCGATCATTGATAAGTACCTTGACCATCGATGGTCAGATGTCAACCCTAAAAGGATGATGATAAAAAGGCCACTATGAGTTCATTATGTTCATTTGGATTTTGTAACTCTAATGACTAGCTTGTGACTTAAGGGATAAAATGGTGGTAGTTTGATAGTGTTGGTTGAGTGATTGAGTGAGTTATCTATTGAGTCAAATGAGTGATCGAGCATGTAGAGGGGATTAGGGAGAGTGTGAGGTTAGGTGGTGGATCTTAGGGTACTTCCATAATGGTGGTCAAGGAATGAGGTAAGGTTTATCATTAAATTGATAGGTTAGATTTGACTTAGCCAATTAATGTTTTGTTGAATTCATTTGTTATTTAGTTGTGGGTGGGTGTTGACCTAGGGCTAGGGTTGTTAATAGTATTTTTAGTTTTGGAGTTGAATTTGGTAGTTTAGATTCAAGTTAGTAAGGGTAGGGTAGATAGGGGAGGGTAGAGTGAACATAAGGCAAGTTTATTTTAGCTATTTATGGTGTTTGGTAGGTAGTTTTAGGGGGTAAAGTTTGGGTTGATCACTAGTGGTCACTACATAATGACTATTAACGGTTGTTATTGGTCATCACTGATCATTATAAACCATCGATGGTTGATAAGTGACCATCAATGGTTGGACCCTAACCATCAATGGTCGATGAGAGGAAGAGTCAACCATCGGTGGTCAATGGAACGTAGATGTGTTTAAAGTTAATGGTTGATAAGAAATAGTTTAATGTCAAAGTTGAGTTTAAGGGGCAAGGTTAAGGTTAATGTGTATAGGTCAAAGGGTAATATTTAAGGTCAAAGGGTAATATTTAAGGTTAAAGCTTAATAGTTAAGGTCAAAAGAATATTATTAAATAAAGTTATAAGGGAATGGTTAAGTAAGGAATATATGAATTAGGTATAAGGTAGATTAGGTTTAAAGGTAAAGGGTAATGTTTTGAAGATAATCTATAGGTATAGGTCATATTAGGAAAATGTTAGGAGTTGAATAGATTAGAATAAGAGGTAGGTGTAATAGGTAGAGTTTAGAGGAAAAAATATGTTAGTGAACTAAGGTCATTTGCTATCAAACCCTACAAGTATAGGAGCAGATACAAATGAGGGACAAAGTACCCTAGATATTAGACAAGATTCAATGAGGTATGATCGATGTTGATTGGGAACATATGGAAGATGTGGTCCTTAGAGGCATGAGGTACTACTAGTATATACCATAAGATGCAAAAATTTTAGTGTCACTCATTGAGGGATGGGATCCTAACACTAACACATTCATGCTTCTGACAAGTGAGTTAAAAATTTTACCTAAGGATATCCATAAGATTGTGTGGCTACTTATATGGGGTGAGTTGATCTACCACATTGAGAGTGAGGAGAGAGATGGGTAGATGGAGCTCTTATATGAAGATTACCATGAGTATCTGAGGTGGCACTCAAGGGGTTTCCACTACACATCATTATACCAGAGGTATAGGGATGTGAGGTAGTTATTCATTATGATGATGATAGCAATCACTTGTTATGCTTTAATAGATTCAAGTAGTGGGAGGTTACCATACTTGTTATTGAGGGTACTAGTTGAGATGTTTTTGGGTTACTAAATGTTTATATAAGTGCTTATGCTATTATTTTATATTTACCAAAAGCTTTGGGGATTTCATGATCATAATAGATACAAGATCAATGTTGGTTTTGTTCTCCATTTTTAGGCTTACAAGCATATTTAGTTACTATGACCTATGGGGCTACCATGGCATAGGTTTACTCAAATGGAATTTAGGGTTGGATATATGAGGTGGAGAGGTGATTATGTCCTCTTAGGACTTGGAGGAGGAACACATGACATAAACTAGTACAGGGATTGAATGGATGCTTTGGTTATGGGAGACATGATTTAAAGACTATATATTAGGTTTTCAAGATGGTAACATTATGTGAGACATACTCTATCTCTTCAGAGATAAAAATGGATCTATGGTAGGTGAGGTCAAGAGATAGAGCTCATTGCATTTGATAGGGTCCAAAGGTAGTTTGGCCTTATTCAAGATATCCTTGGCATGTTCCTGAGGTATAGGAGGGATGATGCAGAGTTTTCACATGTTCCACAACTAGTGCATGAGTTCATTAATCATAAGGAGTTTCCTAAAAGGATAAATATAGATGATTTAGGTGTTATAGATGGATATCCTACATGGTACTAAGCACACTATGCTATGGTTGACTTTAGAAGTGATGATGGTGTTTAGAAAGACATGGATATTGATGTAGGGGGAGATGCTTAGTAGGATCAAATGAAGGGGGTTGCCCTAGATATATAGGTAGTGATCATTTAGAGGGACCAAGAATGAGTGGATCTAGTCATAGATTAAACATATTTGGAAACAACACATATCATTGGTAGTAGCACAGGGTTAGGGGGCATTCTTACAAGAGAGAGAGATCAGGCTAGAGCTCAATTAGCCATAGTTATGTAAGAGAGAGATTCTCTTTGATAGGTAGGAAGAGGAGTACCAAAAACTATGGAAACATCAAGAATAATCATGATGTATAGATATGTAATGATAATCAAGGAGTTATGGTATTATGAGGCCTTAGTCTTTAAGCATTTACCAGATGAGCCTCGATGGGGTGAGTATAGAGCAAGTATGACCAGACGGCCTGACACAACAACACTAGGTCAGTGGGTTGCATATGTAGGTGTTTAGGTAGGTTTAAGAGGGTAGGATCTAGGAGGTAAGGGTGCCTCATAGGCTTAAATTTGTTATGAGACATTATATTTTTGATGTACCATATGATTTTGATACCAACCTATGACCTGATGTAATGAGATGTATAGATATTTTGAGATACATGTACATAATTGTATATATGATCAATATTTTTATGTATATAGATATGATCATGGTTATGATGTTTTTGATCCTTATTTATGATATGATGTTGATATGGTTATGTTCATGATGGTTTATATAGATTGACCTAGGTAGGCATGTGATGTTATGGCTCTTTTAATTTATGTTCATGATGACATTGATATTAATAGATGTTGTTTATGTGATTATGATATTTATGAATGCAATCATTGACTTCATGTATAAGATGATCATGCTTATGATATTGATATGATTATGGTTATGGCTACTAGTTATGCTTTGGTGGACATGGTTATGATGTGATTATGTTTATGGTCATAGATGATTATGATGATAGTGATGATTACATTCATGATTAAATTATATGCTTCCTCATCTAGATTTAGACATGTGATGGATAATCATGTGTGAATGAATAATTTTTTTGTGATATATGATTAAACTATGGTAGATGTGATAGATGGTTAGTTGATGTGATTGATCACTAGATGATGTTATGATTATGTTCATGATAATGGTTTATGGATTTGATGTTACTTGATCATGGTTCTTGATGATTATGTTAATGATGTTGGTTTTGTTTATGATTTGGTTATGGTAATTTGATTCAAAAGTATAGTCAAATATTAAAAAAACATAGAGTAAGCTTGATAACAAAACTAAATGTGATAAATATAAGATAATCAAGAGACAAACGTCATAATGAATGTATCAACAAGAATGAGAGAATTAAAAAAGGCCTAATTCTTTTTCCTTGGAAAACACTAAAAAAAATCAAATTTGTATTGGATTAAGAAATATAATCCCTTTGAATGCTTTACATTAGCATTCATTAGTTGGTTAAAAAAATGTCTTGATCACATATTGTCAAGTAAGATCAAAATCCCTTATTTATAGAGTGTATAAAGGGGAAATGGATGATGGTGGAAAATTATTGTGAGACTAGCATGCCTCTTCTGTAGGTTATCAAAGAGTTATCATAAAAAAGTCCATGTCATATAATGTGTAGACTAATTGATGCAGGAATTCTACTTATGAAAGGCGACTGTGGCTTCCAAATTATATTTGTATTTTCTAATTTTGATAATGGGTATTTTTGATATTTTGTTATTATTTGGAGAGGTTGGGGAAGTTGATCAATATGGGAAGCTTCTAAGAAATTTATATGCTTTTTACAATTACTTTACTCAACGATCCTTCAACGGAGTGGTCTAAGTTATTGTGCTTTGTTTAAGACTATTGATAGCTATCCTTCAAGGGAGTAGTCTACCTTATATTGAGTAATCTTGATATTTTTGTGAATCTATCCTTCATGGGAGAGTCTGTAAATGGTAAGAATGACCCCTAATTTTATTTTGATGACTCTTTTGATTTGTTTGCTCTTGATGACATAGAGTTGCTTATATAGGCTTAAAGGCTGACCTTTATGAAGGCAAGACTAAAAACACAAGAAGATTAGTGATTGGTGGAAGAGGATTATGAGACAACGACCATGATAATACATCTTATAATGGATGATAAGTACCATGATAAATATGCCATGGGTATAGTTATGGTACCCATGTTTAATATTAGGTGAAGACTGAAATGGATAATCACATGATTCAGTTGTAATTAGTTTTACTTAAAAGAAGGAGATGAATGTGGGTGAAGACAAGGGATGAGCTTAAATTAACAAAAAGGTGAGTTTGATCCTATTTAATAAAAAAAGGACATATATGTGAAGCATTGAGGGGCTTAGGTTCCATTTTCCCTTCAAGGGAGGACAAGTGGTAAGCTCTCAATCCATACTTGTGTGTTATTATATAAGGTCCAAGCCAAATGAAAGCAAATTTACCCCACTTGATTTTCTCCATATTAGTGACATGTTGATTTTATTTAAGGATAAGGTCTCCAATATTTAATTCTGATACTTTAAGGTGTTTTTTATAAGCATGCTTGATTTATTCTTGAAAGACACAAAGGTGGGTAAGCATAGCTAAATAATGATTGTCAAGGAGTTCAAATTAGGCTAAACATTATTGATGATAATCACTCTTAGAGATGAGATCTTGTAGGGATATGCAAAGAGAGGGAATTTGGACTTTGAGAGACAAAAAAACCTTTGCTCCAAACATAAGGGAGAAATGGGTAGAACATATAGTGGTTCAAATACTAGTACAATATGCACATAAGGTGAAGGGGGTGTGTAAATGCCAATCCCAACCATATGAATTAACCATTTTAGTTAGCATGATATTGAGAGTTTTTGATAGGATTTTGCCTATCCATTAGCTTGTGGATGATAGGGCAATAAGAAACTTAACTTGATACTGAACACATGAAAAATACCTTAGACTTATTTGTTTTTGAAAGATTTTCCATTATCGATGATAATTTTATGAAGAACACTAAAATGACAGATGATGTGATGGTTGATAAACTTGACAATATTTCTTACTTTTATTAAGATAAGAGGAATAACCTCTACCCATTTAGTAAAATATTTAGTTGTAGTGATGATATAATGACATTTTTGTGAAGAATTGGGGTTAATTTCACTAATAAGATCTAGACCCCATTGTGAGAAGGGCCAAAAATATTTGGATACTTGAAGACTATGGATAGGTGCGTGATGTAAATTAACATGTTGTTGACATTTGACATACCTTTTCACATAAGAAAAATAACCTTGGTTAAGGGTGGGCCAATAATAGACAAGGTAAAGGATGTGTTTAATGATGACTAGGCCACTAAAGTGTCCCCCATAGATCCTATCATGAATTTCCATGATAACATGAGAGGATTCATGACTATGTAAGCAATAAAAGAGGAGACTATCAAAGATATGTTCATAACGAATTCCCATTAGTATGGTATAATGTTAGGTACTTGAATAAACACTTTTTGAGCATTCCTAGAAAGACTAGAAGGAATCATGGAAAGGTTTAAGTAGTCAAAGGTCTACTGATACCAAAGGTTAGGTTGGGTCTCCTCCACATTGAAGATGGTGAGAGAGTCTAATTTGACATAAGAGGGATGGGTAAATCAATGGATAATGATAGATAGCTTAGAGTCAGAAGGTGTAGATGGGATCTAAGAAGTAAGGGAATTCATCGTATCAACAAACTTGTTCATTGATCATGGAGTGGTTTAGATATGGTAGTATTAAAATGATGCTAAGAGTACATCAAATAATTATTTATATTTTTTCAAAACATCATTCTTTGAATTGATAAGAGCCATTTGTTTGATTGACCATGATTTGAGAGTCACAAAAAATGTTGATCATTTTGACTCCCAAGGCTAGCATAGTTTAGAGGCCTATCATTAGGGCTTTGTACTCAGTGATATTATTTGTACATTGAAAATCTAGCTTGAAGGATAAAGGAAGAGGTTATATATGAAGGGGGATAAGGATGATGCTATTTCCCCCATCACATCAACACTCTGATCCATCAAAGAACATGGTCACTTGATAGGTGAAGTTTTCCTAAGAGAGGGTTATGATGGACTCATCTAGAAACTGAGGAGGAAGAGGTTGATTGTCTGCTAATGGTTCTTCAATCAATTAGTCATTAATGAATTTCATTTTAATTGAATTATACTAAAGAAAATCAAGGTCAAACTTATCTAAATTCATGATCTACTTGGCCATACATTGGTTTTGGTATGGCTTGGTGTATACATACTTGAGTTGGTATGTATTGGTTATGACATAAGTCTTGTGGTTGAGAAACTAGTGGAAAAGTTTGGTGGCCATGAAGACCAAATATAGGCAAAGTTTCTCAATATGGGTGTATAAAATCTCATACTCTACAAGCATATGACTAATTTAGTAGATGACTTGCTCTTTATGCTGCTCGTCTTAATGAGCCAACATTACCCCTAAGGAGTGGTTAGTGGAAAAAATATAAAGTTAAGAAGGTTGATCTTCCTTGGGAGGAATGAGGATAGGTGGAGATAGAAGGTACTATTTAAGTGAATCAAAGGCCTTTTGATAGTCATTATTCCATTTAAAAGATACATCCTTCTTCATAAGGTGGTGGAAAGGTTGGCATCGATCTGAGAGCTAAGAGATAAAGTGATGAATGGATTGGAGCTTCACCTACAAGCTATGAAGTTGCTTGAGGTAGGTGGGAGGAAACATGTTGAGGATTGCTTTGATTTTGGTAGGATCGAATTTAATTTATCAAAGGGAGATGATAAAGCCAAGGAGATTTCTTGACAAGACCCTGAAGATACACTTTTTGGGATTAAGGTAGACATAGTAATGGATGAGTCAATTAAAGATAATCTTAAGAACAATAAAATGATCTTTATGAAATTTGGATTTTATGAGAAGGTCATAGACATAGTCTTCTATGATTTTGTGAATAAGTTCATGGAGGATGTAGCTCATGGCACATTGGTAGGTTACACTCATATTATTTACTCCAAAGGTTATGACCCTATATTAGAAGGTTCTCCATGGGGTGATAAAGGTAGTTTTGTGTTCATCTTTAGGGGAAATTAGGATTTGATTATAACCTGAGAATCCATCTATAAGAGCTAACATCTCATGGCTGATTGTAAAATCAATAAGCTGGTCAATGTTTGGTAAAGGAAAGTCATCCTTTAGGTAAGCAAGGTTAAGGTTAAAAAAGTCCACACAAATACAAAGTCCCCTTGTGGCTTTGGTGATAGGTATAACATTTGAGACACATTGGAGATAGTCAATGGGTTAAATGAAATTGATGGATAGGAGACATTGAAGCTCTTCTTTGATGAGAAGGGCTATGTGAGGGTGCATTTGTCAAAATTTTTACCTAACTAGCTTGGCATCATGGTTAGTGACTATGTTGTGGGTAGTAATGGAGGGATCGATTCTTGGTATATCACTATACGACCAAGAAAATGTTATACTATAGTCTTATAGAAAGGAGGGGAAGTTTTAAAGTTCCTCAAAATTTAGCAATTGACCAATTTTGATAATGAATAGGTTATTTGGAGTGCCTAAGTTGATATTTAAGGTGGATTCATTTAACATGATTGAAGTCTAAGGGGAGAGATTTGTAGATAGAGGAATATTTTACACCAAGATAGGTGAGAATGGAATGATCATCCTAACATCAAATGGTATTAATGGTAAGAGAGTCATCTATTACCATCTCAGGGTGAGTCAGAGGAATAGTTATGGTTACCCATCCTTTTGATAAGTAAGGGGTCTGAGTTGATCATGATGATAAAAAAACATTATGGGAATGACGTCAGAATCCTTAGCTATTGATGGTGGAGTGGATGGTGAGAATGGGATTTCTTCATCAATGACGGTAATGAGAGGTAGGTTAGTTTGCTATTTAGGTGGTGTGAAACTAAGGCTATGCTTTTCATGAGTTTTTTAGGTTTTGATTGGAAGCAAATTGTGTAGCCCATGTTCATACCGACTTAAACCAAATACCTTTCAAGCACATCTATAAAGGTATGTCTAGTAAACTTTGGTTTATTTAGATAGGAGAAATTGGAGGTGAATGGTTGAGGTGAAAAAGATATGACAAAAGTATCAAGGGGTTTATCAAGTCCCCCATAGATGAAATTTGTTTGACAAGTTGAGGGCCTGAAAGGAACAATGGTTCTAATATTAGGGTCATAACTAGGTTTTTATTTTAGGTTTCCATATTCTTGAGGGGTAGGAAAAGTTCCTAGTGTCAAAAGGTGATACTCCCCCAATGAAAGATGCTAAAAGGTTGATTCTAAAGGGTCAATTATGGGGATTTAGCCAAAATAATAGATGAACTAGTAGATTATTCAATGGTAGAAGAATATGGGGCCTCATATTTTATTGGTGAAGGTTTATTGGATGGTGGAAGGACACATCATTGGGTCAATATATCATGTTTCATGATGTAAAAGGACTCGAGTTTGCTTGTATGGTAACAACTTGAACTTTGTGTTTAAATTTGATGTATTGGTGTAGGGTGGATGGAAAACAACCCATCTAATGGATCTAAGGGCATCTCAGTAAAACATTGTACTGGAACTCACCTTCTACTACATATAATAGCTTAGGAAGTATGTGAGGTCCTAGGCAAATGTGAAGGACAACAGTTCCTAAAATCATGGCCATGGTATCATTAAATGATTAGAGCATCGCTAAGGTTTATAACATAATTTTCTCAAGTAATTTAAGTTGGTAATATACATGGGAGGATATAATTTTGATGCTAGTTCCCCCATTAATCATAATCCTCTTGATGTGGGTTTAGTTGATGTACATGATAATAAAGAGGGGAGGATCTGGGTCATCTGGATAGATGGAGGGTATTTTTTAATCCTTGAAGGTAACAAGGTTATAATGTTGAAGAGCTCTAATAAAGGTTGCTATAGGTTTTGGGTGTTTTGGTTAGACATTTATATATTTCCAAGCCTTTATCATTGATTAGTGGTGATGAGGTGAGGTATTGATCAATTCATATAAACTCATCTTCATCAATTTTTGGTGAAACTATTTTAGAAATACTTGTTGGATTGATTTAGAAGGTTTTGATTGAGGGGGACCCAATATGGACACCTTGGGTCTGGTTGAAGGTAAAGGTGCTTGGTGTTGGCTGGGTGGTGAAAGAGGGATATGTCCATGGAATGGACACCTTTGATTTTCCCTTATCCTTCAGTTGTGCCTATGATCATGAGACCACATAGATGGTATGGATTTGGGAAAGAGTTAGGCTAGAAGATTTCTTAGGTTCTACTTCACTCTGTGATGAGAGTAGAGGAGTATGTGAGTGTTAGTTGATGGTTCTTGGTTCTTAGATCAATGTTGGGCTCATAGGAGGCTCATCTGACAATAATTCACCTTTGTTATACAACTAATGGACTAAAACATGGAGAGATTTATAGTTCTCCATATCATGCCCAAGTGTCTTATGATATGATAATATTAATTTGTCATTATACCAAGATGGTTTAAGATTATGTGGGTCGAATGGTATGATAGGTGGTAAGGTTAAGCAATATACTTGTAATAACCTCTATAGGATGGTTGAGTAAGACTCAAGAAATGGTGGAAAAGGTGTAAAGGTCTTAGGTTTGGTAGTTGAGGTGGAAGCCTTTTTAGGAGTGGATTTGATGGTCGGAGATTTGGGAGGAGTGTTCTTGGTGGATGGTTTTGGTATGGACTATTTAGAGGCAAAAGGTGTCGAGGTAGATGCTTGATAAGTAGGTAGTTTGATTATAGATGGTTTGGTAAAAATAGGTGAGGATGAAAGTATGAGTGATGGTGTAACCAAATGTTTTGGTTGGATTTGGGTCTTGTTTGGGATGGTTGGTTTCTTTACTAAGGTAGAAGGGTGAGGTCCCAAAATAGAAGGCTAAGTAGAAGGGGGAGGTAGAGTTTTGGTTTGTGGAATCTTGGGTGTTTTCACCATCTTTATTGGCTTAGTTTAGGGTTTTTTTGATTTTTTAGTGAAGTTAACTATAATTTCGATGAGGGGTGAGTAAGGCCTTAAATAGGGAATATGCCAAGGTTTTTGGTAGGCTTGGTTGGAATGGTAGAAGGTAAATTAGTTATTTTAAGTGGAGTTGATTTAGATAGTTTAGGTATGGTTTGGTAGATAGAGGTTTTCAATGGCTTGGTTGTGGTGAAAGTAGGTTTGATAGTGGGAATAGAAGGTTGAAATGATAGTGGTGTGGTTAGAGGTTTTTGAATGGTTTGGTAAGGAAGCCCGAAATGGTGCCAAAATGTGACACAATCTATGTTAGGTTGGGATAAGTAATCCAAATTTTAAACTAGTCTAGAGAAGGGATTATAAATGGGTTTAATCCCTTTGATACTAAGCTCAAAGATCAAACCCATGGGTGGAGAGAGAGAAGTGGTTACCTCATCCTTTTCCTCAATAAAAGGATCTAAGGTTTGGGAAGATGAGTCTCCTATGGGAGAGGTAGATAGAGTGATCACTTCATTAGGGGTGCTTTCTAAAGGAATATGGATTGCTATATGATAGAGGAGAAATAGATAGTGGTAATGGTTTCCTCCTTTGGTATGCATTCCAAAAGAGAGGATATTAGCTCAAATACCTCAATGGGTGGAGAAAATGGAGTGGTTATTTCCTTAGTATCATTTTCTAAAGGAAAGGAGAGTGACTCCACTACCTCAATAAGTGGAGGGGTGGGAAAGGTGGTTTTGTCAATGGCTTCCTCAACAATGAGTTGACTAAGGACTACATTAATGGTATGGACTTCATGGTTATGAGAGGATTCTATTATATTGTTTTAATTATTCATAGAAGGGACATGGTTAGGAAATGGCTATTTAAAGATGTCAAGTGCTTTATTTTGGGGTGCATTAGGGTTATCCAACATAATTTCCCCCTGGTCGATGAGGTTTTGGATGATGTTATTAAAGGTATTACACCTACTAACATCATGTCCAATGACATGGTGAAAGGTGCACAATTAATTATCCTTATACAAACTAGGTATAAGATGAGAGAAATTAAATTTTTGTGGAGGTTTTGATCAGTGGAAATTATATGATATTTGTCTTCAACAACTTTTCTAAGACTGAAGCATATAACTCCCCTAGAAGAGTAAATTGATTTTGATTATTTTAGTTTGGGTTTATAATGTTTTCATTGGAAGAATTGGAGGAGTTGGGTTGGTTAAAAATGGGTGGAGGAGTGGGCTTAAAGTTAACCACATTCATGATTCCCTTATTTTTGGAGTTATTGTTGGTTTGATTGTTAGGTTTGGAGGAGGAACTCTCATTCAATTTGAAGGTGGAATTATTTTTTCTCAATTTCAACTTCCCCTCATCAATGGATTTGTTTTCTAATTTTGATGCCATGGTGAAAGCTTCATCAAAGGTCCTAAAGCTCTACACTTGTAAAGTAGAGGAAATGTGTTTGGCACAATATCCTATGCAAAGAGTTTAATCAACTCAAGTTGGGGCAAAGAGAAAGAGAGTTGATTTATCGAGCTTCTCTAATGCGATATGAAGCTAGCTATGGACTAATCATCAAAGTGATAAATGGAGTAGATATCGGTGATGGAAACTTTCTTAGAGATGTTTATGGAAAAGTGATCTAAGAAAGTTTGAAATAGTTAGGCAAAATAAAAGAGGGAGTACTTTGTAATACCACTGTACCAATCTAGTGCCAAACCTAATAGAGACATGAGAAAGGTACAAAGAAGGAGAGAATCATCATAGGCAATCATATAAAATAAATGCCTAAATTCTCTGAGATGTTGTTGAGCGTCTTCCTTACTTTGAAACTTTGAAAATTTCGTAAGTTCCCATTGAAGAGGATAAGGTCAAATAGGGATAAATGGATGAATTGACTCGTTGCATATTTGGTCATAAGATAAGAGGTTATGGGTACCAGAGATAGATGACTCCAAAGTAGTCATTTTATTTATTAACATTTTGACAAGGTCTATTTTTGGTTATGCACCCCCATAGTTATAAGGTAGATTATGTTGGGTTTGGGTAGGTGCAACATATGGATAGCTGGTGGGGGTTGAAAAGTTGCCACATATTTGTATGTGGACATGGGTGGTTGGGATGATGCCACATATGAATATGTGGAGATAGGTGGTTGGGTGGAAGGTAGAGGTACATAACCTTATGGGTTAAGGACATAGCTTAAGTTTTATGTAATGGGCACCTATTGAGATATTAATGCAAGTTGGGTAGGAGGTATGGTTGGGTTAGTAGATAGAGGGTAGGTGGAAACTTTGGTACTAATGGGTGGAAGGGTAGAAGGTATGGGAACCACAAAACTCTAAAATGGAGTTGAGGTAGGTAGGTTAGAATTAAGGGGAATAGTGGTGGCACTAGTAGAGGGTACTCCTATAGTAAGGGAAGTACTAGTGCCCAATGGTTGGGTTGCTCTTATACTAGGAGGGTTATTAATTGGGGAAGAAGGTGCTTAGGTGTTTCTTGGTTGAGTGGGTTGGTTTTAGATGGTGGTATCAATGGAGTTATTAGTGGAGGAGGATGCCTTGGTGACTAAAGTTTGAGTGGAGATGGTGGCAATAGAAGTGTCACCCATAAGGTGGGATGGCATGCTATAGGGTGGTTCAACAAGTAAAACTAAAGTAGGGGTATGGTGAGATATGGTGTTAAGGTAATGTTGGAGGGACATGGGGTTGTTATCTAGAAAGGTGGTTAAATATACATCACCCTAGGAAACCATTTGAGGGATGTTAGGACTTCTAGAAAGATGGGGAAAACTCTCTGCATCTAAGATGTACTCCAAGGATGAGGGAGAAGATGATGATGAATGATTAGGAGGTGATCCTGATTTACTTGGTTTCTTAGTTATTGTCTAGTTAAAACCATGTAGATAAGCAAAAAAATAAGATACAAGAAATATCACAACTCAAACAAAGAGAAGACAAGAAAAAGTCAAGGAAACAAAACACACACTAAAACACACTAAATTTCAAGGTTCTTTTTAGTGTCTCTTGTGGCTTATGCCTTAAGCTTTAAGAATTATGTGACTCAACTTGGCTTGTAGAGTGGGTACTATAAAATAAGTCTATGGCTGGTTTTAGGTTATGTTTAGGCTCTCAAAGGGATATGTATTGGAAATCAATATGTGGCTTGATATTGGGGCTTACCCCCTCACTTCAAACACTATATAAATAAGAGTATTAGATGCTTAGATAGGATATACTGATTGTCAAAGATTATAATTAGCCAAAAAACTAAGTTGGTTTTCTACTTGGTAATGAAATCCAAGTAAGATAATTAGGAAAGGTGATCATTAGGTGATGAAATCCCAATTAGGCCTTATGTCAATGTTTTTATGCTTGATTAGGTGTAAGTGGTTTGGTCTTATGTGTGTGATAAAAGTAAAGCTATGATTAATTCACTTGATTAATTAAGTTAGGTGAGCTAAAATAAATAATCAAACAATGGATGTAGTCAATTTTAAGCCCAAGATGAAATTTTGATTTCATTATATGATCAGAAAGACAAGAATAAACACCTAGATGCAACTATGAACCCAAGAAAAGACTGAAGGTTCCCATCAGACATGCCAACATGTTTCATATAAATTTTTCTTTATTTTCTTAAAAGAAAGTTGCAAAACTTGCAAGAAGGGTGAGGTTAGTAAGACTTGGATTTAGTTTACTCTCCATGATCTAAAAGGTTTTAGATACTCCTCTTTGGCTTGGGAAGAATGACCTAAAGATAAGAAAGCACTAAATAAATTATTGATTAGTTATATAGTAGGGTGGATTGCATAGAAATATAAATTAAAGAAGTGCAAGCTTGCTTGGAGGCTATCAATCCAAACTTTTAAATAATAAAGTTCTGAAAATAAAAAATAAATTACTTACATGTATAATATAAAGTAATAAAATAAAATACAAGAAGTGATTAAAAGAGATGAATTTGACTAATTATAGAAATAAATGATTACTTATTAATGCTAAACAAATCAAGCATGGTTTCAAAAAATAGAGTGATGATCTATGCTTAGGTAGAAAGTTAGCAAATGAGATTTGGTTGGGGTTTGATAGGTGAAAATAACTTGCTATTAAAATTGTCACATAGTGACTATCAATAATTGGGTGAGACCGTTAATGATTAGGGTGATCATCAGTGGTTAGGATAAACCATCGGTGGTCAGGATGACCATCAACATTTACTATGGGTTTTGGTCTAGTTCAAGAGGCTAGTTGATGAGTTTGCTTAATGGATTATGGAAGGTGGGATGGAAGATAAAATAGAGAAACCAATTATTAAATTTGATAAAATACAGATACTTAGATTATTGGTCTAAATAATGTGGAGGTAATTGGCTAAAAAACTTGTTGGTGGAGTCTAGAGCAATCTTGATAGAGTAACGGTATTTTAGCTATGACTGATGAATTATGGTACTTTAACTCTCTGAATTGGTTTCTAGAAGAGTAACTATAAAATAAGTTTTGATATAAGAAGCTCTAATAATTGCTGATGATATCTAATAATTGTTTCCCTTTAAGTGATTGATTACTCTTGAATTTAGATCCCTTTCACCTATTTCTCCTCTCTTTATATAGAAGGAAGGGAAATATGAAATAATAGGTTCAACAAGAGGTTTGTCTAAACATATTTTTAACATGCATTGATTCACACATGGATCAGATAAGTTAAATATAAAAAAATCTATAGTTAGCTAGAATTAACCCTTAAGGTAGTTAAAAGGATGATCATCGATTGTTAGTCCTAACTATCAGTGGTTCGTGATTGACCATCAATGGTTGATAGGTTAAAAGGGTAGAATGGTCAAATTTTAGTCATTTTGCCTTAGGTTTGGAATTTGAGGTTTGTCAAGTGGTCTCAAGGGGGTCCAAGAGTAGTCTAAGAGTTAGTTTGACATCTAAAACCAAAGTATGTAGTTTTCTAGTGTCTACAATTGAAATAATAACATGTGATAAATCTAGTTGGATTTTACCTCCCAAATCTTTGAAAAAATTTCTACCCAAAAGAATTACATAAGTTACCATAATGTCTACAACCAAAATATTGATTTTGATTCACCTTTGGGGAAAAGGTGCCAAATCCACTTGTGCATCCTTAATCTATTTGATGAGCGGGACTTGTTTTACCTCCATGGAATAATAATGCCTAAAGGTTTTAATATATGTTAGGCAAAGATCATGAGCAACTTTGGTAGGCATGATATTAATTGAGGCTCTTATGTCGATGATATAATTACTAATTTTACATCCCTTAAGGAATAGGGAAATGTAAATGGGTCAACTTTATTGGATTTAGAAGTGGCTATGACCATCAAGTGGACTTGATTAGAATCAATAAGGTTAGTTAAGATCCTTTTAAAATTGACCTTTTTAGCATTTGGATTTTTTACTTTGACAAAATCAACTAACCTATCCTACTACTCTAGGTTCATTCTCAAATACTCTTTTTCTGACATATAAATATTAGTTTTGTTGACATGATCAATTATGTCAAAAATAGGCAAATGGCTAGAAGGGATCTCAATAGGTTGAGAAGCATTAAAATTATATGAACTACATATTAGTGGTTATTTTCCTTTTATTTTCATTAGTGGGGTAGTTCCTCATGGGAGGATAACCTTTGGAGTTTCCTCTTATGAGTCACTAGATTTATTTTTCTATTCTAAACTCTAATGAAAACTATAAAGGATTGATTGTTCATATCCCTAACACTCTCTTCTTAGTCATCTTCATCTGAATTCTATTCCAAAAATGTGTTTATAGAGTCATCATTAGGTTTTTCAATTTCACATTCTTAAAGTTTTGGATTTTATGATTCATTTTCTTCTTCAACCTCTTCATATTCAAATATCTCTTTAGTTTCTAAGATTACATTCATATGTGTATTAATGTTTTATTGAGGAGGGGCCTCAAGTTAAAGTTTTGGTTAAGGATCTTGAAATCTAGGGTGATCTCTTTGAAAAGGAACATAATTGATCCTTGGAATATCTTGGTATGGGAAGGTAATGGTTTTTTAGGGTATTTTCTTTTTCAAGCTTATCATATCATTATCCATCTTTTGCAAAAGTTTTTTTTATTGAATATTGTCCTAAGATATAATATTTATTCTTTGAAGGGTCCTTTTTAAGTATTTAAGACATTATCATGTCATCTTAGACATCAGTAACCAATTTTTGGGTTCCTTCCAAATTTGCTACCCTATCCCTCAAATGATAACTTGCTTTAGCTAACTAATATTTGATAAAGAATTATTTTTTATTTTCATCTATTGGTCATGCTATGGCTAGTATCTTATTTAGCAACCTATTGAATTTGACAACAAACTCTCTCATAAATTCATAACCCTCTTTTGTCATTTATGTGAGCTGATCAAACAAAACATGGGCATCTTTTAATGGCTTAAATTAATATCAAATATAGTCTTCATAATATTCCAATTACTAAAATTAAGACCAATCTACAACCCTATCATGTAGTGTTTCGATGAATAGTTTGATGGTAACATCTTCATACTCGATGCCTGAAATGCCATATGGAACATTGAAGGTTATAAGGTGTTCATCTAGATGTTGTTTTCCATCTCCATGGAACTTTGGAAAGTTTTTTCTTGACCCATTTAAAATGTCATGTAATTATCTTAGAACTAATGGACTAATCATGTTTTCCCATGGTAATGCCATAGTTTAAAAAATTACTTGTTAGGGAATAAGGGTTCTTGATAAGATAAAAGCTTGGCTTGTCAAATTTCCTCCTTTAGGTTGTTTGTTTTTATTAGAGGTCAAGGGAAGAATAGTTATTATTTTGAATTTTATTTGATGTTTAGGGCTAAAATTGAAACTAGAATTTTATTTTAAAGGATAAAAAGGGTCAACTTCACCTTTAGACTTTTTAGATCTAGTGAATCTTTTTTCTTCCAGTTTGGATAAAAGTTACTAGCATTGAGGTGAAGGTTAAAGTTGAAGATATATATGAGATGTCCTTATTTTGTGTACTCTTAATAAAACTAATGCTTCTACTCTTTATGATAAAATGACCTAATCCTCTTTTTTTCTAAGATTCTAATTGATCTATGAAAATGTGTTGAACTTGTCCTATTATCCCAAGTGAAAGTTCTCAAATATGATGAAATATCTTCCTAAGTTTGCATTATCCAGTTGAGATTAGGTTAAATAAATAGAGCTTGAGGCACATGAATAGTCATGAGAAGAAAACCTAATTACATAAAGTCTTTGATTAGCTATACAAATTGCTCTTCATGTCTATCTCCTTGCTTTTCTTCTTGAAGCAATTTTAAAATTTCTTTTAGCAATGACACCACATGTTTATTCTATATGTATTTCTACTCTAACAATATTAAATTGAAAGTTTTTTGTTCTAATGTCAAAATAAAATAATTGAAAGATGAAAACTATATCTTCCTCTAAATCTTCATCCCAATTCAAACCAAGTTGATGGTCTAATTTTGAAGGCTTGAAATGGTCATGTGTGAGCTCACAGGTTCTAATGTGCTAAAAAATTATATGGGCTTCTCTTTGTGCATGGATTCTTTCTAATATTTTGGCACATTTTAACTCTTGATTTAGAATGGCTAGGATTACTTGAAATCAAGTTATGGAATTTTCATTAGAATCCTAGAATATTTATCTAAGGTTTAGCATAATATATAAGTATATTGTTCTAAGTCTAACTCAGTCTATTAGAGTGGTCCTTGAGAGGATGGTAGAGTCATATGTACCAATATATTTTATGTAGCATGAAAATTTCAAAAGAATTCCCCCAATGGGCATTAAAAAATGTTGGCATGAAAATTTTTCAGAGCAATAAATTGATGATTTCACATCAACAACATGGGGAACAAAGTCCCTCTCCTATTATCAGACAAAGCTACCTTTATTGAAAGATAAAATGGGAAATCAAGAAGTATTTATAACCAATTAAATGTTAATCATGGGGGTATTAATTTTAACCTAAAAGTATAAAAAGAAGTTTTTAGAAAGGAATATGTAGATAGAGTGAGATAAGGGAGAAGTTTTAGACAATAGATTTGTCAAGTTAGAAATTAAGACTAGAAAAAAGTGTTGAGAGAAAATTTGAATTTCAAAGGGAGGAAGTCTCTCTCATTCAATTAGTTTAAAAGATAATCATTTTCTTAGGGATATGAAATATATGCCAGAAAACTACTTAACTCTAATAACATAAATGAGTATCCCTATGTATTTTATAATAGAAACAACAAATATATTACCTCTATTCCCAACGAGATTTCATATATGTTGGAAATATAACTCACAATTCTAGATAGAACTTTTGTAATCTAATTTTTTATTCTTAACAATTTGAAGTTGATAGCAATAGCAATGAGAATCAAATATGTTGAATTAAGCAAAAAGACATAATCCAAAAGAGATTACTAACACAAAGTTTAGGAACACCTCTTTGTATTGATTTATGAAAAGTAGAATGTCTGATCTTCCTTTACAAACATTTACAAAAAATCTATCTTTTTTAAACCTTGAATATGAAGACCTAACTTATATTTATAGTCTAAAATGGGTGGTTATGGTGAAAAACTACCTAGTTTTCCTTTTTACAAGGTTACAAAAATACCAACAAGAAATTACAACTTGAAATGGTGCAAAAATGTTTTGAGCATTTAACACCACTTGAGAAAAATATTTGGAGTTTTTTCACTACTTGAAAAAAACATATTATCCATTTTCACAACTTAAAACAAAAAGTTAGAAAATTTACAAAGATAATTTGAATAATGACAAAATACATTTACAATGGGAAATATATTGTAATAATACAAATTAGATGCAGATGAAAAAACACTAAAAATAATTCCTCATTATTCTTTCTAATATGTTGATAGTTCTTTCCATTTCAAAAAATCATTAAATATATGGAGAAATGCTCTTATCAAATCTTCATCTAGTCCATCTATGTACCTATAGGCAATGTCCGTCGAGTAGTCTAACTCTTTCATTTCCTAAATCTTGTTTTGGAGATTGTTTATCTTCATGTTCAGATTATCTGCATTCAATTTTTATTTAGATAATTGGTTAATTTATTCATGACCAAATGTAGATGTGGGATTGATAATACCTTGAATTTTCTCTTTAAATTCTCCAATCAAAATTTCAATTGAAAACAGGTTCCCATTTTGATCTTTGTCATCGGCAAAAGAAAAGTTCAATTTATTGACATCAATTTGGATTTACATCATCACATCACTTCCAAGTGACCTTGCATTATTGAATATATGAATAATGTTGGACATTGTTATTTATTAAGGGAGATATTATTGAGCATTATCTTTAAATGTTGAGCTTTGATATTTAATGTTGTTATTGATGTCAAATATTCTAATATAGATGCATGGTTCTCTTATTGATGTCAATCTAAAATAATTTATATCAAAATTTCTTGTACAAATGCTTGGTAAATTAGGCTTTGAAGTATGTATGTGAAGGAGTTATGTTGTCATCATAATGTGTATTATAGCTGTGATGAAAGACTAATATTTACAAAATGTTCTAATCATTAAGAAGTAACATGAGTAAGTATAGGTCTGTATAGAAAATATAAATAATATTTTAATGCTTTGTTTAGACCTTGTGAGATAAAATTTATATATGGAAAGATGAAATGAGTGATCTCTAAATAAGAAGCATTATACTTTAAAGTTATGTGCAAGTAACACCAAATATGCTTCGAATGTGCTCCAAAGAGAATGCTTTAAAGAATACCTTACCCTATTTGAGCATGAGAGAGATTGTCTAAGGTTATATCCAAGGTATTTAAGACCTTGTAGATGAGAATAATGTCAGATCTAAAGAAGTAGTGTGATTTGAAGATATGTGTGCTCCAAAGATTCGTGTATACAACTTTAAAGATACTACAATCAAGCTCCAAAGATCTATAAATAACTCTAAATAAGTTCTATTGAATATTCAAAAAAGAGTGAGTGTGTGATGTTGTTTGAGAATACAAAAGAGGAATTGAAACATAGGTGAGTTCTAAGGTGAGGTCAATAGAGTGGTTATAAGTTCTGATTCAAAGCTTAATAAGACTTGAAGGTCAAGTCTTAAAAAGCAAGAAGAGAAATGGTAGATAGATGAGGGAAAAAGATCAATTTTCATGACTTGAGTGAGTAGATGAACATTAATATAAGTGAGTCAAGTTGTTTGAAGTATGTGTATAAATTTTCAAGTCTTGGTTTGCAAAGAAAATGCTCTAAAAGTGTTTAAAGGTTTTTTAAGTACATATAATGAAGAGTTATCTACCTAAAAAGATTTTTTTAGTGATCTTTGGCATGTACAACAGATGCATGGATCCTAATATATTCATGGTAAATGAGGAAAGGTTATATATAAAATTTACAAGTGTTGGTTTTTGAAAAGAAGAGCTAAGTTTTATGAATGATCATTAAAATTGGAAGTTAGTCTAAATCCTCATAAAACCCTGACTAAACTAATGTTGAATATCTTATTCAAAAAATCTTATAATGATTTGATATGATTATACAAGTGATTTTAGGTTTAATCAAACTCACCCAAGAATATATAGGAGTGATTAGTTTCTGAGGTGAGTGAGAAGACCATACATATAAGTACTTATCTTTTGAAGATTTATTGTATCAGATAGTGTTGACCAAGTCAATATTGCTAAATGAATGAAGATAAAATTATTAGACTTGTAGTTGATGTTAATGAATGTTTTTGGATAGGTTAAATATATTAGATGTGTGAAATAAGTGATTAAAGCTGGCCAATCATTAAATAGACCTAGTGGTGTAGACAGTGAAGAAAATAAACAAAAGAGGGAAGATGTTTCATGATGAGTTTTCATGAAATAATGATACATTAAAATGCATGGTTATGTTTTTTAGGTATTTTATGATCTATCCATGCTTTTAAAAATCTTATAATTTAGTGTAAGTGGTTGAATCATTAAATCCAAATTGACTTATCTAACCAAGTAGAGTTTGTAAGAGAGAAGGTCAGAAGATTGGTTTGTAAGAACAATAGTTCTCATTATATCTAATGATATAATTGATTGAGGTTTCTTTGAGGATGTTTTAGGATAATTTACATGCATTTAAATCCATTGAAAATAATCAATCATATATCATATGTTGTTTCTTTGACTATGTTTTGGAGTCAGTTGGCAGTTATGAGTGAACATATTCTAGAAGAGTGTTTGACCCTATTTACCCTGATTTGAACCATTAAGTGACATTGGTGATGACCCTTAGGTCATGAGGATTATGAATATATATATATATATATATATATATATATATATATATATATATATATATATATATATATATATATATATATATATAGGTGTTGTAAAAAATTGAGTATATACCTCAATTATTTGTGGCAGAGTTTCTGTATATGTGTAGGTCCTTTTATAAGTAGTGATTTGAAGAAGGGTTCAAGTGCTACTTGGACCTAAAAGGTGTTGTATACCTAAATAAATTTGTTCAAAGGGATATTAGAGTGGGATTTTATGTTTTCCTATCATGTGATGTGTTTGGATAATCTTTAAAGAGATCAAATGGTAACATGTTGTTGAGAAGGCCTATTAGGTCTCCATAAGCCTAAAAGAGGACTAAGCTCTAATTGATGTTTAGCTGACCTATTATAGTGATTGATTCATGAATAAAATATGTTATTTTAATATTTTATAACCTATTCATGGCCAAGATAAGTGATTTTAATGTATATCTGACCTATAAGGATATGATCAAATGACTTAAATAAAAGCAAGGTAGTTAGGCTTATTTTTGGTGTGCTTAGAGGAAGAAGAGAGGGGATGCTAAGAGTGTGTGAGAGTAGAATAAAATAAGTGAATGACAGATCATTTTTGAGAATAAGTAGGTTATGAATATCAATAAAGATATCATGTATATCTAACAAAATTTATGTAATAAAGGAACAACGTCAAAAGACCTAATCAAGCCATAGAAAGGGTTAGTTGAGTGATGAGAGCCAAAGATTAGATTGAGAGGGCTGAAGAGAGTGAAGAGATAAAAAATTAGATCATCATATACTATATAAGTAACAAGGATTTATGAAGGTGATCAAAAATCAAGTGGCTAAGTTGGTGCTGAGTCATCTAGGGGGTTGTATCCTCCTTACAAGTTAGAGCTTACTAAAGCCAAGTGGGCGCTTGGTAAATTAGGGTTGGTGCTCCTTATTGAGTTGGTACTTAGC
This sequence comes from Torreya grandis, assembly GCA_037957365.1. Taxonomy (NCBI): domain Eukaryota; kingdom Viridiplantae; phylum Streptophyta; class Pinopsida; order Cupressales; family Taxaceae; genus Torreya; species Torreya grandis. Next base: position 171,772 of record JARHVA010003934.1, on the reverse strand, counting down.
TAAAGACTATCAAGTTAGTGCTTGACAGATTGGGATTGGTGATCCAAGTTGAGTGGGTGCTCAATTAAATGTTGATTTTTATCTTATAGGATTATAGTCCATTTGATTCATCAGTAAGTTTTCTACCCCAAGAGGGTTTCCCATGTATATGTTATGTTAATGTTTTTCATGTTCTTATGTTTTGATATTTATAATTGCTGAGATATACATGCATGTTAAGATGATTTATACTATTTACGTGGAATTGAATGAAATTTTTTAAATATTGTTTCATCCCCCCTCTCAGTCATAATGTTTTCAATAATTGGTATCAGAGCAGGTCCTTTGAAATAGGTTTGACAACTTAAAGAAGACCCTGAAAAGCAAGGATGACTAGTCAAAAAGCTCGAGGAGGCTTATCTACAAGTAAAGATCCATTATTCAATGGATATAACTATGATTTTTAGAATGTAAAAATGAAGATACACTTGATGTCATAAGGACATGATATTTGGTAGTTAGTTATGGATGGATATATTGCACCCCCAATTCCACCAATAAATACAATAGATTAAAAAACTAGCAAAAATAACTCTAAGGCAATGAATGCCATTTTGTGTGGCCTATTAGAGGTATAGATAATAAAGGTAATGCATTTTATTTTATCCAAAGACATAGGGTATAAATTGAAGACTATTTATGAAGGAGACACCAAGGCAAAGATGGCCAAACTATAGACCCACAAAAGATAGTTTGAAAGTTTAAGGATGAATTTAGATGAATCCATTGTATCCTATCTATTAAGAGTTGATAAAATTGTAAACATCATTAGAGGACTGGGATAAGAAGTGAAATAATTTACTATTGTCTAAAATATATTAATATCTCTAAATTCTAGGTTTGATTCTAAACTATCTATAGTAGAAGAGATGCAAGATTTGGACAAGATAGAGATAGATGGTCTTCATGGCATCTTGATAGCCTATGAGATGAGATCAAATGAAAGAAGACATGTCAATAAGAAAGATAATTTTAAAGTTGAAAAAAATTCAAAGGTCAAGAAAGATAAAAATGAGGTAGTTCAGAATTGATGATGATGCATTGATAACTATGTTTGCTAGAAAGCTAAGAATAGGTTCATGCAAGTATAAAGGTAAGTTGCCATTCAATTGTTTAAACTATGAAAATATTAGATATTTTGAAAATAAGTGTCCTCATAAGTAGGATAATCAGGGTGAAGATATAGACAAGAAATCTTATAGGTATGCCAAGAGCAAGAAGAGTTTTAGAAAGTATGAAGGAGAGAAGAGGCCATTCAAGAACAAGAAGAGATTCTACACCAAAGAAGATAATTCATCTAATGTGAGTGATTGAGACACATATGACAATGAAGATGATAGAAATGAAACTAAGCATGACAATAATGAAATCCTATTCATAGACATAAAATTAGATAATATGGGTTATTCACATGAGAAAGGTCTCATGATTGATGTAGAATCAGATAAATATGAATATTGTGATAGTGAAGAAGCTAAATTGGACCTAGAAGCAAAACTCATGAATGATCTAGAAGAACTAGAAATTATGAAGAAGAAGAAACTAAAGTCATTGGTTTAGGACTATAACACTAGTAGAATTTGGAAAATAAATAACTACATTGCTAAAACTTTTAGTCACGACAACTAAAAATGACTAAATTATACTATTTTTTTACAACACAGCTATAAATGACTAAATAAATGACTAATTTAATCATTAGATAAAAAACACAACTAAATAGTTAGTCACACAAATAATTTTTTTATGATATTAATATGGGTAATTAAAAAAATGTTTAGAGATGTATCTCATGGATGTAAAGACCTAATTATTTATTCTACTAAGACTATATTATACCAGAACTAGACTAGGTCCATATGCCACTACATCAAACTGGTTCTACTTTACTACTAAATTTTTTCTAACTAAATAAATAAATTAATTGGACATTAAAAATCCAATATCATAAATGATATGCTAAGCAATTAATAATCATTATTTTCAAATACTTTAATATTATTTACTATACTTTAAAAATATCAATAATAATTACATTACGGTATGATTTCAATTATTAAGATGTCCTTAAGTTAAGTGTGTTAAAATATTTAATTAGTCTTTAATAATTATTATTTCAAACTAAATAATTAAAAGACACCTTATACAAATCAACAAAGATGGTTAATTATTTTAACTTACAAAAATTTATCCATCCAAATAAAATAAATAATTCCAAATAACTAAATCCAAAAATAACTTTCATAAACTAATTGATATTAATTAGTTTCAAATTTAACATAAAAATCAAAATATATTTACTATTAATGATTAAATATTATTTACCACTAAGAATTAAATAAAACAATGTTATTTAATTATTAGTATAGGAGGGTTACCCGTGAAACAATCAAATAAAATACATTTCAACATTTTTTTAATACTTAATTATTAACTTTTACAAGTCTAAATGTATTTTCTTACTTTATTTAAATTTTCTTTTTATTACTTTTATTTTTTGTAATAAATCCCTGTTATTTATATATATTTGATTATCAAAATCAAATATTTATATATATGTAAAACCATATATATATATATATATATATATATATATATATATAATTGTATAATATAGGGTTTTATATTATATATATATAGGGTTATATATATATATATATAATATAAAACCCTATATATTATATATATATATATATATATATATAAATATAAATATAGGGTTTTATATTATATATATATGGTTTTATATTATATATATATATATATATAATATAAAACCATATATATTATATATTATATGTATGTATATATAAAATATAGGGTTATATATATAATATAAAACCCTATATATTATATATTATATGTATAACCCTATATTATATATATATATATATATAATACATAGGGTTTTATATTTTATATATAACCCTATATATATATATAATATAGGGTTTTATTATATATATATATATATATATATATATATATATATAATATAGGGTTTTATTTTATATATATATATATATATATGGTTTTATAATATAGGGTTTTATATTTTATATATAACCCTATATTATATATATATAATATAGGGTTTTATTATATATATATATATATATATATATATATATATATATATATATATATATATATATATATGGTTTATAATATAGTATATAGGGTTTTATATTATAATATAATATAATATAATATATAGGGTTTTACACACATATATATACACAAACACTATAATCTAAAATAAAAATACTTGAGTTCATAATAAATTATATATATAACATAATGTTTTATAATTTTCTATTTTTTAATTTAATTTTATTTTTGTTTGATAAAAATATATATTTGAGGATATTATTTTATTTTATTTTATATTTTTTTATTTAATAAAAAAAATATTGCAAGGTCCATGGGCCGACCCAGGCCTACAGCTTGGCGTTGGACATGGCACTCTCTTAAATCTACTAGGGGTGGGGTGATTGAATGACCAAGCTCCCCTTCCCCCATCTTATTTTTTATATATATTTTAATTAATTTATTATTATTATTATATGCATTTATTATTATTATATGCATATATATATATAATTTATTTGTTAGTCTTAATAATTAATTTATATATTATTGAAAGCATAAAAATTATATATATATTATATGTATTTATTTATTATTAGTCTTAATAATTAATTTAAATATATTATTGAAATTATACATACATATATATACATATATATATATATATATATATATATATATATATATATATATATATATATATTTATCTATTTATTTTAGAATAAAATTTTATGGTTTCAAATGGTAATATATATTTTTGGGATATATTTAAATATATATATTTTGTATAATAATTTTGGATAAAATATATATAAAGATGGAAATGATTTTTTTTTACAGGATGAGTTACTATGGGCTGTAGCATCACTACACAGGGCAATTGTTCAAGTATCATACATTAACTACATTTTAACAAACTCTAAGTCATTTGAGGTGAGCATAAACATAAACAAATTTGGATGGGACAACAAACATGTAGGAGTGAATGATAAAATAATGATTTGAATGACTAAATATACTACCAATGGATAGAAATAAGTTAATATAAATGACTAAATATACTACAAATAGACAGAAATTAGTGAATTAAAATGATTGAATAAAGTACTAATTAATGGTAATTAATGATTATAATGACTAAATAAATGACTACCATGACTAAATAAATGATCAATTAACAAAAATCAATGACTAAATATACTATCAAATTGATCAATCAAAACAACTAATAAATAACTAAAAATGGTTTAGTCATCAATTTAGTTGTGTTATAAATGACTGAAAATAAACTACTAATGATCACGTGATCATGTTTCATCATTTATATGTAGTTTTTAGTATTTTTTTAATCATATATTGTTGTTTCTGTACTAGTGTGAGGAGCAGCTTAGATTATTTGAGAAAAGGATGTGCAACACATCTAAATATTATGAAAAGATCATCCAATAAGTTGAAACCCATAATGAGATTATGGCAACAAGCCTAAAGGATAAAAAAGAAGATTATAGCTGATATAAAATTGAGATAGAATCTTTAAAATTTGAGTTAGATCAAATATCTAGCAATGCAAAGAATTTTGTGAAGTTTGCCAAGAGCACTGAGGATCTAGATGATATATTGAGTAGTCAAAAGTTTGCAAGTGATAAGTCAGGTCTTGGATTCAAAGAAGACCAAAATAAGGAACCTCAAGTTGAGAAGAAGATTGTTGAAGATAATAAGGTCAACATGAAAATACCTATCAGATAGCCCAATGCTACAAGGTATGATAATTATTTCAATGGTTACTATTTTGAATGTAATCAATTTGGTCATAGAGCTAGAAAATGCAAAAGAGTCTCTAGGAATGAGACTCATAGAACTATGGAAGGAGAAGCAATTGGTCACAAGTAGATCATGGTCATCATCAGTAAAATGATATGTATAGAGTGGTCTATTATTTATATCATGGTGTAAGACATATTGCAATATTATCTTTTAATAGAGTAAGAAGGTCATTTAGTCAAGACGAGAAGGTTCATAATCATGCCACTAAGAAATGGATCAAGAAGACAAACCTTATAGATAAGGTAAAGGTGGATAAAATGACTAAAGAAGAAAATTTTGTGAAAACTTAGAGTAAAAATAATAAATGTTGAAGCCACATGTTTGGAGATAAGAGAAGTCTTGATTCTCATATGACTGATCAAAGCAGTAAGAATAAAAAGGTAATGAAGAAGAAGAGTGGTGACAAGGTAAGTTCTGATCAACCTATAAACCAAGGTGGGATGTTTGCTACTATAGAGCAGAAGTCAGAAGTAAAGGATTATCAAGAGCACTTTTTGTCTGCATGTGTTGATAAGACTACTAAAGAAAAGAAGAAGGTTGATGATGAGATTAAGCCTAAAGATCCAATTAGGTACAGAAGGATACTAAAGAATATTTAGCCTAGTAAAGATATGGAGATCTAAGAATCTCCAGAGTTCATGCTATTTCAATACATTATGAAAAGGGGTGGATCCATTAAGATTGATGGAGACATTATTTTGTCAATAAAAATGTGAGGTGGTAGTCAAAAGATGTTCTAAAGATAGAACATATAATATTCAGCATATAAGAGGCAAGCTTTTGAGATTTGTTTGTATGGTTGATCTTGATCTGTGAAGCTAAAGGGGGAGTGCCTATTGTGCAATTGGTATTGGATTATATCAATTATATTTAGTATGGAATAGCCTAATGTGTATGGTCAAAGAGTTTGGTATCTTCTTTAGCCATGTCAAATAATGGTATGTTATCTTGATTTCCTAGTTCTTTGAAAGAAGATATGCTTGGTCTAAGGAGGAGCTATTCAAGTAAGTTGATTGAATTTTATCTATGTTGAATTAGTATTGTAATCTAAGTCCATTCTAAAATATATTATAGTTATGGAAGACCTTTGTCATTAATTTCAAAGGGGGAGAAAGGTCAAAAAAGTTTAGAAAGATTAGAAAAAGGAGAAAGATCAGAATAGGCAAGAAAAGGGAGAGAGAACAAAAAGATTCAAAAAGATGAGAAAGGGAACAAGAATAGAAAGGAAGGAAGAAAAAAAAAGAACCAGGTCTAATAGATGATTGCCATTAGAGTTTTTTCTAAGTCTATTTACCATCGATGACAAAGGGGGAGATTGTTAGACATTGTCATTGATTAAGAGAGTGATTGTTGAGCATTGTCTTTGAGTGTTGAGCTTTGATATTTAATGTTGTCAATGATGTTAACTATTATAATATAGATTCATGCTTCTATTATTGATGTCAATATAATATATTTGATATAAAATATTCTTGTGCAAATGTTTGGTGAAGTAGTTTTTGAGGTATGTATGTAAAGGAGTTCTATTTCTAAAATAATTTTTCTTGTAGCTGTGATGAAAGAATACTATTTACAAAATGTTATAATCATTGAGAAGCAACATGAGTAAGTACAGGTTTGTATAGAAAATGTAAATCATATTTTAATGCTTTGTCTAATCCTTATGAGATAGTATTTATATATGGAAAGATTAAATGAGTGAGCTCTAAATAAGAAGCAATATGCTCTAAAGTTATATGCAAGTAATGTCAAAATTTATTTGAATGTGCTTTGAAAAGAATGCTTTGAAGAATACCTAATAGTATTTGAGCATGAGAGAGATTGTCTAAGGTTGTATCTAAGGTATTGAAGACCTTGAAAATGAGTATAAGGTCAGATTAAAAGAAGTAGTGCGCTTTGAAGATCTGTGTATGCAACTTTGAAGATACTAGAGTCAAGCTCTAAAGATCTGTAAGTAGATCTAAAAAAGTTATGTTGAATATCCAAATAAAAATGAGATTATGATGTTAATTGAGAATACACAAGAGGTATTAGAACATAAGAGAGTTATAAGGTGAGGTCAATAGAGTGTCTATAAAATTTGATTCAAGGCTTAATAAGACTTGCAGGTCAAGGCTTAGAAATCAAGAAGAGAGATGGTGGCTAGATGAGGGAACAAGATCAATTTCCATGAATTAAGTGAATGGATGAAAATTGATACAAGTGATTCAAGTTGTTTCAAGTAAGTGCATGAATTTTTAGGTCTTGGTTTATAAAGAAAAGGCTTGAAAGGTGTTTCAATGTTTTATAAGTGCATAGAATGAAGAGTTGTCTACTCAAGAGTTTTTTTTAGTGATCATTGGCATGTGTAGTAGCTACATGAGATATTAATATATTCATGATATATGGATAAGGGTTCTAACTCAAATTTATAATCTTTGGTTTCTAAAAAGAGGAGCTAAGTTTTATGAATGATTGTTAAGACTGGAAGTTAGTCTAAACCCTCATAAAACCCTAACTATGACTTGATGTTGAAGATATTATTCAAAAGATCTTAGAGTGTCTTGATATGATCAAACACATGATTGGAGGTTGAGGTCAACTCTCCCAAGCATCTCTAGGTGTGATTATTTTCTCAGGTGAGTAAGAAGACCATATAAATTAGTACTTATATTTTGAAGATTTGTTGTAGAAGAAAGTGTTGACCAAGTCAACAATACTAAGTGAATGAAGATCAAAGTATGATACTTGTAGTTGATGTTCATGAAGGTTTATAGATAGGTTCCATATCTCAGATGTGTGAAACTAGTGATCAAATTTGGGTAGTCACTGAATAGACCTAGTGGTGTAGACAATAAAAGAAATATACATAAGAGAGAAGATGTTTCATGATGAGTTTTCATGAAATAATTATGCATTAAAATGCATGGTGATGTTGTTTAGGTATTTAATTATCTATCCATGATTTTTAAAATCTTGGAAGTTAGTGTTAGTGGTTGAATCATTGAATCCAAATTGGCTTTTCTGGTTGAGTAGAGTCTATAAGAGATAAGGTCAAAAGATTGGTCTATAAGACCAATAGTTATCATTAGATATCATGATATAATTGATTGAGTTTGGTCTAATGATGTTATAGGATCTTGTATATGTATTGAAATCTATACAAAATAATCAATCATGTGTAAAATGTTTATGTTTCTTTGACTATGTTTTGGAGTTAGTTGGCAGTTCTGAGTGAGCATATTGCAAAAGAGTGTGAGCCTATTTACCTTGAGTTGAATCATCATATGAAGTTGGTGATGACCTTGAGGTAATGAGGATTTTGAATATATATTTTATTTTTATAGGTTTTTGAAAAATTGAGTATATACCTCAGTTGTTTAAGGTAGAGTTTCTATATATGCACATGCCCTTTTATAAGTAGAGATCTAAAGAAGGGTTCAAGTGGCAATTAGACCTAAAATTGGTTAAAGGATATTATAATGGCATGTGATGTGTTCCTGCATTGTGAGGTGTTTGAATAAGCTTCAAAGAGATCAAAGGGCAATGTGTTGTTGAGAAGGCCTATTAGGTCTCCATAATCCTAAAAGAGGACTAAGGACTGATTGATGTTTAGATGACATAATTTAGTAATTTATTCATGAATAATGAATGTTATTTCAATATGTTTTAACCTATTCATGGCTGAACTAAGTGATTTTAATGTATAGACAACCTAGAAGGATATGATCAAATGACTTGTGTAAAAGCAAGGTAGTTAGGCTTGTTTTTGGTGTGCTTAGAGGAAGAAGAGAGGGGATGCTAAGAGTGTACAAGAGAAAAAAATAAGTGAATGACATAGATAATTTGTGAGTAGAAGGGGGTCATGTAGACCAACAAAGATATCATGTATATATAATAAAAGTTATACAAGAAAGGAACAAGGTTAGAAGACCTAATCAAGCCATGGAAAGGGCTAGTTGAGTGAAGAGAGCCGAAGATTAGTTTGAGAAGGCTGAAGAGAGAAAATATCTAAAAGATTACATCATCATCTATCATATAAGTAAAAAGTATTTTTTAAGGTGATAAAAATTAGGTGGCTGAGTCGGTGATGCGTCATATAGGGGTTGTAGCCTCCTTGCAAGTTGGAGCTTGCTAAAGCCAAGTGGGTGCTTGTTAAATTAGGGGTTGGTGTTCCTTACTAAGTTGGTGATTATGTAAATACTATCTAGTTGGTGCTTGATAGATTGGGGTTGGTGCTCAAAGTTATGTGAGAACTCAACTAAATGTTAATTTTTGTCTTATAGGACTATAGTCCATTTCATTCATTAGTGGGTTTTCTACCCCAAGAGGGTTTCCCACGTATATGTTGTATTCATATGTTTCATGCTCTTATGTTTTGTTTTTTATGACTTCTGAGATGTACACACATATTAATATTGATCATACTAGTTAAGTGGAATTGAATGAATTTTTTTGAAGAATGATTCACCCCCCTTTCAGTCATCTTATTTTCAAAAAATACACTCTTGAAAAGATTAGATCCTAAATCTAGTAGATCAAAGGAATTCAATTTGATAGACAATTTCTTCTTTATTGATAACTCCTTTTTCAATAAGGTAAATAGAATAAAATTTTGAGAATTTAACCAAACTAGGTATGATTTTTTCCCAATTTTGTTTCACTTATGCATATGCAATTTCCTTTGTTGTTAGTTGTTCATATTATGACTGAATATCATATACCATTATTATCATGATGAGAATTGTTGAGGTTCCTTGATTAGTAACTTTTTAATCCAATATTTTACTGTGTTTCTTATTTTTCCTACCTCTCTTACTTTCTCCAACATATAACCATGAAGACTCGATGAAGCAATTATTGGTTGAATTGGTTTGATCAAACTCTATATCACTGAATTCAAATGCTCTATCTTTTTCTTTAGTTCAATTTTAATTGATTTTTCCTTATCCATTTTTTTAAAAATGGTACCAATCACCAACTGTACATATCTATTCATCCCTTTTCTAGTAGAATTTCCCAAATGGACCCTAGATACCTAGTAATCTTCAATTTTGATTTCTAACTTATCCTTTTTAACTAAATGAATTGTCACTTTTGCATACTTCTCTCATTTTTCATCTGTTATGATTCAAAAAATTATTCTTTCTTTATTTGGCCTTTTCAAGAAAGGAATTGTCAGAATTCCAAAGTATATCTCCTTAGTTTTAACAAATTTTCTTGTTTTCTTGATCACTGTGGACAACCACTCTAAAGTTTTTGTACTTGAAGAAGGAGGTGGAATAAAAGTTGAGACTAGTGGAATAAGCATAAATAGAGTTGAAGAAGGTGTTTTCTTAGTTTTGGCACCTTGGAAAGATGTTCCTACTTGTTCTTATTTACTAGTTATATCAATAGGAGTTCTTAGAGAGGAGATGAAAGGCAATTCAAGATTTGAGGGAGAAGATTAAGAGATATTAGTGATCTCTTGTAATGGGAAAGTAGATGACATAGGGAACATCATATCATTTGAATCCATAAATTGTTGAGTCATATTCTCTACAAGTTATTGAGAATGTGGTAAACTATCAATAAGAATATCTCAAGGAATTGAAAGACTATGATAAAAAGAGACATTTTCAGCTAACCTTTTTATTATGAGCTCAATAATCTTTTATGGTTGAACATATTATTGAATAAATTCAAATTCAATCACCTCTTCTATTATCAGGGGTTCTCCACTTAGACCTACTTCATCTAGCTCTTTTGACTCATCATATTTCTTGTATAAGGTACCAAATTCATGTTCCCTATGAGGTATAGGGAAATCAACAATGCCCATTCCTTTTCTCTTTAATCAACTAAGAGTCATGTCAAGTACTGATCTTGTTCTACTTATGAGAGAAGTAGATTACCTCTTATCCCATTGAACTATAGGAAATGAATTTGTTGTTGTCTCCTAAAAATATCACTCATTTTTGAGACAACATTTGAACTATTTTGGTCCTACAAACCAAAATTGTCTCTTCCCTTTTCAACAGTTTTGTCATGGGAATTCAAATTCCTCATTTTTAAAGCTTCTCTTAAATCTACGAACTTTGTAGGCTAGAATCTATGGACTCTACAGGCTTGAATCTACAGACTTTGTAGGCTTGAATCTATGAACTTAGTAGGAAGAGAAATCTATGGACTCTACAGGCCAAGTTTAATGGGCTTCATAGGTTGATTTCTATGGACTCTTTCAAGGTTAGAGAAAACTATAGACTTGTTTTCTATAGACTCTGTAGGCAGGTTCATTTCTACAGGTTCAAAGGCTTCTATAGGTGGGTTTAACCAAAAGAATCAATTTCTAACACTTGGTCATTTTTGGGATTGGTTTAGTGCCTTGGTTTAAACAAAAATCTCCATTGGCAAGCATCAACAGTAGGTTCAACATCTTTTGGTTCAACCTTAGGTTCAATACTTTCAGTTCAATGGCTTGGTTCAACCAAGCGGTTCAACGCTTTGTTTCACTCAGTTTATCCACTTTGTTTTGATGCTTTGGTTCATCCTTAGGTTTAATCAAATGGTTTGTTAATTGGTTTAAGGCTTCATTTGAACCATTGAACCAAAACTTGGTTCAACATCTTTTGGTTCAATGGTTAGTTCATCGCTTCAATTCAATCAAATGAACCATTGGCTTGAACCATTTTGGTTCAAAGCCTTGGTTCAACGAAGAGATTCAAAGCCTTGGTTCAACAAAGTGGTTCAATAATGGTTCAAAGGAGTGGTTCAAATGCAAAAGTTTAAAGAGTCTCCTGAAGGATAAAGTGCCCTTGCAAAGGGCACTTGGTCAACAAAAGTACCCTTTAGAAGGGGCATTTTCAAAGAAGGCCGCAAAGGTAATTCTTTCAAATTTTGTTTAAGGAATTCAAGAAAGGCTAAGGCAAGAAGTAATTCCTTCAGAATTTTTGTCTGAAGGAATTCCTCTGGACAAAAAGCTTGAAATAATTTGGAGAAGCTACAGGCAGAAAGCCTGAAGAAACCATGGCAAAAGCGATAGGAATAATTTCCGTGGACTTTTTGTTCGCGGGAAATTTCTGTGGACTTTTTATCCATGGGAATTTGTTCAGGGAAAATGCCTAGAGGAAAGTGGTGAAAGGCCACTGAAGGACCCCGAAGGGTAGGTGCCCTTGCGGGGGACTCCCGGCTGCCAAATAGAAGGACACTTCCCCAAAGCCAAAGGGTCACCTTCCCTTCGGGAAGATGTAAAACAAGAAGCCTGAAGGCCATTCAAAGATCATTTATTAAGTCCCAAAAGGGTAGTTTCTTTCTAGAAAAGTGCCAAATAGAAAAGCCAAAGAAGGACCAAGGGGTGACATGCCTGAAGACATCAAATTCAAGACAGTGAACTAGCCATTGAAAACATAATGACGGGCACGTGAATGTCAATTTTAAAGCTCATAAAATAGCTATTGATCCTTTAAACCTACAAACTTGAATGCATTCATAGACTTCAAGGCCAAGACCAGCTAAAATTAAGGAAGGAATAGAATAAAAAATTGAATCTAGGACCCGATTTAATTAACCAAAAAAGGAGGAATGATGAAGGTAGGATCAGATCACCAAGTGGACATTGAAAGTTGCAAACTTTCAATAGCGTGACTTGTTTCTATACACTGATAAAATAAAATGGGTAAATTCCCCTAAGTTTTAGCCTGTCTTCTTAACAGATTCCAACACAACATGATGTGTTACTATTCCTGAGTCCTTGAAAAGGCTATATAAGGGACTCTCTTCTATTGTAAATGGATCTCTTTTTAACAATCAGAACAAAACTCTGCCCAAATTGAAAGACACTTCTAAGACTTTGAGCTTAGTTTATTTATCATATTTTGTTATTGGAATAAGAAAACAAGTGGTTTTTTTAGACTTTGTGCTATAATATCTTTGTTGTTGAGGAAACTATTCTTATGTCTTTTTCCTTAATATATCTTCTGTTCCTTTAATTCAATAAGCAAAATTAGTGACAATAGTCAAGACGGTGTCCTAAAGAGTTAATTGTAGAAAGACTTTGTGCCCCCATAATTGCCTTTAGCATGTTTTCTTTTCATTTTTGTGTAAAGGACCTTGGGGCAACTTTGTGCCCTCATTATCCTTCATATTTTACTCTTGAGCAATTCAGGCGTAGACTTTGTGCTACATTTTGATTTGCTGGTTATTACATCTTTTGTTAAATTTTGTTGTTACTACCTGGAGTATTCTTGTGGCTTGCTAAATAGTACTTCTGAAAGAAGAGCAGTGCTTCTATCATTTTCCTTGAGTTTATCTTTTGATCTGCACACATCATCTCTGAAGAAAGAGAGATGGATGGTTTGTCCTACCCTTGAGTATTATTTTCTATATATATATATATATAGCCTAGCTATAGGGAACCTCCCCTTGATGAGAGGAGTGATTAGTCCCCTTTTGATGTGGTAAACCTACACATTTGGATGGCTAATCTTCCTACTTTGGCTTATCAGACCTATTTTGTTTATCAGTTAGTTGATCAACAAAATATTCAACCAATAGTTTTTGGCAACTCCGCTATGGATATAAAATCCATTATCCATTTATAATCTGTCCATTCACCTCCACATTAACTGAGAAAGTATGCACAGTTTAAAGCCACAAGATTTAACTAAAGCAAGGTCAATTCTTTTCTATTTTTGTTTCACAATCTGGTAGATTCAAGGTATACGCAAAGCCAAAGGGCTAAAGGTATCATTGACCCTGTATTTGAGTTGGTATAACAAAGTGATTTTGATCCATTTCCTTCACCATCTCATCTCCAATGAACCAAGAGTTTTCCTCCTACTAAAGTTAGATCTCCATTGCCAGATGAAGTATCTACTTCTACTATTGATAAATCTTTACCTATAATTACCCCTCTAAGATTTGTTATCCCTCCTTTTCATAATCCTACAATGGCAGTTCAAGGCCCCTGGGGTAATGCTTTTGGTCCTCTCAATCTTACTTCACCTCTACATGAGCTTCCACATAGTTCAAGGAATAATTTCCCCAAATTCTATGGTGATGGGAAAGTTCATCCTGACGAACACACTATAGCCTTTAGCATAGCTTATGGAGTAATCGATGTAGAATTTAAAGATGTAGTAGTTAAGCTTTTTGTGGAGACACTATAAGGTGCTACTGTAGACTGGTTTTATCATCTATAGGCTCGGTCAATAACTGATTGGAATACTCTCAAAGCTAAGTTTGAAGCCAGATTTAAACCTATATAAGATGCACATACACTTCTGGCTCAACTTACATAGATGAAGAAAGAACCTCATGGGCCTATGAGATACTTCATAGCCAAATTTGACAAATTGAGAAATAGAATCCCTATAATTGCTTGACCTATAGCTGAGAATCTCAAATGTTTTTTCATTAATTCTCAGCTACATGAATTAAGTTTTCTCTTGAGACGTGCTGGTCAAATAGATCTTGTTGTAGCTCAACTTTTGGCCACTGAGGTAGAAGATGATCTCATCTTAGTAGGGAAGATAAGAAGAGATCCAAATAGAAATAGAGATTCATCATCTTCTGAATATGCATCTACAGGCACCACAAATCTAATGGTGCAAAAATTGGCAAATGAGTTGCTTGCTCTAAAAAAGCAAATGGCTCAAGGAATATTTTTTGCTCCTTCATATAGGACATTCTCAAATCAGTCATATCAGGGCAATGTTGCCAAGAATCAAGGGCAACAAAATTGCCTTCCTCCCTCATAAGGGAAACTTGCCCTGGAAGCTCCTCCAACCAATTTAGCAATGGGATATCTTGAAGTAAAATCAAAGTTCTCTTTACAGCCTAAATTGAATCAAGAAAATGATGCTGATCTCCTTGAAGACAATCAAGAAGAATCAGCTGGCGACTCCCATATTGGTTTCCTAAACTACTAGAATGAACCCAAAAACAAAGCAGAAGATTTTGATGGATCATACACAGTGTTTACCAGGTCCAAAAACCAATCAGTCTAGCAAGCTGATAAAGAGAAGATAAAAGAGCAATCACAACTAGCAGTCACAATTGCTAAGAGTGGAACCACTCTGCCTTTTTAGTCAAAGGACCCGATAATCACCTAAAAGGCAAATACATAAATTTTGCCTTCCCTTTCTATTTTAAATTTGCAAACCAGCCCACCTCCCATCCCTCCTAAAACTCAGAAGGTTGAAGTACCTTTCTTTGTACCTAGCTCGATTCAGCCATTTGACATAATTGATCATGTCAAAAAGACAAAAATACAAATGTTTGAATTCAAATATTTGTAGTCTAATCCTGATCAATTGAATAAGTTGGTCCAATATGTCAAAAACCAAACCATCCCTATAGGACAAAAGGCTAAAAAGGTAACTCCTGATTCTCCAAAGAACATGCCTATTCCAAATAATCTGGTCATTACTCCCCCAGCTACTCCTAGAAAATAGAACCTTTCTATGTTTCCTTGTTAATTAATGGCCACAAGCTGAGTAATTGTATTATAGACTTGTTGTCCCCCAAAAGTAACAGTCATTTTTGGGACAACATTTGAACTATTTTGGTCCTATAGACAAAAATTGTATCTTCCATTTCAAAAATTTGTCCTAGACATTCAGATTCCTCATTTTCCAAGCTTTTCAAAAAATCTACAGACTTTGCAGTTTCAAAGGTTTCTGCAAGTGGTTTCAGTCAAAAGAATCAGTTTTCAACACTTAGTCATTCTTTGAATTGGTTCAGAGCTTTGTTTTAGTTGAAAATCTTCATCGACAAGCATCTGAGTGTAAAAATTGGCTTGAACCATTGAACCAATAGGTTCAAAGGTTTAACGGGTTCAAGGTTTAATTCTTTATTTCATTCAGTTGGTTCATTCTTTTAGTTCATCCTTTGGTTCAACATCTACAAGTTCAACAACAGGTTCAAAGACTTTTTTCAAAGCTTTGTTGGAACCGTTGAACTAAAATTTGGTTCAACATCTTGGTTCAATGAACAGGTTCATCTGCTTGTTTCATTCACTCAGTTCATTGGCTTGAACCATTAGCTTGAACCATTTTGGTTCAATGCCTTGGTTCAACTGAACATGTTCAATGACATGGTTCAACTATTGGTTCAAAGGCAAGTTCAAATGTTTGGTTCAATGTTTAATTCATTGACTTGTTTCATTCATTGAACGATTAGCTTGAACCATTTTTGGTTTAATCGATTGGTTCAACATCAAAGTTCAAAGGGGTGATTTAATGCAAAAAGAGACTTCTCAAAGGACAAGTGCCCTTGAAGAGGACACTTAATCCATAAAAGCACCCTTTGGAAGGGTCATTTTCAAACAAGATCGAAAGGTAATTCTTTCAAAATATTTAAGGCATTTAAAACTGGCCAAGGAATTTTCCCTGGACTTTTGTTTGAAGGAATTCCTTCAGACAAAAAGTCTGAAATAATTCTAAGCAAATTCAAGCAAAGTCTGAAGACCAGTTAAAGACTTCACAAAACAAATTTCCATGGATTTTTGACCACGAGAATTTTCCCTGGGCAAATTGTTTGTGATAATTTCCCATGAAACAAATGACTGTGGAAATTACCCACGAGAGAAAACACCTACAGAAAATGTCCACGGGGAACGTTCATGAGAGAAAACACCCAGGGAAATGTCTATGGGGAACATTTTCTTGAAGGAAGTCTCAAATAGAAAGCTTGGGGATTTGTCTGCAGGAACTGCAAAGGCAAAGGGCTATCGAAGGACCCTGAAGGGCAGGTGCCCTTGCGGGGGACTCTTGGCAGCCAAAGTGAAGGATCATTTCGACTCGACAAGGATCATTTCTCAAGGCCTGAGAGGGTAAGTCCAATCCATAAAAGTGCCAAGAAAAAGGCTAAAATCTGAAAGAGGACCAAGGGGTGACGCGCCTGAAGATGTCAAATTCAACACAACTGACTAGCCGTTGGAAACATAGTGACAGGTTCACAAACATCAAATTAAAGACAATGAAATAGCCATTGATCCTTTGAATTCATAGACCCAAATGCATTCCTAGAATTCAAGACCAAAACTAGCTGAAAGTGAGGAAAGACAAAATAATGAATGAATTCATGGCCTGATTCAATTAACTAAGAAAGGAGGAACGATGAAGACAAGATTAGATCGCTAGCTAAAAATTGAAAGTTACAATCTTTCAATTGCGTGGCTTGTCTATCTACATTAAGAAGATCAAATGGGTAAAATGCCCCAAAGTTATAGCCTATTTCCTAATAGTTCCCAACACATCATGATGTATTATTGTTCTCGAGTCCTTCTTGAAGTGGATATATAAGGGACTTTCTTTCATTGTAAAGGAGATCTCTTTTTTGACAATCTGAATGAAACTCTACCCAAATTGAGAGGCATCATTGAGACTTTGTGCTCAGTTTGTTAATCATATTCTATTAATGTAATAAGAAAGCAAGGGACTTTTTCAGACTTTATGCTATGATATCTTTTCTATTCCATTAATTTAACAGGCAGGATTAGTAAAATTAGTTAGGAAGGTGTCCTGAAGAATTAACTTTGGAGAGACTTTGTGCCCCCATAGCTACCTTCAGTGTGTTTTCTTCTTATTGCTATGTAAAGGACTTTGAAAAGTCTTTGAGCTTTCATTTCCCTTCGTATATTACTCTTAAGCATTTCAAG
The DNA here is from genome assembly GCA_037957365.1 of Torreya grandis. NCBI lineage: Eukaryota > Viridiplantae > Streptophyta > Pinopsida > Cupressales > Taxaceae > Torreya > Torreya grandis. The sequence continues at coordinate 154,200 of JARHVA010003934.1, read as the reverse complement.
TAGAGACTTTGTGCTTTGTCTCAATTTATGGGTTACCATACTCCCAGTTACTTTCTATTTTTATTTCTAAGAGTATTCTTGTGGCTGACTGAATAGTTTTTTTGAAAGAAGAGGAGAGCTATCTATCATTCCCTTGAATTTTTCCTTTGTTCTGTATACATAATCTCTGAAGAAAGAGAGATGGATGTCTGGTCCTATCCCTGAGTATTATTTTCTGTTTATACATATACATAGCATATCCACAGGGAACCTCCCCTTGATGATAGGAGAGAGTAGTGTCCTTTTGATGTGATAAACTTACACATTTGGATGACTAATCTTCCTACTTTGGCTGATCAGACCTATTTTGTTTACCAGTACGCTGATAGACAAAATATTCAACCAACAAGACTCAGGTACATCTGATAATGTTATGCTTGCTAATGTAGCTAAGTCTCTTGGTCTCACACTAACCAAGACATTTAGAGGATGTTTCTCCATGGAGAACAAGCAAGTACCATTGCTGGGGTAAATCAAAGATGCCCAATTTGCATTTGCAACCTTTCCAGATAAGAGAATCAAGATGACTATCTAGGTGGCTGATGTCCCAACATCCTATGGCATTTTGCTTAGACAAAATTTCTATAAGGATGTGGGAGGAGAACTAAGCATGGATCTATCTAAGGCAAGGATCCTTGTCTAAGGCATAATGAAGAGGTTGCTCCTTGAAAAGGAAGCAAGATATGTGGTCACCTAGACATCAACCCCTGAAGCTCAAATTCTTTTTGAATCCATAGGTATGGGTAACTATTTTTTGTCTATAGATGAAGTGCATGAAACACCTGATATAATTATTGAAAGTGTCAACTTAGAAATTAGTTCAACTAGAACAGTAGAAGAACTAGTAGGCTATAATACAGACCAAGAAGGATCCTCCATCTCTGATGAAGGAAAGTCTAAAGAAAAATTAGTATCAGATGAGATATGGACTTTGGAATTTGATGGTAGCTATTCCTCTACTGGTTTAGGAGCTAAGATTGTTTTGATATCTCCTCAAGGAGATATGTTTCCTTCATCTTACAAACTACAATTTAGCAACACTAACAATACAACTGAATACAAATCTCTGTTGCCTGGCATGAAGGATGCTCAAGAAAAAGGCATCAAGTTTTTTCATGTCAAAGGGGATGCTAAATTAGTGGTTTGTCAAGTGAAGAACCTATACCAAACCAAGAATGAAAGATTACACCACTATCGTAACTTGGTTTGGGACCAAATTGAAAGCTTTGATGTTTTCAACATTTCTGCCATACCTAGAGAGTCTAATGACAGAGCTGATGCACTTGTTATTTCAGAAACTCTTTTAGTTCCTCATTCAGATTTCAAAGAAGACATATATACTATTGAGATAGTCTATAGACCAAGTGTTCCTAACAATGCTAATCATTGGCAAGTATTCAATGATGATCATCAAATTATTTCTTTCCTAGAATGAAGAGACAATTTTGAACAACTACATTTTGAAGGCAGTGAATCTCAAAAGAATGAATCTGTCTCTGAATTTAGTTTAGATATTAATGAAGAATTTTTACAGATGAAAGGAAATAAAATTCCCAAAGGCCTAGTTTCTCTTGAGAAGCTAATTGACAAGCATGATAATTCATCAAACAATAGCAAACAAACTCAAGTTTCTCTCAGGGATTCGATCAAGTGAATCTGACTACTAAAGAAAATCCCAAGATGGTCAATATTGGTAAGTGTTACACCCTTGAAGAAATATTCAAGTTCACCTCTTTACTCTGTCAATATATGGATGTCTTAGCATATTCTTATGAAGACCTAAAGTCTCTCAGACCTGATGAAATCCACCATGACATTCCTCTCAAGGTCAACTCAATGCCATACCAACAAAAATCTAGACAGTATAATTCAAAAATATCAGGTACTATTTTTTCTGAAATACAAAAAATGTTAAATGCTAGAATCATCTTCCCAATCCATCATTCCACATGGATTGCGAACATAGTGCCTATAAGGAAGAAGAATGGCTAAATTCACATTTGTGTAGATTTCATAAATTTGAATCAAGCATCTTTGAAAGATAATTATCCTTTGCCAATCATGGATCAAGTGCTTCAAATAGTGATAGGTTCAGAGATGTTATCAATGCTGGATGGCTTCTCAGGATATAATCAAGTTGAAGTTGGTGAAGTAGACCAACACAAGACTGCATTCACCATACCTTGGGGTACATTTGCATATAGAAGAATGCATTTTGGTTTAATAAATGCTGGTGCTACCTTTTAGAGAGAAAAAGATCTGGCTTTCAAAGATGAGATTGGTAAATTCATAGTGGTATACCTTGATGACTTGACTATCTTTTCAAAGCATTGATCTGATCATGTACGCCACTTACAACAAGTGCCAGAGCGTTGCTTCCAGAATGGTATTTCCTTAAATCCTAAAAAGTCTATTTTTGGAGTAACAGAGGGGAAACTCCTTGGACACATTGTGTCCAAGGAAGGCATAAAGATTGACTCAAATAGAGTTAAGTCTATTCAATAACTTAATTTGCCTACAAGTAAGAATGCTATTCATTCTTTCTTTGAAAAGGTGAATTTCTTACAGAAGTTCATTCCCAAATTTGCTGAGAAGACTAGACACATTGTGAACATGATGAAAGGGAAGACCATCTTTAGTTGGACTAAAGAAGGCAAATCAGAATTTCAAGATATCAAAACTACCATTGCTCATGCCCCTACCTTGGTTTGCCTAGATTACAACAAAAATTTCATCATATACAGCCATGCGTCTGAACACACTCTTTCAACAATTCTTGTTCAATAGGATAAGGAAGGTATGGAATCTCCTATCTCGTTCATGAGTTGCCCTCTCAAAACCCATGAGATGAAATATTCAAATATAGAGAAGCATGCTTATGCCTTGGTGAAAGTAGTCAAACATTTTCACTTCTATATTCTGAATTCACATACTACTGCCCTAGTGCCTGACACTACAGTCAATTCTATATTAACTCAGTGGGAGTTTGGCATTAAAAGAGGTAATTGGATTGCAAAGATCTAAGAGTTTGATATAGACATCAAGCCAACAAAGCTGGTTAGGGGTAAAGGCCTATGCCAATTAATTGCTGAAAATAAGCCAGAAGACACATCATGAAGAAATTGAAGTGGAAGAGACTCCAACAGTCCTTTTTGTCTCCACTACCAATGAGTGGTATTCAGGTATCGCTCACTTCCTTACTTATGGTGAATGTCCTGCTCATTTGTCTTACAAAGAAAGGAGGACTATCAAGTTGAAAGCTACCAATTTTGTCCTTTGGGACAACGAATTGTACAAGAGAAACATAGATGGAGTATTCCTTCGCTATGTAGACAAAGAGCAATAAAGCCAGCTTTTGAAATCTTTCCACAATCTAGCTTGTGGAGGACATTTTTCTGCTCCTGTGACTACTCACAAGATTCTATGAGTTAGGTATTACTAGTCAACTCTTTTCCAAGATGCACATAAGTGGGTGAGAAAATGTGAACTCTATTAGTAATTTGTTGGAAGACCCAAGTTAGGTGCTATGCCTCTCAGGCCAATGATCATAGAAGAACCTTTCTAGCAATGGGGACTTGATTTTATTAGGACTATAAACCCATCTTCAAGTGCCAGATATGATTATGTCCTTACAACAACTAACTATTTCACCAAGTGGGTAGAAGCAATCCCAACTAAGCATGCTACTTCAGAAGTTGTATGTAACTTCCTCAAAGAGAATATCATTTCCAGGTTTGGAGTTCTAATTAAATTTGCTACTGAAAATGTAGCTTGTTTCACCTCCCAAGAGATTACACAATTCTATTTCCATTATAGAATTATACTCTCTCATTCTTCTGATTATTTTCCACAAGGGAATGGATAAGCTGAATCTAGCAATAAGAACCTAATAAGTATTATCAAGAAGCTAGCAGATGAAAATCAAAGAACATGGCATAAAGTATTGGTTGATGCTCTATGGGAAGACATAATCACGCTAAAGAGGGCAATTGGTATGTCTCCTTTTCAACTTATTTATGGTATCAATGCTGAGATACCAATCACCTTAGAATTTCCAGCCTTGAAATTGGCAAAAGGCAATTGAAGATCAGACATATGAAAGCTCTATTGATAAAAGAATCATGTGCTTGACTAAGTTGGAGGAATAGAGAACTATGGTGGTGGACATAATTGTTACTCATCAAAGTCTAGTAAAGAAACTCTTTGACCATAAGGCCAAAAATTGTGATTTCCATATTGGGGATCAAGTCCTGCTATGGGACAAAAGGAGAGAACCAAAGGGGATGCATGAAAAGTTTGACTCCCTTTGGAGAGGCCCATTTATAATTCATCAGCACATTAGTGAAAATATATTTTTACTAAAATATCAAGATGGCACACTCTTTTCTCCACCTCACAATGGGCAGCATCTGAAACACTTCAACTCTTGAAGTGTCAGATCATTGCATCTATATATATGTATATTTATACAAGTTTTTAATTCTATTTTATTTTGTTTATTTTCTTTTTGATTCCTTCCATTTTTTGGTAGCATGAATCCAGAGTCCAATGGTACACATGAAGACACTAGAGATTCTAGATTCTACTCCCTTCAATTCTTTTTGCAATTGATAGAAGTTCCCCAACTGGAGCCAGCTATTGTCTCCCAAAAATATCACTCATTTTTGGGACAACATTTAAATTATTTTGGTTCTACAAACCAAAATTGTCTCTTCCCTTTTCAACAATTTTGTCATGGGCATTCAAATTCCTCATTTTTCAAGCTTCTCTTAAATTTACAGACTCTGCAAGCTAGAATCTACGGACTCTATAGGCTAGAATCTATGAATTCTGTAGGATTGAATCTACAAACTCTACAGGATTAAATCTACAAACTCAGTAGGAAGAGAAATATACAAACTCTATAAGCCAAGTTCAATAGGCTTCATAGGTTAATTTATACAGACTCTTTCAAGGTTAGAGAAAACTACAAACTTGTTTTCTACAGACTCTGCAGGCAGGTTCATTTCTACAAGTTTAAAGGCTTCTATAGGTGGGTTCAACCAAAAGAATTAGTTTTTAACACTTGGTCATTTTTTGGATTGGTTTAGTGCCTTGGTTTAAACAAAAATCTCCATTGGTAAGCATTAGCAGCAAGTTCAACATCTTTTGGTTCAACGTTAGGTTCAATGCTTTTGGTTCAATGGCTTGGTTCAACCAAGCGGTTCAACACTTTGTTTCACTTGGTTCATCCACTTTGTTTTGATGCTTTGGTTCATCCTTGGGTTCAATCAAATAGTTTTTCAATCGGTTCAAGGCTTTTTTTGAATCATTGAACCAAAACTTGGTTCAACAGTTGGTTCAATATATTTTGGTTCAATGGCTAGTTCATTGCTTCAGTTCAATCAAATGAACCATCAACTTAAACCATTTTGGTTTAATGCCTTGGTTCAATGAAGAGGTTCAAACAAATGGTTCAATGACTCAGTTCATCGACTTGGTTCAATGGTTGATTCAATGTCTTTTGGTTCAACAGTTAGTTCATCACTTCAGTTCAATCAAATGAACTATCAACTTGAACATTTTGGTTCAAAAAGCCTTGATTCAACGAAGAGGTTCAAAGCCTTGGTTTAATGAATTGGTTCAATAGTGGTTCAAATGCAAAATTTCAAAGAGCCTCCAAAAGGACAAAGTGCCCTTGTGAAGGGAACTTGGTCAACAAAAGTACCCTTCAAAAGGGTCATTTTCAAAGAAGGCCGCAAAGGTAATTCTTTCAGATTTTTTTTAAGGAATTTAAGAAAGGCTAAGGCAAGAAGCAATTCCTTCAGACTTTTTGTCTAAAGGAATTCCTTCAGATAAAAATCTTGAAAGAATTTGGAAAAGCTACAGGCAGAAAGCCCAAAGAAACCAAGGTAAAAGTGATAGGAATAATTTTTGTAGACTTTTTGTCCATAGGAATTTGTTTAGGGAAAATGCCCACAAGAAAGCTATGAAAGGCCACCGAAGGACCCTGAAAGGCAGGTGCCCTTGCGGGGGACTCCTAGCTATCGAATAGAAGGACACTTCCCCAAAGTCGAAGGGTCACCTTCCCTTCGAGAAGATGTAAAACAAGAAGCCTGAAGGCCATTCAAAGATCATTTCTTAAGGCTTAAAAGGGTAGTTTCTTTCCAAAAAAGTGCCAAGTAGAAAAGCTGAAGAAGGACCAAGGGGCGACGCACTCAAAGATGTCAAATTCAAGACAATGAACTAGCCATTGAAAATATAGTGATGGGCATGTGAACGTCAATTTTAAAGATCATAAAATAGCTGTTGATCCTTTAAACCTACAGACTTGAATGCATTCACAGACTTCAAGGCTAAGACCAGCTAAAAGTGAGGAAGGAACAAAATAACAAATTGAATCCAAGACCTAATTTAATTAACTAGAAAAGGAGGAATGATGAAGGTAGGATCAGATCGTCAGGTCGACATTAAAATTTGCAAACTTTCAATAGCGTGACTTGTTTCTCTGCATTGATAAAAACAAATGGGTAAAGGACCCTATGTTCTAGCCTATCTTCTTAACAGATCCCAATGCAACATGATGTGTTATTATTCTTGAGTCCTTCTTGAAAAGGCTATATAAGGGACTCTCTTCTATTGTAAATGGATCTCTTTTTGACAATCAGAATGAAACTCTACCTAAATTGAAAGACACTTCTAAAACTTTGAGCTCAGTTTGTTTATCATATTTTGTTATTGGAATACGAAAGCAAGTGGTTTTTTAGACTTTGTGTTATAATATATTTGTTGTTGAGGAAACTATTCTTATGTCTTTTTACTTAATATATCTTCTATTCCTTTAATTTAACAACCAAAATTAGTGACAACAGTCAAGAAGTTATTCTGAAGTGTTAACTGTGGAGAGACTTTGTGCCCCCATAATTGCCTTTAGTGTGTTTTCTTTTCATTTCTATGTAAAGGACCTTGGGGTGACTTTGTGCCCTCATTGTCCTTCGTATCTTACTCTTGAGCAATTTAGTCATAGACTTTGTGATGCATTTTTATTTGCTGGTTATTACATCTTTTGTTACATTTTGTTGTTACTACTTGGAGTATTCTTGTGGCTTGCTGAATAGTACTTCTAAAAGAAGAGGAGTGCTTTCTATCATTTTCCTTGAGTTTCTCCTTTGATCTGCAAACATCATTTTAAGAAAGAGAGATGGATGGTTTATCCTACCCTTTAGTATTATTTTCTATTTATATATATAGCCTATCTATAGGGAACCTACCCTTGATGAGAGGAGAGATTAGTCCCCTTCTGATGTCATAAACCTACACATTTGGATGACTAATCTTCCTACTTTGGCTGATTAGACCTATTTTTTTTATCAGTATGTTGATCAACAAAATATTCAACCAACATTTGTCACGATGTTTTATTTTTTAAGATGGGGTCCAATGCGACCTCATTATCCATCAACTACTTTGACATTTTCATTTTTCCAAATTTTACAATTGGTTTCATGATAAAACATGAATAGTCTTTGATCCTTACTAATTCTTTCATCATTAAAATCTATTCAATAGTCCTCAAAATATGGGAGATATTAATATGAAGGTCCAAGTTTGTGCTCAATCAGGCTCCTGATGTCAAATACAAAACTATTCTCAAAAGTTCTAAGATTATTTTTAGACATGCACTGTTCAACTATCTTGGCCTTTATCAGTCATGAACAAGTATACTTGCCAATTGAGATTATAAATTTAATTCCTATTTTATATCAGCTTGTTAGGAACTTGTGTGTATCAATAAGTTGTCTTACCAATTCCATAAATTCCCACTTATCACTGATATATTGTGAAAGGACATAAGGAACAACCTCACAACCATTTATCCTCAAATAAATGAAAGTTAAGAACTATATGAACCAAATTACCCATCTAGATATCTCTTTGGTGGCCATTATTGATATTCTCATGTCAAAGAGCTCCTTTTCAAATTTATAAATGGAAAAATGAATAAATAAATAATTCCCCCTTTTGAAGTGATAGGTGTTTTATTTTAATTCCAATTGGGATATAAGTAATAAACCATTACCTTCCTAAAATCACCTAATATAGGCAATCTATCAAAATATTTTTAGCTCACCATAATGTAAATGAGATGTGAAGTCATATAAAACTTGTAAGTGAATTTCACCTCCATTAGTTTTTTGTGAATTTTTTTATCGATCAACTATCCCCAATTGATATATTTATTATTTTTTAGGATGATCCAAATGAATCTATACATCCATGTCTAAAAGTTATTCGCTATTTGGCTTCCCACCATCCTATGTAATATTTTTATCATGTCATTTATTTCATTCTTGAAATTAGACCTTGAAATATTTTTCTAAAGTCATGTGGAGGAATGTTTTGGCTTAGTCAACCATGCATTGTTGACTTATTTAGCACACACAATACTATTATCATCCCAAAATCTTTGAGAGGATTTAGGAGTTAGATGTACAAAGGATTCATGATTTAGAAGATAAAAAACATTTTCAATATGCTTAAGAACAAAACTTGATACCAATTCCCCCTATGAATCTCTCACTTCCATTATCTTTGAGTTATAGTTATTTTCCATGACCAAGGCTAGCTCAGGAGACTGTACTAAAATTGAAAATGCTACTACCTATGCAATCCACTATAAAAAATACTTTGACTAGAATTAGTTTTATGCATTGCATTCATTCTTTCCTAAAATTTGTCTATGTCAATGTGACCTAGATAAGTGTCTATGATATTTATAACATTGAAATCCAATGGTGAAAGAGGTGCCATGCCCTAAAATTGATACCTCATGGTTTTTTTGTCTTTACTCAGAATCAACTTTTCTAAAGTAGAGGATAATGACAAAATTTTAAAAATAAAAATAAAAATTAAGAGATATTTGTGGAAAAGCTTCTTATTTGAAAAAAATGATGAAATTAAAAAACTTAAAGCTAAAATATGTTATTTAATTATAATGGGATGCCATACTCATAAGTTATCCAAGCAAATTACTTCAACATGTTTAAATGCTACCCAATGAATTTTAAATTTTTGACTAAATCACCTCTCTTGATTTTGACTTCCTGCTTGATCAATTACTCCACAATTATAAAACAAACTTTTTTGACAAGTACAAATGAGTTGAAAAGTGATTTCTCAAATTTTTGTCTTTTGATTTTAAAATCCTACTTTTCTACTGTATATTTTTATCTCAAGCCTAAAGAAATAATAATATAATCTACCAATTTGATTTTTATTTCTTCCCTGGACACTATTGTATGATATAAATTCTAGCAAAGAAGAATTACAAATTTTCAAATCAAGAATAATTTTCTCTTAATTTTGATTTTTAATTTTTTTACCACAAGTTCATACATTTCCCTTTTTGCTCTTACGAAGCTAAAAATTTTTGTCACTTTTTTAAAAAATATCTCCCTCAACTCATTGGCCATACCATTCTCATATGAGTAAATGAATGTTTTTTAAAACAAAAATTTTCTTTTTTTTACTTGCCTCCTTTGGGTGTACGACTAGCTGTATGACTCAATTTTACCAAAAAAAGCTATTTTTTTGGAAATTACTAGATTTAGTTTTAAACTGGTCATACAGTTGGTGCTTAAATAAGAAATAAGAAAAATTAATAAATTTTGGTGAAAAAACTCAATTTTCACCTCATTACATAGGGCGTATGACTGGATGTACATTTCAGCTTTTGGTAGATATAAATAAAAATTTTGATTTTAAAAATCCTTTGTTACTCCTTGACATCACCATATGGTCACTTAGCTAGGTGAAACAAATTGAAAATTATCATTAAAAATTCTAGTAAATAGCTTTTTTTTGGGGGGCACTCTTGTACAATGAAAACAATTAAATGTTTTCTATTCCTTGACATTTTATTTTGAAAACATCTAAATGGCTTGTTCATGGATGAAAAGTAAATTAAAATAACTTATTCTCTTTTTTATCTTACTCACTTACCTTTGTTATAGGTACAATCATTGGGGGGTGAATCAATGGGCCCAACTATTTCAACTTTAGTTCCAATCCTTTCAAACTCTTAATCAATCAATACATACATTCATGAGGCATACACATTGTTAGTGTTAAAAACTACACTGGAGTAATTAGGCCTTTATTAGTAAAATGCCTGAGTCCAAACTGGGTGAGTATCGATGTTTAAGTTACTAGATCCAATCCTATCTCTATGTTTTCTTTCAAGAGGTCGAAGTTCATGTTCGTAATTTTCCAAGTCCTTTGTCCTATTTTTCACTGGTGGAAATGTTCTTTCCCTTAGATCTTTTTGGGCCTTTTGAATGAACACAATGCTTGATAAAAAATATGTCTTCAGGATTCCTTTCTTGGATAAAAATTTCACAGTCTTATTTCTATCAGACATTTTGTCCACTTCAAAAGTTTTGAAAGAATTCCATACCTTATCTTTTGGTCTTGAATGTTTTCAAATCATTTGTCTCAAACTTTTTGTCTATAGAAGAAAGTTTGAAGGGAACTTACACTTTAAAGGATTCATAGGATCCTCTTTCCCTTGAAAAAAATCTGAAGGAAATTTTCCTTTGGACATTTTTCCTTTGCAAGATTTCCAAAAAGCACCTTTGAAGGGTCATTTTACCTCTAAAAAATGTCTAAAGGATTATTTCCTTTAGACATATTATCCTTACAAAATTCTTGAAGAGTGTTTATAAAAGGTTCGAAGGGCACTTTTTGAAAGTGAAAGACATTTTCTATAGTTTTGAAGGAATTGCATGTTTTGACCAGAGGTTTCATAGTGGGACAATTCATAGTGAGAAAATAGAAGTGCAGCCAAGCCTCTTTCTATTATTAGATTTACTACCTTATGTTTGAAGAAGAAACTCTGGGGCCCTAGATGAAATTTCCAAGTTATACCTTTAATAGATTCTAATGATAGAGGTGAGGAATTACCCAAAGAATTGAATGAAGGACTTATGTCTATCTCAAGGGAATCCTATGAATATCATTAGGGGTTAGGAGGATATCTCACGCTTCCTCATATGAAAAAAGCTAGTGTAAAGGTGAAAAGTGGTCGAGAGTATGAGATTAGACACATGTGGTGGGTTCTCGAGGCTTTATAAGTTTTGAATATTTCCCCACTTCCCTTTTGGTGGGTAAGGTGTAGAAAGTATCTAGGGCCCAAATGCCTAAACTTGCAAAGAAAGTGATGCCATGTGGTAACTCCTTAGGGTCTTTTATGTTTTTGGCCCTTTTTGAAGATTGCCTCATTTACCTTTTGGTGGGAAAGGTTCAAAACATCTTTGAAGGCCCAAATGCCTAGATTTTAAATTTAAATAATGACACATGGCATTCCTACATCCCATGAGGAGCTCAGGGCATATTACACTACTACACTAAAGGAAATAATGAGTGAAAAAGTGAAAAAGCCCTGAGGGCCTGAAAAGGTACCATAATTTAATTTCTACTTATATGGGTCTATGTGTTGCAAGAAAAATTACTCAACATGAAGGAAATATTTGCACCTTACCTCTCTTCTTCTAAAAAAATGCTTTAATGACATAAAGAGGGTAGTTGGTAATTAGCCATTATGCTTTAAAGCATTAATGGAAACCCTAATTTAAAAATGTAAAGGATTATAACTAAGGAATTTGATTTTTTTTACATTTACCCTTTACATTCAGAGCTTCTATTTATGTATTCAAGCTATTTGTGTGCCCTAGCTATGAGCAATGCGAGAAAGTGATTAGAATAATTTTTTATGGATTTTCAACTTCCATTGTTTGCAAACATATAGATTAATAATAAGTATTCTTTTAGCTTCTTATGTTGTGTTTTTTGAGAGGAGTTAAGAGGTATTTCGAGGGTTTCTTGAGTGAAAGGTTTATTCAAATTTAAAGTATTACACTAGAGAGATAGGAAAAAATGGTAGAATCCTCGACTACTATGAAGAACAACACTGTCTCTATCTAGGATGGGATTAAAGATACATTTGTCTTGGGATTAGATTTTGTGGCCCTATTGAATGTCTTACAGTGATTAGACCCCCTCCCAATAGTTTTTAATATTGGTATAAGTTACATCACCCCTACAATAGCATTCCCCTTGGTTGCCCCATACTTAGAATTAGTTATTGCATGTGCTTGGGTGTACTGACCTGACATTAAGACCATAATTGATAGTAGCCATTTGGTAGTTTTCTCTTTCACCCCTATGGCCCTTAGTACCATGCTCAAAATTAATCCCTAGCCTAAAATTATTACACTCTTGTTGGAGGAATACTAGGATTACATAGAGAAAAATGTCAAAGCAATTTGGCACATTGTCAGCTCTTGCTAGTTAGCCAAGAGAAGGCAAAAGGTCCCAAGTATGTCAAAAAGTATGAAACTAGAAAAATTCAATGAATTTCCCTAATATACCATCTCCATGGTCACTGGGATTTATGGGAAGCCCATCATAGAAATAGAATAAGCTGGACTAGGACAACATTTTGAGTGGAAATCTGCACAGGCAAATGATACAACTCCAAGCTGTAATTCTTTCTAAAGAGGCATTCATAGGTACATTTTATATGTCCTCTTATTTAATGTAAAACCTAGTGCACAATAAGACATTTGAGGTCATCACTAGGAACTTCAATGGGATGCAAATTTATGAAATATATCTAAAAATCACTATGGATGGCTTTAGGAAGAATTTATGTAGGGTTTATAATTGCTTCTTCAACATTATGATGAGTATTTAATTTCCTTTAAAAATCCTCAATAAAATGTCTAAGGTGGCCAAGAAAATAATTGAGAAGTACGGTGCCTCTTATATTCAATTTAAGACATTCATATACATTAGGATAAGTTGTTACTGATGGTGTCTATGTAAATTACCAAGATACTTAGATGATAAGCTGGTAGTAATGGAGCTGAGCTAACAGATGGTGCCTCCACATGAAATGATTAATACAAAGAAGGTGAATAATCCCTTCAAATTTCTAGTCTAGATTGGATATTATTCGTGCCTTTTAGTCACTAAGGTAAAGGGATTGGAATAAGAAATGGGCCACTATGTGATTGATGAGATGCCACCTAGGCCCAATTATGATATCAGATGGTTGGTAAACATGATAACCAATGTGATCATACATCAATCAAATTATGAAGATATTTGGTTTGACTGCTCCATCAAGTAGGATGTCATAAAATTAGACTATATGAGGATGATATTATAGGGGTTTATTACTTATAATATTGCTACCATACCTAAGGACATGGTGGATGATAAGATGACACTATCTTTAGTGTATATTGCAACCAATATTGAAGCCCAAGACATCTCATAGGTGGACTTTAATTTTAAGGAGAATGATTTCATCCTTTGGAGAGCCTTTTTAATTATGAGAATAACCTTTAGGTGGTTAAAGGAACATGTGTTTTATCTTGGTATGTATGACACCCCTACCTTCCAAGATCTCAGATAGGTTTGGGAGCTAAAAGGTTTCCTCCTAGAATACAGTGGTGATCCTTTAGATCCACCACCAACAGTGAAAGGAAAGGGAAAACACAAGCTTGGTGATGTTGATTTCACCAAGCTAATTGATTTGGAGTAAATAACACACCATAGTCCAAGGTTAGACTATTCTTCTAAAAAATAACAAGCCTAGTAGAAAATTAGGATAAAATTGTTATTGGGGAGGTTACATTGGCTAGTGCCACCCCCATATCCATTTTGATAGAGGGAGCCCCAACAATTCCAACCATTCTAGTAGCCATCCCAATGGCCCATCTAGATGGTACTTCTCCACCTCTACCATTACAACAATCAGTAGTTGTCCCTCCCCCAAATATATATTAAGGGAAGAGAGGAGGCAAGGAAGAATTAGAGAAACCCAAGCAAAAGAGAATTAATAGGGATTTACAACTTCCATGTGGATTTATTATGAGGAAGAAGGAGGTTATATTTAAGGACTTTCATTCCAAGGAACACCCTATAAAGAGGAAGGAAGATCAATCCTTATATGCCTAAAAGTTAAGGGATATGAATGATGGTGACAATTTAGATGAAGGTAGGCCCATCATTGAGGTGATGAATAAGTAATAGGCATTCACTCCTCCACATGTAAGAACTAGGTAGAGAACTTTGAGGGAAAGAACCCACACCTTAGTGAAAGCCTTGATGATGGGTTTAGTTTTAGAAGAGGGTCCCTCAATAGTAGAAAGTGAAGGTAATGAGGAAGACATTCTAACCTTAAATGATCCTTTATCAATTGATAATGTTGTACATGTTAGAGATGAGGTGGCCATTCAAGCTTAGGAAACTCAAGAGAAGGAAGTAGTCTTGTTAGATACAAAGATATTTGTTAAAAATGTTATTACCCAATCACCAGGCCAAGGTGATCAAGGTGGAACTAAAGAGTTGAATAAATTTGATGAGAGAGCTGAAGTGGAGCCAAAGAAGGAAACTCAAGTCACCACTAATTTTGGAGTGGTGGGTGAGCAAGAAGGCCTAAAAGTAGCTCTATATGTACCACAAGATGTCCCTTCCCATCCAAAGGTATTAAGTTAATGACTATAGGTGAAGGCAAGTGCAAAAGAAGGTGGGGGAGCAAGCCTATAAATGGTTACCCCCACCCATGTAGAAGCAAATAAGGAATCAAATAACATGAATAAAGATGTTGAGGAAGGTACTTATGGAAATTTTGATTCAATTGAAGTACCATGAATTTTCCTTCCTTGTATCAAAGTTTATAACCCAAACCATAATAAAAGTCTTGAGGCCATGATTGGTGAAGAGTTACCTGAAGGTAGAAAATATATCACCATAGCCTCATCCATGCCTGAGGGTCTATCAAATAAAGAATATGAAGTGGCTACGTAGTATCCTAACTAGTAAACTAAATAAGGAAGTTCAATTGAAAATTTTCTCAAGGAGTCTCATTAGCCTAAATCAAGATTTGAAGTTTTGGACTAGATAGAGCCAAACCTATAAAGGGAACATGGAGCAAACAAAGGTTGCAAGGAGTAGGAGAGTGATGAAGAGATTGATTAGTTTGTGTTGAGATTAAGTAGTTTGTGTTGAGGATGAATTTCAAATAATAAAACACTAAAATAAACTTGTTTGTTAGACAAGTATATGGGTTGATTGCCTAGCATGAGATAAATCCTAGAAGTGAAAGATTTCTAGGAGGTTATCAATCCACCTACTTTTAACACTTAAGTTTGATAGATAAAAATGAAGCAAACTCGTATTTAAAATAGAAAACTAAAATTAAATACATCAAATAACCCAAATTTAATTAATTAAAAATAAATGCTTTACTAAGATGATTAAACTAAAGAAAATAGTCTGAATAATTAAAATTGCTAAAAATTAGTTAAAAGCAAGGTTATGATTCTTGGTTTGGTGAAATGGCAAGGGTCAAAAGAGTGATGTGGTTGGGGTTAGAGAATGGTTGATATGGCAATGGTTTAAGGGGTGAATGTTGAAAAGGATAAGGCAACAAATGATTAATGTGGCAAAATGGTAAGGGGATAAAGAGAGTGAAGATGGTAAAGGGAAATGAGAAAAGAGGTAAATGGATAAAGGGGAAAGGAAAATGAAGAGGCTAAAGGGAAAATATATGGAGGACAAGAGAATAAGAAGGGAAAAGGGTGGGTTTATAAGTTAAGAAAGAATAGGCCAAGAGGGATAAGAAATTAAATTGCAATAAATAAAACCAAGGTTACCTTCCAAGATTGAAGAAGATGTTGGTGTTGATGTTGTTGAAGAAATTTTAGCAAAACTTTAATATAGCTCCACTTCTTTGGCTCTTTCTTCTTCCAAGATGGTGATGACCTATAAAATGATGATGAATTTTAAGATGATAACCTTTTTCACAAACTTGCAACAAAATATTGATAACCAAAGACTAACTTCCAACTTAACCTTTGGTGAAGGAGAGGGGGGATATTTATATCATTTGATGTTGGGAAACATGCCAAAAGAGTGGAATAGTGAATAAATTATATTGTTTCTAAGTGGGACTCATAAATAAGTCAAGGATGAGGTTTTTAGGATTCTCACCTTGATCATAAGTCTCCCATTTGGGTTTGTGTGTCTCCCACCTTGCACATGAATCTAATTTTGAATGGGAATCATCCACATGAATTTAAATGAGACCAAAGACTTCTCCCCATCCTTTATTGATTTCACACAAGCACTTAAAGGGGTGGCACACAAAATGTGGTGAAATTTTCCATGTGGGGGATGAAAATTCCAAGGTGAGGTTGTGGAAGATTCCCATTTGGTTTGAGAAATCTTCCTCTTTAAAAATAAGTCTAACTTTGAATGGAGAATTATGAACATGGGTTTGAATTAGGATTAAAGACTTCTCCCCATATTTTATTGCTTTCACACAAGTACTTAAAGGGCGGGACACAAAATGTGGCACAATTTTCCATGTTGGAAATGAAAATTCCAAGGTGAGGTTGTGGAAGATTCCCATTTGGGTCGGAGAGTCTCCAATTTGGGCTAAGAAGTCAAAAATGGGTGCCCTTTATCTTTCCCAAAGTCTTAAAGAGGTAAGTATCTCTTTTAAAGTCTAATTTCATGTGGGAAGACAAAATATATGTTGAATGATGACTCCTTAAGGGTAAATTTTCCACATTTCAAGGGGGAAACTTTGTTATGCTAAAATGAGGTCATTAGGCAAGTTGGGAAAGGGTCCCAAGTGGGGTATAGTGTCCCACATCAAGCCACATCACTCCTAAGCCATGTCACTTGCCATATCACCTTCCATGTCAATTTCCATGTCACATGCCATGTCATATGCCATGTTATCATGAATAGTGATAGTGGGTCCCATAGTGAATAGTAATTTCAAATAGTGATTTTGAATGATATTATGTGACTATTAGAATAATGATTTGGTTGGGTTAAGGAGGGTTTTAGGAAGGTTTAAGAAGTTTTAGGGGATCTCAAGGCATTCAGCCATGAAAAACTATTAGTGTGTAGTTTTCTAGTATCTACATAAAGCCAACATCAATATACACCACATCATTGGCATTTTAGACCAAGCCACTTCTATGGGTCAAAGAACATATCAAATAAAAAAGGGAAATTATGATCAAAATTGGGGAGATTGATGTAATGAATATCACTCAAGCATATAAGGCCAATCCACCTAGAAAGGTAAGAGCACATTCTAGGACTACCTTCACCACTATAAGAGAAAGGAATGTGGAGATAGCCATCCCTCCATGAGATGCATGGAAGAAATATGATACCCTTGAGAGTTACACATATATAGATAAAATATAGGGGAGCCATCAAGGAAGGAGCTAAAACATAGCTCACAGGTTTTGCCTAACATAGTGGCCCATAAGATGCATAAAGACAAAGCCACTATGGAGGAGTTGAAGGCATAAAACTAGGATATGATATAGTACTTGCAAAAGTTACTAAGTGAGCCTAAGTTAATGACGCTAAATGCCAACATAGATCTAGGTCCCCTCCTTATCAAATTTCAATCATTTGAATTCAACCAAATTGATGATTTAAAAACTAGAGGATGAGTAATAGAGGAATGATAATAAGACTTAGGCACTAGAGTAGAAGAAATAATCCACTCAAAATTTAAAGGCTTAAACAACATAGTGGACAATAAAAGGGAGTGTGATGCCTAGATGTTTTTATATGAGGTGAATATCAAGAAGTGGGAAGAAATCTAGTAGAATATGGATGATATATATATATATATATATATATATATATATATATATATATATATATATATATATATATATATATATATATATATATATAAAGGGAACAAACACTTTGATTGTAGAGAAGATCATTGTTCCAAGTGATCATAAAAGGCCCAAAGAGTATCCACTAGCAATCAATCATCGTTTGATGATGCTCAAAGATGGCATCTTCAATTTAAAAGGAGAAGAGTAGTCTCTCAACACTACAACAAAAGAGATAGATGACATGATAAGAAAGATGATAAGCCTTGATGTTACAGGGGATTTGAGGGAGAAAGTAGTATGCACTACTCTGAATAACCTCATTGATGCACCATAAGAGTCTTTTGATGTTAATAAGATAAATTAATTGGTGTCACTTGAGAAATCATATGACCAGCTCGAGGAACTCATTAGATGGAAGGAAACCATGCTTCAAAAGATTATCACTTATATTGAGGAGTATATAGTCAAATTAAAATACCAAGTAGGCTCAAACCAAAGGAGTCTCACCCTTGTACTCGAAGAATATACCAAGTAAAAGAATAGGTTGGTGAAGGATTATATTATTTAGATCAACTCTAGGACCTAAGAAGACATTTTAATTTCTTCCAAGTTGGTGCCACTTCTTTTTTCTCTTCTCTCCCTTTTTATTTTCTTGTTTCCCACTGGGAAACTATTTTATTTTACCTGATAGTGGCACATCCATTTCAATGTAGTTTTGTGTAATCATGTGAATGGGAAAGGGAAATTTTTATTTGTTATGAAAGAGGATAAAGGTTTGTTTTATCCCTTATAAGTTCATCCTCCATGTGGATAATTAGAAATATTCTACCTTAGTGGAGGATCAAGTTTTCCATCATCACAGGATCATGATCATAATTTGAGGAATCATATTTGTTACAAGGTTTAACCGACTCCTGGACCGTGAAGGAATCATATAGTGGGAACATATTTTAGGAATATGATAGGCTTAGCTCAATTGTATAAGTAAAGGTGGTATGCGCATTTACAATGGTTGATTAATTTTTTGAGTCAAGAGCTATAACCTTGAAGAGTTCTCACTATGTAATAGTAATGGTGCAAAATTGATTTTTGATGTAAAATTATTGGCAAGCTTTGAGAGCATCATACATGTCTCCCTTGCTATAAGATTTTTTTGCATAGTGTTAATCTATTATATTATTTAATACACATTTTATTCATTTCCAATTCAATTGATAAATGAAATCTACTTGTGGTTTCCATTCTCTTTCTATTGTTGAAGTATAATGCCATGTTTTACATGCTTAGATGATTGGTGATCTCTTGCATTCATATTTATGGTGGTCATTTAGAGTGTATATCTAGATTATAAAATCCTTTTTACTTTGATATTTGGGAATAGGGTGTTGATAGCCTTTTTAAGGGTAGTATTGGGCTTACAAATTTAATTAGAAGGGGTTATTTAAGGATATCATTTATTTTTGATTTTAGCTTCATTTGTTTTAGATATGTGGTAAATTTTATAGTAAAGGTGACATAGCCATTCATTTGAACTTATTTGTGTTCATTTTTTAACCCTCCACTTTAATCTCTATTAAATGATAACTTTGTTTTTCCCTATTTTACCCCACATATAACACATCCTCTACATATCCATAGTATTTTTTGCCTATGAGCAAATAAACATTGTATACTTAGCATGTGTTTACATTTTGTGAATTAAAGATCAACATTGCAATCTCTTATTCAACCATCTATTGTTGAATATTATTTAGAATGGAAGTTGTAATCATGACTATATCTATCTTTAGTAGCTTGTGTTTGGGTAAGATCATTTTCTCACTATGTGTGACAACCCTTACTAGGTAGATTGAGCAAGTTTGGTTATGTTCTAGTCAGATTTGTATTCACTTTTATCAATGATCCCCATGAAGATTGAATTGTACAATACTTTCATGTGAGTGAAGCTACCCCTTAGGTCCTCTCATATTGGTTTAGGTAGAGCCATAAGTAGCATGGAAGTGACCATACCCTTTGTAGGTTCCTTCCAATCATTTTCTACATTCAGTCTAGTCATGATGTCAAAATCTTCCTTGAATACAATGATATATTAAGCGGGGTTTTCATCTTTTCTAAGTGTGCAAGGTTGAGTGATAGAGGTGTAAAATTGGGAACCAAAATCCTTTTGGCATCATTGTTGGTGACAAATTGAAGTCCAGGTTACTTATGTTGTTGGGGACTCTTGTAGAGAGCTAAAACTATTGTTATGTTTTGAATTTTTCTACTTATATTTACACTCATCTGATTATCCTTGTCTTTGCTACATCAGTGTCATGAAAATATTTTTAGTGCCATTACTAGGGATAGTTATTATCACCCATGCTATTAGGAATATTCCTAGAGAGCTATAAGTGTTTTGTTTATTTTGTTCTCTACTATTACTACACCAAATTATTGATTTTTGGTTTATTATCATCTTTATAACTTTTCTTAGTGACCCCACTAGGAATATTTATTTGTGTGCTATAAGAATTTTTATAATGATTATTGGAATCATTTTTAGTGTCTAAAAGTTTGTATTCTATCAGTTAGTATGTGTAGTTTTTTGGTTCTGGTGTAGAAGTTTTTCTTCTAGTGGTGACTCTATTATTTTCAACATTCAAAGATCAATGCCTACTATATTCACTCTTTTCCATCTCAAATATTTTTATTTAGATTTTAAAATTTGGAGGGTACTAGGTCTTCCTTTTAGAAAAATCCATCTAAAGAGTTTGTCCCTGAGTTAAAAGCTCCATCCAAAAGGAGACAAGTGTGGAAGCCTATTGTAGGCCAAAACTTAGGTAATCAAGTAAGACCTGATCCATTTATCCCCCATTATATTTACCCCCTTTTATCTAATATCCATTTGGTTGAAGGATATCAAATCACCTCAAAGAAATCTGAGCTCCTTACAAGTTAGGTTCCTTCTCCCCAAAGAAGTCTTCCTCCTCTTACTAGGCCATTAAGTCTTCATTCTAATTCTCCTCCTTAAATTCCTCCTCATAGAATTCATTCTCAGTCATCCCCTAGTTCATCTTCATATTTAGATTCAGATATTGGAGACCATGATTTGAGAAGGAGGATGTTTAATGCAAGCAATGATAATGATGGGGAAGAAGATCAAGGTCTAGCTAATAGACACAGACAATTTATGATCCCAAGGATTAGACCTATCAACTTCAATGGTATGCCTGGTTTCCCTAGTAAGTTTCCCATCAAAGTAAGGAATATTTTTTCTAAGTTTTAGGGGAACAATGACATATTCAGGGAATAAAATTTTAAATCCTTCTTAAATGTTATAAAAATATTATGAAATAGACCTATAAAATGTGTGCATAAAACTCTTTGTGACCACACTTGAGGAAGAGGCCCATAATTGTTCAAATAACTCCATAATATATCCATAGACACATGGCAAGCTATGATTAAGGCATTTAAGATGTAATTTGGTAATATCATTGATCCCAGATTTTTGGTTGCTAAATTTGAAAGCCTCAATGAAAATCTTAATGAGTGTGTCAAGGATTTTAATTATAGATTTAGTAAGGTATTGAGAAGGCTATTCGAGGACATCAAACCTAGTGGGGATACTTATTTGATTAAGTATTGTGATGTGTTAGACAAGAAATCAACCTATTAACTCAGAGAAAAGGCTCCCACAAATCTGAGGGTGACATTTAATTTGGCTATCTACAACATCAAAGCTATGGGTAAGCCTTTAAATAAGAGAGCTAATGTCAAGCTGATAAATCTTGGGAAGCCTCAGACATATCACAAGAGTGTAGATCCTGAAGAAATTATGAAAACTCTAGCCATTGTCATGAAAGAGATCTCTTACAAGTTGGAAAAAGTAGAAAAGGGACTATCTCATGTTTCTTCTAGCCATGATGATAGGAGGGATCACAAGAGGGAGGAAAAAAGTCATCCCAGGGATCAAGGTTATAACAAGATAGCCTTCCAAGCTAGGTCTAATGACAAGGGAAAGGGGTTGGCAAGGGATGACATACATGAAAGAAACTAGAACCAAGGAGGTGGATGGGAAGTACCAGATCCTTTAGTTGTAAAGGTCAATGTAGTCAATTTTGACATAGATATGTGTGATAAGTACTTCCTCCCTCATCCCCCATATAACACAACTGATAGTGATGGTCAAGGTGTAGAAGGATTTAAATATGCATATTGTGAATATGATATTTACATTATTTATTTCTAAGAGATGGAAAGTTACACCTTCTAAGAGGAAGTTGTGGGTGCTCCAAATGTCCCTAATTATGAAGACACTCCAGCATATAAATGTCTTACTTTTAAATTTTTTTAACTAGATGTGATGATTGCTTCTCCATCTATAGAGTTTATTATCACTACCACCGGTCAAGTATTCTATAGAGAATGTGAAAAGGTAAGGTTCCCAACCCTAGATTTCATCTATGAAATAAACATGATAGATAAATATGAACTACCTGTTCATGATTTTGAGTTTTTAAGATTAATGATGAAAGAAAAATATGGATATTCACCTCCATTGGTTGAGAACCATCAATTGATAATCCATGCAACAATTGCCTAAGAGGAGTGTAATTTGAGAAGTAAATATAAAAATAATCCTCCAATAGATAAAGACTCTATTTCCACTAAAATAGATACTAAAGAAAAGGAGACCAAAGGGAATAAGGAGGTCCAAAATTCCAACAAGCTTGGTTATGCACCTAATAATGTCAACCAATAGGTACCTAAGACAAGGATATAACTCCCCTATTGTCTAGTATTCTCAAGAAGGATGAACCTAGGAAGCCTCCCTAGTAAAGTGAAATAAAACATGCAGGTTATCCTACTATTCTCCCCCTGACTCTTAAGGGTGTTACAAATAAATTGTGTAGCATTATTAATTCAATTTTATTAATATAACATTAATAGACTGGGTTTTTGTAATATTATTGGGAGTTACAAAAATATTACAAATATAAATTATCTGTGAGTAATAATAGGGTATAAGGAGTTATTATAGAGAGATCTATGGTGATACTAGTCGTCTTGTTTATAGGAAAGCATTTTCCTTTATATATGTATTACCTATATGGATTTTTATGAAAAAATATTAGAGTGAAATATATCATTATGTGTGCTTTTATATTGTGTGCCTCTCTGCAAATGAATTAACTATTGGTTTAGATCATCCATTACTCAACTCAATTTCTAGCTCATTTACATATGGTGTACCACTGGATGTACATTTCAGCTTTTGGTAGATATAAATAAAAAAATTTAGTTTAAAAATCCTTTGTTACTCCTTGACATCACATATGGTCACTTAGCTAGGTGAAATAATTTGAAAATTCTCATTAAAATTTTAAAGTATATAGCTTCTTATTTTTATGGGGCACTCTTGTATAATGAAAACAATTAAATTTTTTCTATTCCTTAACATTTTATTTTAAAAACATCTAAATGGCTTGTTCATGGATGAAAAAGAAATTAAAATAACTTATTCTCCTTTTTTTATCTTACTCACTTCCCTTTGTTAGAGGTACAATCATTGGGGGGTGAATCAGTGAGCCCAAATATTTCAACTTTAGTTCCAATCCTTTCAAAATCTTAATCAATCAATTCATACATTCATGAATAATACACATTTTTAGTGTTAATAATTGCACTAGAGTAATTAAGCCTTTGCTAGTAAAATCCCTGAGTCCAAACTAGGTGAGTATCGATGTTTGAGTTACTAGATCCAATCCCATCTCTATGTTTTCCTTCGAGAGGTCAAAGTTCATGTCTATCCTATTTTTTCTTGGTGGAAATGTTATTTACCTTATATATTTTTGGGCCTTTTGGATGAACACAATTCTTGATGGAAATATGTCTTCGAGATTCTTTTCTTGGACAAAAAGTTCAAAGCATTATTTATATCAGACATTTTATCCACTTCAAAAGTTTTGAAAGAATTCCATACCTTATCTTTTGGTCTTGAATGTTTTCAAATCATTTACCTCAGACCTTTTGTCTATAGAATAAATTCCGAAGGGAACTTACCCTTTGGAGGATTTTCGCACACAAAAATATGAAAGGATTTGTAGGATCCTCTTTCCCTTGAAAAAACTCTGAAGGAACTTTTCCTTCGGACATTTTTCCTTTGAAATATTTCCAAAAGGCACCTTTAAAGGGTCATTTTGCCTCTAAATTTTTTCTAAAGGATTATTTCCTTTGGGCACTTTGCCCTTACAAAATTACTAAAGAGTGTCTATAAAAGGTTTAAAGGGCACTTTATGAAAATGAAAGACATTTTCTATAGTTTTGAAGGAATCACATGTTTTGAACAGAGGTTTCATGGTGGGATGATTCATAGTCAGAAGATAAAAGTGTATCCAAGCCTCTTTCTGTGCTTAGATTTACTACCTTATATTTTAAGAAGAAACTCTAGGGCCCTAGATGAAATTACCAAGTTACACCTTCAATGTATTATGATGATCGAGGTAAGGAATTACCCAAAGAACTAAATAAAAGACTTGTGTCTATCTCATGAGACTCCTATGAATATCGTTAGGGGTTAGGAGGATATCTCATCCTTCCTCATATGAAGAAAACTAGTGCAAAGGTGAAAAGTGGACAAGAGTCTAAGCTTATGTCTAAGTTAGACATGTGGTGGGTTCTCAAGGCTTTATAAGTTTTGGTCCCTTTTTGAAATTTTCCCCACTTACCTTTTGGTGGGTAAGGTGCATAAAGTCTCTAGGGCCCAAATGCTTGAACTTACAAAAAAAGTGATGCTATGTGGTAACTCCTTAATGTCTTTTAAGTTTTGGGCCCTTTTTGAAGATTGCCTCATGTACCTTTTGGTGGGCAAGGTTCAAAAGGCCCTTGAAGGCCTAAACACCTAGATTTTAAATTTGAATAATGACATGTGGCATTCCTACATCCCAAGAGGATCTCAGGGCATATTGCACTACTGCACCAAAGGAAATAATGAGTGAAAAAGCCCTAAGGGCCCAAAAATGTACCATAATGTAATTTATACTTATATGGGTCTATGTGTTGCAAGAAAAATTTCTCAACATGAAGGAAATATTTTCACCTTCCCTCTCTTCTTTTGAAAAAAGGCTTTAATGAATTAAAGAGGGTAGTTGGTAATTATTCATTATGATTTAAAGCATTAATAAAAACCCTAATTTCAAAATGCAAAGGATTATAACTAATGAATTTGCCTTTATTTACACTTAACCTTTAAATTTAGAGCTTTCATTTGTGTATTCAATTTATTTGTGTGCCTTAGTTATGAGCAATGCAAAAAAGTGATTACAGTAATTTTTTCATGGATTTTCAACTTCCATTGTTTGCAACCCTAAAAATTAATAATAAGTATTCTTTTAGTTTCTTATGTTGTGTTTTTTGAGAGGATTTGAGAGGTATTTTAAGGGTTGCTTGAGTGAGGGGTTTTTTCAAATTCAAAGTATTACACTAAAGAGCTATGGAAAAATGAAAACATCCTTGACTACTGTGAAGAGCAAAACTGTCTCTACATATGTCTTAGGATTAGATTTTGTGGCCCTATTGAATGTATTATAGTGACTAGACCCCCTCCCAATAGTTTCTAATGTTGGTATAAGTTACATTACCCCTACAATAACATTCCCCTTGGCTAACCCATACCCATAATTAGTTATTGCATGTGCTTGGGTGTACCAACCTGACATTAGACCATCATTGATGGTAGCCATTTGGTAGTTTTATCTTTCACCCCTATGGCCCTTAACACCATGCTCAAAATTACTCCCTAACCTAAAATTTTTACACTCTTTTTGAAGGAATGCTAAGATTACATGAAGAAAAATGTCAAAGCAATTTGGGACATTATCAACTCCTGTTGGCTAGCTAAGAGAAGGCAAAAGGTCTCTAGGATGTCCAGAAGTATGAAATTAGAAAAATTTAATGAATTTACCCAATACACCATCTCCAAGGTCACTAATATTTATGGGATTCCCATCATAGAGAATTTTTATCCCTAGATGTTCTTATTCCTAATCTACATGTTAGAGAAATAGAGGAAGCTAGACTGGGACACCATTTTGAGCAATAATATATATAGGCAAATGATGCAACTCCAAGCTATAATTCTTTCAAAAGAGGCATTCATATTTACATTTTATATTTCCTCTTATTTAATGTACAAACTTTTGTACTATAAGACATTCTAGGGGATCACTAAGAAGCCCAATGGGATGAAAATTTATGAAATATATCTAAAAATCACTATGGATGGCTTCAAGAAGAATTTATGCAGGGTTTAAAATTGCTTCTTCAACATTATGATGAGTATTTTATTTTCTTTGAAAATCCTCAATAAAATTACTAAGGTGGCCAAGGAAATAATTGAGAATTATGGTGCCTCTTATATTCAATTTAGGACATTTATCTACATTAGGATAAGTGATTACTCAGGGTGTCTGCTCAAACTACCATGATACTTGGATGATAAGTTAGTAGTAATGGAGATAAGTTGACATATGGTGCCTCCACATGAGATGATTACTAAAAATAAGGTGAATAATCCCTTTAAATTTATGGTCTAAATTGGATATTATCCATGCCTTTTATTCATTAATGCAAAGGGATTGGAACAAGAAATGGACTAGTATGCAATTGATAATATGCCACCCAGGTCCAATTATGATATCAGATGGTTAGTAAACATGATAACCAATGTGATCATATATCAATCAAATTATGAAGATATCTAATTTGACTACACCATCAAGGAGGATGTCATAAAGTTAGACTATATGAGGTTGAGAGTACATGATGCTATTACTTATAATATTACTCTCATACCTAAGGACATGGTGGATGATAAGATGAAACTGTCTTTAGTGTATACTATAACCAATATTGAAGCCCAATCTATCTCATAAGTGGACTTTAATGTTAAGGATAATGATTCCATCCTTTGGAGAGCCTTTGTAATTATTTAAAGAACCTTCAGGTGGTTGAAAGAACATGGGTTTGATCTTTGTATGTTTGATACCCCTACTTTCCAAGAGCTTAGATAGGTTCAGGAGATAAAAGTTTTCCTCCAAGAGTACAATGGTTATCCTTTAGCTCCACCACCAACAGTGAAAAGAAAGGGGAAGCATAAGATTGGTGATGTTGATTTCACCAAGCCAATTGATGTGGAGAAAATAACAACATCACAGTCCAAAGTTGGACTATTCTTCTAAAAAATAAAAAGCTTAGTAGAAAATTAGGACAAAATTATTATTGGGGAGGTTACATTGGCTAGTACTACCCCCATATCCCTTTTGATAGAGGGATCCCCAACAATTCTAACCATTCTATCCCAATGGCCCATCCAACTACTACTCCACCTCCACCAGTACAACAACTAGCAACTGTCCCTCCCCCAAATATATATTAAGGGAAGAGAGGAGGCAAGGAAGAATTCAAGCAACCCAAATAAAAGAGAACTAAGAGGGATTTACAACCTCTATGTGGATTTACTATGAATAAGGAGGTTGTATTTAAGGACCTGCATTCTAAGGAACTCCTTATAAATAGGAAGGAAGATCAGTCCTTATATGACCAAAAGTTGAGGGATATAAATGATGATGAAAATTTAGATGATGGTAGGCCCATCAACAAGATGATGAAGAAGCAATGGACATTCACTCCTCCATAAGTAATAACTAGGTAGAGAGCTCTAAGGGAAAGACCCTAGACCCTAGTGAAATCCCTGATGATGGGTTTATTTGTAGAAGAGGGTCCCTCGATAGTAAAAAGTAAATGTAACAAGGAAGACATTCTAACCTTAAATGATCCTTTATCAATTGATAATGTTGTATAGGTTAGATTTGAGGTGGCCATGTAAGCTTAGGCCCCTTCATAGAAGGAATTATTCTTGTTAGATATAAAGTTATTTGTTAAATTTTTTATCAGCCAATCACTAGGCTAAGATGATCAAGGTGGAACTAAATATTTGAATAAATTTGACGAGAGAGCTGAAGTGGAGATAGAGCAGGAAACTCAAGTCACCACTAGTTTTGGAGTGGTGGGTGAGCAAGAAGGCCTATAGGTACCTCCATATGTATCACAAGATGTGAATTCCCATCTAAATGTTTTAATTTCAACATTAGAGGAGAAGGCAAGTGTGAAAGAAAGTGGGGGAACAAGCCTACAAATGGTTACCCCCACCCATGTAGAAGTAAATAAAGAATCAAATAACTTGAACAAATATGTTGAAAAAGGTAATTTTGGAAATGTTGACTCAATTTAAGTGCCATAATTTTTCCTTCCTCACATCAAATTCTATGACCCAAACCATAATAAAGGTCTTGACGCCATGACTGGTGAAGAGTTACCTAAAGGCAATAACGATATCACCATAGCCTCATCCATGCCTAAGGGTCTATCAAATAAATAATATGAATTAGCTAAATTGTCTCCCAACAAGTCAAGTAAATAGGGGAGTTCAATTAAAAAGTTTTTTAAGGAGTCTCATCAGCCTAGATCAAAATTTGAAGTTTTAGGGTAGATAAAACCAAACTTGGAAAGGGAACATGGAGCAAACAAAGGTGGTAAGGAGTAGGAGAGTGATGAAGAGATTGAGTAGTTTGTGTTGAGATTGAGAAATTTGTGTTGAGGATGAATTGAAAATAATAAAACACTAAAATAAACTTATTTGTTAGACAATTAGATGGGTGGATTGCCTAGCATGAGCTAGATCCTAGAAGCAAAATCTTTCTAGGTCGCTGTCAATCCACCTACTTTTAATACTTAAGTTTGATAGATAAAAATTAATAAAACATGTATTGAAAACATCAAACTAAAATTAAATACAATAAATAACCCAAATTTATTTAATTAGAACTAAATGCTTTGCTAAGATGATTAAACTAGAGTAAATAGTCTGAATAATTAAAATTGCTGAAAATTAGTTAAAAGCAAGGTTTTGGTTCTTGGTTTGGTGAAATGGTAAGGGTCAAAAGAGTGATGTGGTTGGGGTTGGAAAATTTTTGATATGGAAAAGGTTTAAGGGGTGAAGGTTGAAAAAGATAAGTCAATAAATGATTAATGTGGCAAAATGGTAATGGGATAAAGAGAGTGAAGATGGTAAAGAGGGAAATGGGAGAAGAGGTAAATGAATAAAGGGGAAAGGAAAATGAAGAGGCTAAGGGGAAAAGATATGGATGATAAGAGAAGAAGGGAAAAGGGTTGGTTTGGAAGTTAATAAATAATAGGTCAAGAGGGATAAGAAATTTGATTGTAACAAATAAAACCAAGGTTACCTTCCAAGCTTAAAGAAGATGTCGGTGTTGATGTTATTAAAGCAATTTCGGTATAACTTTGATATAAATCCAGTGCATTGGATCTTTCTTATTCAAATATGATGATGAACTCTAAGCTGATAACCTTTTTTAAAAACTTACAACAAAATATTGATAACCAAAGACTAACTTCCAACTTAACCTTTGGTGAAGGAGAGGGGGGGTATTTATATCATTTGATGTTGGGAAACATGCCAAAAGAGTGGAATAGTGAATAAATTAGATTTTTTCAAAGTGGGGCTCATAATTAATTTAAGGATGAGGTTTTTGGGATTCTCACCTTGATCATAATTCTCCCATTTGGGTTGGTGTGTCTCCCACCTTGCATATGAATCTAATTTTGAATGGGAATCATGCACATGAGTTTAAATGAGACAAAAGACTTCTCCCTATCCTTTATTTATTTCACACAAGCAATTAAAGGGGTGACACACCAAATGTGGTGCCATTTTTCATGTGGGGGTTTAAAATTCCAAGATGAGGTTGTGAAAGATTCCCATTTGGGTTGAGAAGTCTTCCTCTTTGACCATAAGTCCAAATTTGAATGGAGAATTATGCACATGGGTTTGAATGAGGCTTAAAGACTTCTAACCATATTCACTTGATTTCAAACAAGAACTTAGAGGGGTGGCACACCAAATGTGACACCATTTTCTATGTGGGAGATGAAAAGTCCAAGGTGAGGTTGTGGAAGATTCCCATTTGGGTTGGAGAGTCTCCAATTTGGGCTAAGAAGTCAAAATTGGGTGCCCTTTATCTTTCCCAAAGTCTTAAAGAGGTAGGTATCTCTTTTAAAGACTAGTTTCATGTAGTAAGACAAAATATATGTTGAATGATGACTCTTTAATTTGAATTTCACCACATTTCAAGGGGGAATTTTGTTATGCTAAAATGAGGTTATTAGGCACATTGGGAAAGGGTCCCAAGTAGGGTATGGTGTCCTACCTAAAGCCACATAACTCTTGAGACATTTCACTTACCATATCACCTTACATGTCACTTTCCATGTCACATACCATGTCATCATGAATAGTGATAGTGGGTCCCACAGTGAACAATGATGGTGAATAATACTTTCAAATAGTGATTTTGAATGATATTATGTGACTAGGAGAATAATGATTTGGTTGGGTTGAGGAGGATTTTAAGAAGGTTTAAGAAGTTTTAAGGGATCTCAAGGCATTTAGTCATCAAAAACTATAAGTGTGTATTTTTCTAGTGTCTACACAAAGCCAACATCAATATACACTACATCAATGGGATTCTAGACTAGGCCGCTTCTCTGGGTAGAAGAATAGGTCAAAGAGAAAAAGGAAATTATGAGAAAAAATAGGGAGATTGATGTAATGAAGATTACTCAAGCATATAAGGCCAATCCCCTTAGAAAATCAAGAACACATTCTAGGACTACCTTCACCACTACAAAAGAAAGGAATGTGGAGATAGCCATCCCTCCACTAGATGCATTGAAGAAAGATGATCCCCTTGAGAGTTACACTATATATAGCTAAAATCTATGGGAGCCATCAAGGAAGGAGCTAAAACATAGCTCACATTTTTTGGCTAACTTGGTGGCCCATAGGATGGGTAAAGACAAAGCCACTATGGAGGAGTTGAAGGTAGAAAACTAGGATATGATCTAGTACTTGTAAAATTTATTGAGTGAGCCTAAGGTAATGAATCTAACTTCCAACATGGGTTTAGGTCATCTCCTTATCGCATTTACATCATTTGAATTTGACCAAATCAATGATTTAAAAACTAGAGGATGAGAAATAGAGGAATGGTAATAAGACTTGGGCACTAGGGTAGAAGAAATAATCCACTCGGCATTTAAAGGCTTGAACAACATAGTGGACAATAAAAGGGAGTGTGATGCCCAGATGTTTTTATATGAGGTGAATATCAAGAAGTGGGAAGAAATATAGTAGAAGATGGGTGAGATTTATAAATAGGGAATATACACTTTGATTATAGAGAAGATCATTGCTCTAAGTGATCACAAAAGGCCCAAAGAGTATTAACTAACAATCAATCATCATCTAATGATGCTTAAAGATAGCATCTTTAATTTAAAAGGAGAAGAGCAATCTCTCAAGACTACAACAAAAGAGATAGATGCCATGATAAGATAGATGATAAGCCTTGATGGTGTAAATGATTTAGGGGAGGAAGTAGTATGCACTACTCTGAAGAGCCTCATTGATGCACCACAAGAGTCTTTTGATGTTAGTAAGATAAATAAATTGGTGTTACTTGATAAATCTTATGACCAACTCAAGTAACTCATTAGATGGAAGTAAACCATGCTTCAGAAGATCATCACCTGGATTGACGAGTATATAGTCAAATTAAAATACCAAGTAGGCTCAAACCAAAGGAGTCTCAACCCTGTGCTTAAAGAATATACCAAGTAAAAGAATAGGCTGGTGAAGGATTATATTATTCAAATTGATTCTAGGACATAAGAAGACATTTTAGTTTCTTCCAAGATGGTGCCACTTCTCTTTTATCTTCTCTCCCTTTTTCTTTTCTTGTTTCCAACTGAGAAACCATTGTATTTTACCTAATAGTGACATGTCCCTTTCAATGTAGTTTTGTGTAATAATGTGCATGGGAAAGGGACATTTGTATTTTCTATGTAAGAGGATAAAGGTTTATTTTGTCCCTTGCAAGATCATCCTACATGTGGATAACTAGAAATATTCTACCTTAGTGGAGGATCAAGTTTTCCATCATCACATTAGCATGATCATGATTTGAGGAATCATATTTTTTCCAAGGTATTACTGACTCCATGCTCATGAAGGAATCATATAGTTGGAGCATCTTTTAGGAATATGATAGGCCTAGCTTAATTTTATAAGTAAAGGGGGTATTTCAATTTACAATGGTCAATTATTTTTTTGAGTCAAACCTATAGCCTTGAAGATTTCTCACTATGTAATAGTAATGGTGCCAAATTGATTTTTGATGTAAAATCATTGGCAATATTTAAGAGCATCATATATGTCTCCCTTGTTACAGGATTTTCTTACATAATGTTAATATGTTATATTATTCAATACACATTGTATTCATTCTAATTCAATTGATAAATGAAATCTACTTATGGTTTCCATTCTCTTTCTATTATTGAAGTACAATTCCATATTTTACATGCTTAGTTGATTGGTGATCTGATGCATTCATATTTATGGTGGTCATTTAGAGTGTATATATAGATTATAAAATCCTCTTTGCTTTAAGATTTGGGAATAGGGTGTTGATAACCTTTTTAAGGGTAGTCTTAGGATTACATATTCAATTAGAATGGGTTCTTTAAGGATATCATTTATGTTTGATTTAAGCTTCATTTGTTTTAGATATGTGGTACATTTTCTAGTAAAGGTGACATAACCATTTATTTAAACTTCTTTGTGCTCATTTGTTAACTATCCACTTTAGTCTCTATTAACTGATAACTTTGTCTTTCACTATTTTACCCCACATATAACACATCCTCTGCATATCTATAGTGTTGTTTGCCTATGAGCACATAAACATTGTATAATTAGCATGTGTTTAAATTTTGTGCATTAAAGATCAACATTGAAATCTCTTAATCAACCATCGATTGTTGAAGATTTTTTATAATAAAAGTTGTAATCATGACCATATCTATCTTTAGTATCTTGTGTTTGGCCTATAACATTTTCTCACTCTATGTGACAACCCTTACTAGGTGGATTGAGTAAGTTTGTATTCCCTTTTGCCAATAATCCCCCATGAAGATTATATTGCAGAATACTTTCATGTGAGTGAATCTACCCCTTAAGTCCTCTCACCTTAGTTTAGATAGAGCTAAAAGTAGCAGGGAACTGATCATACCCTTTGAAGGTACCTTCCAATCATTTTCTACATTAAATCTAGTCATGATGTCAAACTCTTCCCTAACTACAATGACATATTAAGTGCTTTATTCATCTTTTCTTGCCCATTTATTCAAGTGTGCAAGGATGAGTGATAGAGGTGTACAATTGGGAA
The DNA here is from genome assembly GCA_037957365.1 of Torreya grandis. NCBI lineage: Eukaryota > Viridiplantae > Streptophyta > Pinopsida > Cupressales > Taxaceae > Torreya > Torreya grandis. The sequence continues at coordinate 121,100 of JARHVA010003934.1, read as the reverse complement.
CCACCATCCTTTTGGCATCATTATTGGTGACAAATTGAAGTCTAGGTTACCTATGTTTCTGGTGACTCTTGTAGAGAGCTAAAACTATTGTTATGTTTTGAATTTTTCTACTTATCTTTACACTCATCTGATTATCCTTGTCTTTGCTACGTCAGTGTCACCAACATATTTTTGGTGCCATTTCTAGGGATAGTTCTTATCACTTGTGCTATCAAGAATACTCCTAGAGAGATATAAGTATTTTTTTTGTTTTGTTCTTTGCTGTTACTACACCAAATTCTTGATTTTTGGTTTATTATCATCTTTATAGCCTTTCTTAGTGACTCCACTAGGAATTTTTATCTGTGTGCTGTAAGAAGTTTTACAATGATTATTGGAATTATTTTTAGTGTCTAAAAATTTGCATTCTATCAGTTACTATGTGTAGGTTTGTTGGTTCTGGTCTAGAAGTTTTTCTTCTATTGGTGACTCTGTTGTTTTCAACATTCAAAGATTAGTGCCTACTATACGTACTCTTCTCCATCTAGAATATTTTTCTTTAGATTTGAAAATATGGAGGGTAATAGGTCTTCCTTTAAAAAAAATCCATCTAAAGAGTTTGTCTCTGAGTTAAAAGCTCCATCCAAAAGGAGACAAGTGTGGAAGCCTATTGTAGGCCAAAACTCAGGGAATCAAGTAAGACCTAATATATTTATCCCCAATTATATTTACCCCCTTTACTTAAATATCCCATTGGTTGAAGGATATCAGAGCACCTCAAATAAATTTGAGCTCCCTGCAAGTTAGGCTCCTTCTCACCAAAGAAGTCTTCTTCCTCTTACTAGGCCATTAAGGCTTCATTATAATTAGTCTCCTTCATGTTATCCTCATAGTATTCATACTCAATCATCCCCTAGTTCATATTAATATTTAAATTTAGAGATTAGAGACCATGATTTGAGAAGGAGGATGTTTAATGCAAGTAATGATGATGATGGGGAAGAAGATCAAGGTTTGGCTAATAGATACAAACCATTTATGATCCCAAGGTTTAGACCTATCAAATTCAATGGTATGCTTGGTTTCCCCAATAAGGTTCCCATCAAAGTAAGGAAAATTTTGTCTAAGTTTTAGGGGACCAATGCCATGTTTGGGGAACACCATTTGAAAGCCTTCTTAAATGTTATAAAATATTATTAAATAGACTTATAAAATGTGTGCATAAAACTCTTTATGACCACACTTGAGGAAGAGGCCCATATTGGTTCAAATCCCTCCCTAATATATCCATATACACATGTCAAGATATGATTGAGGCATTTAAGATGTAATTTGGTGATAGGATTGATCCCAAATTTTTGCTTGCTAAATTTGAAAGCCTCAAGAAAAATCCTAATGAGTGTGTCAAGGATTTTAATTATAGATTTAGTAAGGTATTGAGATGGCCACCAAAGGACATCAAACCTAGTGGTGCTACTTTTTTGATTAAGTATTGTGATGCATTTGACAAGAAAGTAACCTATTACCTTAGAGATAAGGCTCCCACACATATGAGGATGACATTTAATTTGGCTATCTAAATAAAAAACAACATCAAAGCTGTGGGTAAGCCTTTATATAATAGTGCTGATGTCAAGTTGATAAATCTTGAGAAGCCTTAGATCTCCCATGAGAGTGTAGATCTAGAATAAACTATGAAGACTCTAGCCATTACTGTGAAAGAGATCTCTTACAAGTTGGCCAGAGTAGAAAAGGGACTATCTCATGGTTTTTCTAGCCATGATTATAGGAGGGATCACAAGAGGGAAGAAAAAAGTCATCCCAGGGATCAAGGTCAGAACATGATAGCCTTACAAGCTAGGACTAATGATAAGGGAAATGGGTTGGAAAGGGATGACAAACATGAAAGAAACTAGAACTAGGGAGGTGAAAGGGAAGTACCAGATCCTTTAGTTGTAAAGGTCAATGTAATCAATTTTGACATTGATATGTGTGATAGTTACTTGCTCCCTCATCCCCTATGTAGCACAACTGATAGTGATAGTCAAGGTGTAGAAGTATTTGAATCTACATCTGATGAAGATGCTATTTACATTGTTGATTTCCAAGAGATGAAAAGTCACACCTTCCAAGAGGAAGTTGTGGGTGCTCCAAATGTCCCTAATTATAAAGACACTCTAGCATATAAATGTTTTACTTTTAAAATATTTGAACTAGATATGATGATTGGTTCTCCATCTATAGAGTTGATGAGTGCTACCACTACTCAAGCATTTTATAGAGCATGTGAAAAGGTAAGGTTCCCAACCCTAGATTTCATCTATGAAATAAACATGACACATAAATATGAACTACCTATTCATGATTTTGAGTTTCTAAGATCAATGATGAAATAAAAATATGGATATTCACCTCTATTGGTTGAGGACCATCAATTGATGATCCATGCAGTAATTGCCTAAGAAAAGGAGTATAATTTGAGAAGTAAAGATCAAAATAATCCTCCAATATATAAAGACTCTATTGACCCTAAAATAAAGACTAAATAAAAGGAGACTAAAGGGAATAAGGAGGTCCAAAATTCCACCAAGCTTGGTTATTCATCTAATAGTGTCAAACCAAGAGGTACCTAGGCCAAGAATAGAACTCCCTTATTGTCTAGTATTCTTAAGAAGGATGAACTGAGGAAACCTCCCTATAAAAGTGAAATAAAACATGTGGGTTATCCTACTAATCTCCCCCTGACTCTTAAAGGTGTTACAAATATATTTTGTAACATTATTAATATAACATTAATAGTTTGGGTTGTTATAATATTATTGGGAGTCACAATAATATTATGAATATAGATTATCTGTGAGTAATAATAGGGTATAAGGAGTTATTTTGGAGAGATCTATGGTGATATAGGTAATCCTATTTATAGGAAATCCTTTTCCTTTATATGTATTACCTGTATGGATTTGTATGAAAAAATATTAGAGTGAAATATATTATTATGTGTGCTTGTATATTGTGTCCCTCTCTACGAATGAATTAACTATTGGTTTAGCTCATCCATTACTCAACACTAGTATCAGAGCAAAAAAAATTAAATGAGAGTCATGTAAAGTTTTTGGTATTCTATTCATATTTTTTTTCTAGACATAGCTAATGTATCCTCTATTCACTAAAAATCAGTGGCTAGATTAGTGGTATATGTGAACTTTGATAACGAGACTGTGTTTTAGAGGAAAGTTTGCAGTGTGCACAAACATAAATACATTCTAGTTTCAACAAATCTTGGTCATTTAGATTGTCATATGTATAAATCTGGTAATACTATGCATTTTTTTAGTCTTCTTGTTACTAATTTTTTACTCCCTTCTTTCCAAATCACATCAAAATCTATGCATTGAATCTATAAAATTTGAGTTTAGAGTCTTATATGCATCTAAATAGAGGGAGTAGGACATATAAATCAAAATTTCAAATTTGCCATGAATGATCTATAGTATCAACATCAAAATCACCATATACGTGTCATTCTCCAAAATCCCAGATCAAAGAAAAGTCTCTAGATTCATATTGGAATTTTGATAGAATTTTCATTTGTCTGATGACTCAAAACCATCCTATTATGGTGTCATTGGAAGTCATTTACATGATATGACTATTCATGTGTTTGAGTGAATTGCATAAAATCCTACCACCTATCTATACTTTCTACCACATGTAGATCAGAGACCTGTAATGTTTGTGTAAAGATTTGCACAATTATTGAGCCTCTAGTTAACCACCATTCATGCCTCATACTCAGTCATACAAATTTGACTTGCTATAAGTGGAAGGAGTGTGATAGAATATATATTTGACACCCAATTCATATGGTGCATCTATTCTTTCTCATGATGAGCTAGGAGTAATCTTCATTTAAAATAAATATTGTAGGATGGTGAGTCCAAAATATTTATGTTATATGTATACCATAGTAAGCAAATCCCTTTCAACACGTATCCGTTTCTCCATGCAAACTGTTTCAAGAGTATAATTATGTTTTAAAGTTTTTAATAGATGTATTTATTTTCTAATGAGTATATTTTAAGCTATATTAGAAATTAATAATTATATTTAGTCCTTGATTTAAAGTAAAATTGAATATCACTATATGGGTGCATTTTTTGTCAAAACTGACACCCTAGAAAGTATAATGGAAATCCCATTAGATAAGTATAATGGTTTAAATTTTCAGACTTGGAAGGTGAAAATATGAATGCAACTTATGAACAAGAATCTCTGGGGGATTGTAAGCAGAAAAGAAAAAGAACCATCTGATGCTACCAAGTTGATAGAATGGCAAACTCGAGATGACAAAACCAAATCCATTATTTGACTTACTTTATCAGACAATGTATGGCACTATGTAAACTTAAAAAATAAGTCTAAAGAAATATGGGCTTTTCTAAGTCAAAGATTTGGCTCTAAATTAGTGAATGCCAAATTCAATTTAAAGTTACATCTATTTAAATTAAAAATGAATGAAGGTAAAACAATGTCTAGTCACATCAATGAGCTAAGGTCTCTCCTAAGATAATTAACAGAAGTACAATCTCAAGTAGATGAAGATGCAAAAGCTATCCTTTTGAATAGCCTACCTCCTAGATATGTAATGTGGTGTTTACTCTTGGATAGATTCCTTCATACTCACTTGATGGAATGATTTTAGCACTTTTATAAGAGGAGAAATGAACAAAAGAAGACATTGAGGAAGAAACTACATGTATGTAAATAAAAAATATGCTAGTTTCTCAAAAAACAAAGAGGAATTAGAATGTTTTTATTTAAATAAAAAGGACACAAATCTTCTTTCTATGTTATTTATGCTAGAGATATTATAAAAATTAAATTCAAAATGGATGAGGGTAATGCAACTATTGAAGAATAGTCAGAGAATGAAGAGAAGAACTAGAAAAGAAAGGATATAGTTAAGAGGATTACTTGTACTGAGTAGTGACCAATGGAGGAGGAGGAAAAAGGAGGTTAGAGGATAAATAACATCTCTTGTTAATCACCAACAATGATATTGATTTATTGTAATGTTGATATTCTTTCTTTTATGTTTTATTTTAATTTTTTGCATGTGTTTTAGAATAAGAATAGACGTGACATTCCTGTTCATAGCATATTTTTCCTATATTGTTCCCTTTGTAAAAAGTGATTGAGAAAACATGTATACTGCTAAGGAGTGGTTGGTGGTTCCACTAAAAAAACCACATACTGAGGAGTTAGGTGGTTCTCCTTGAAAACCACATACTAAGTGGTTGATAGTTCCACTAGAAAATCATTTTTTAAAGTTTGTGGTTCTCCTTGAAAACCATATAGATCATGAGTATGTATTAGATAGAACTCATCTATGTAAAACTCAAGGAATGTATGTTGGGAAATATTGTTCACATTAGGTAAGTGGATATCATATGTTAGGAATTAATAATATTAACAATAGGGGAGTGAATGTTACAAATATATTATGTAACATTATTAATTAAACATTATTAATATAATGTTAATAGATTGGGTTATTGTAATATTATTGGGAGTTACAATAATATTAAGAATATATATTATTTGTGAGTAATAATAGGGTATAAGGAGTTATTGTGGAGAGATCTATGGTGATACACATCATCTTGTTTATAGTAAAGCCTTTTCCTATATATATGTATTACTCGTATGGATTTTTATAAAAAAATATTACAGTGAAATATATTATTGTGTGCCTATATATTGTGTCCCTCTATGCAAATAAATAAACTGTTGGTTTAGCTCATCCATTGCTCAACAAAGGGGTGTATCCCAAATGAGAGTGTCACTAGTCTACTTACTAATACTAATCTACCCAAATATAGTATTTGTGACATGACCCATGTAGTGAGTTAATTAAAGGTCATATTGCGTTGTGTGGAATTGATCAAAATTCCATAACATAGGAGAAGAGATTTTGAGTATTTAGGATTCATTGATAAAGTTATTGCCAATGAGATTGTTGAAGCTGAGCCTTCTCTCACTTTCCATATGGAAAGTGAGAACACCTCAGAATCCCCTGAACATCACCATGAGGTGTATTTGGGAACAAAATTGGTAGAGAGTCAGATGGACATCAACCCATTCTATACCACCCTACTAATTAATGATTTAATTATCCATAACTACATGTTTGACTTTGGTACATCTTATAACATTATGCCACTAGTTGTGCTGAATGAAATTTGTATAAGGATAACTATAGTGGATGGATGATGCCTTGCCATATATTATAGATAAGTACCTATTATTGGCATGGTTAAAGGACTGGTGGTGTAGCTTGCATAATACCCTGGTAAATTTTTTAGTATGGACATTATTTTAATAGACTATCTACCAAAGTGGGGTATGTTATTGTTTAGAAAATGGGATACTAGTGTTAGGGGTAGTGTTTAAATGGATCTATCCTATACCACTATACCTCTAGGTGGGAAGATGGTTCACTTGAACTGGGAGCCTCAAATGTTCCATATCTTAGAAGATCCTAAATACTAGTTGAATGAAGTGTTGTATGTGGATACAGACATTGTAAATTTTATGAGAAGTGTTGAGTACACGGAAATGCCTCCTAAATTTGGTATCGTTTATAAAGACTCCATCTAAACCATTCATTTTTATGGAGCATTTTCAATCATTGGAAATGGATTTGGGGTTGTCTTCTATGCCCTTGATGGCCAAACTTACAGATACTCCTTCCAATTATCTTTTGAGTGCGTGAACAATACTATATAATATGAAACACTCATAATTAGCCTCTATATCACCCATTAATATGAAAATTTTCTCATTAAGGGAGATTCAAAACAAGTGGTGAAGCAAGTTTAAGATATAAACACTATGAAATATAAAAGATTTAGGTAATACCACAACACTATATGGGGATACTTAGAATGGTTAGATGCTTTCAATATTTAGTGTCATGATCAAGATCTTAATCACATGGTAAATATGATTGTAAAGAGGGTTATATATTTTAAAGTTGAACATAGAAATCCCTCTTATGAATATGAGGATGAGGTACTAGTAAGGCTTTTTGTCCCAAATAATATTGATCATTGGCAAGTCTTTGACAATGATGATCAAATAAGAATTTTTATGTGCTATATAGATGAGTTTGAAGGAACCATGATAAATTTGGACTCCATGGTATAGGTCTGTGATGGAAAATAAACCTTATATGGAAAAGAAATTATCTAGTTAAAGACTAATACTATCCCTAGAGGATTGGTTACTCTGGAAGGATCCTTTGATGGAGCTAAAAGAGTCAAATCCAAAATATTTCTATACCAAAGGATGTGATTGAGATTAAAATTGGGATAGAGTAAAATCCAAGGAGGATTTGGCTTGATACTCACTTGAGCAAGAAGGAGAAGGAAGCATTCATCAAACTATTGAGAAAGCACCAAGAATGTTTAGCATGGTCATATTTAGAGTTGAAGGCTTATATGGAGGACTTTTTTTATCATGTTATCCCCCTCTATCCTAATATAAAACCATTCTACCAAAAATAATAGCTTGTCAATCCCATCTTGGCTACTAAGATGTAGGAAGAATTAAAGAAATTAAGGGATGGTGGGATCATTCAACCCATCAGGTATTCATTATGGGTGGCTAATCTAGTCCCTTCCAGAAAGAAAAATGGATACATCCAAATCTATGTTGATTTATGAAACTTTAACAAGGATTTACTAAAAAATAACTATCTATTTCCTAACATGGATAACATGCTCTAAGATATTACTAGGTCTGAGTTGTTGTCAACTCTAGATGGCTTTTTTGGCTATAACTAGGTAGTAGTGAAAGAGTATAAAAGGTATAAGATTTCTTTCACTACCCATTGGGTACCTTTGTCTATGTTTGAATGCATTTTGGGTTAATAAATGCATGTGGCACCTTCTAGAGAGCAATGGATGTAGATTTAACTAGGTTAATCAAACAATTCATTGTTTTTTATCATGATGATGTTCTAATGTACTCCAAGAAAAGAGATGACCACTTGGTACATTTAGAATAAATGCTTATTAGATTTAGGGAGACTGGAATCTCCCTTAGTATTAGGAAGTTCCACTTTGGAGTATAAAAGACAAAGTTACTCAGACACATTGTGTCCTAATAAGGTGTCATGATAGATCTAGAAAGGGTAGAGGCCATTAACGAGGTACCCATCCCATAGACCAAGAATCATAAATCATAAAATCATTAATGAGAGGAACATGTATGATAAAATATATAAAATCATGAAAATATTAAATATATTAAAATTATATTCCTTTTATGGAAAGAATCACTCCAAATCACTTTCTAATTTCATGGGGCTACCTCCTTTGAGCAATTCTCAACTAAAATTCTTCTCTTTGGATCCACTACAATGGGATATGCCCTCTTATTTATACTATTCTAATCTACCCAACTACTTATTCTTATGCATGTGGCACTAAACCATTATTCACTACTATTCATTATTCTACTATATATGCTACTAATATACCCCTCCCTACATTACAAGGCCATTGACAAGTTACCCATCCCATAAACCAAGAAAGGTTTCCAATCTCTCTTTGGCTAGATCAATTTTGTTAGAAGGTTTATTTCCAACTTTACAAAGATTACTCTACCCATCACTTCAATGTTGAAGAAGGATCAAGATATAAAGTGAGAGGAAAAGGCTACCCAATCATTTTAGAACATCAAGGTAGCTTTGAAAACTACCCTAGTGCTTGCTAGTCTGGATTATAGAAAATATTTCTATATCTTTTCATTTGCCTTCAAAGATAATATTAATGTAGTGCTGCTATAAAATAATGATGAGGGTCATGAGTAGCCAATTGCTTTCTTTAATAAATAATTACAGGGATCTAAACTAAACTATACCATAATGGAGAAACAATCCTTTTCTCTCTTAAAGGATATCAAACAATTTAGATCCTACATTCTAAGTTCAAAGATTATAGCCTATGTTCCTCACACTGTGGTGAATGACATAGTAAATCAGAATGAGACTACTAACAAAAGATGTCTATGGGTAAAAAAAAAATCAAGAATATGACTTGGAGATACAAACTACTAAGTTGGTCAAAGGCATGGGTCTTGCCAAGATAATGACTAAAACTAACTTGTAGGTGATAAAAGTGAATAACATAGAATGGGTGGTTGATAGCTCTAAATCCAAGTACAACCAATCTTCATGGTACAAAGACATAGTCTATTATTTGAAGACTCTAAATTATCCTCCCCATTTAGATAAAAATCAAAGGAAGATGATGAAGTTAGTATCCCAAAAGTATCTTTTGTTACAAGATGATATAGCTTGGAGGAACCTAGGTGGTGTCCTCTTGAGATGCTTAGTGTAAAGTGAGATTTTTTAAATTGCTACATAGTTCCATAGCGGTGTGTGTGGTGGTCACTTTGCTCCTTAAGTCACTACACACAAGATTATGAGAGCTAGATATTAGTGGACCACACTATTTAAAGATGTTTCTACCATGGTAAGAAGATGTGAAGAGTGCCAATAGTTATCTAGGAAGATGAAAGTTTTTGAATCCCTTCTCTTAAAACTAGTTTCTATTGAGGGACCTTTCAAGTAGTGTGGAATGGACTTCATGTGTGAAATATCAGATGCTTCAACTATTGGTCACAAGTAGATTTTGGTGGTGACTTATTAATTCAAAAATGGGTTGAAGAAATCCATACTAAAATATCAACCCATCAGGTAGTCATTAATTTCCTTTTAAATAATGTGATTTGTTGATTTGGAGTGCTAGTTAAAATTGTATGTGACAATGCTATGTGCTTTAGATCCAAATAATTAGTTGCATTATGTGAATATTATGGGATTGATCTATCATACACCTCCAATCAAAATCCATAAGGAAATGGGTAGGTTGAGTCCTATAATAAGAATTTATTGAAAATCATTAGGACTCTAAATGCCAACAAAAGGAAATGGGGTGAGCAATTAAAGTTTTCTATTTGAGCTGGTAGGTTAAATCTAAATAAGTCTATTGGAAAAATTCCCTTTGAACTTGTTTATGGAGGTCAAGCTTTTTACCCCTAAATTTTTAGTTTCCTACTTACCAATTCATGTAGCAAATATCTGAGGATGAGGAATAAATAAACCACTATGAATAAAGGATCAACTAGATCATAGAGCTTGATGAATCTCATAGACAAGCTCATGAAAAACATTTGAATTTCAAGGAGAGGATTAAAAATATCTTTGACAAGGTCACCCTAAGAGCTTTTCAAATTGGTGATTTGGTTCTAATTTGGGATAACAAACATGAAGACAAGGGAAAATATGGTAAATTTGATTCCCTATGGATGGGTACTTACACCATCAATTATCAAATATGGAACCATACATTTTATCTCAAGGATATTGATGGATAAATATTAGAGTTGGAAGTAAATGGTAGACACCTTAAGCATTTTCTAGATTGAGTCCATGTTAGCTTTTGTAAATGTGTACATGTTGTATAATCCCTTTATGTTTAGTGGTCCTATTTTAGTTTGTGTTTATATAGTTTGTGTCTTTTCCTTTCCTTTATTTTTGTCTTCAAATGCCTAGTTATAAATCTATTCACCCATGGTGTGTTTTTCCTTGCCTCTATGTCAAAATCCTTTGACTCCATGTCCTTAATGGATATGCATCTGATGTGGTGTTCTCTACGTACCCACTAGGGGTACTCATCCCTAAGCAATATCATTTGTTAATTCCCAAATTTGCATTGGAGAAATTGGGTGAGTATTGATGTTTAAGTCACTAGCTCCAATCTTGTATCTATGTTTTCCTTGAAGAGGTCAAAGTTCATGTTCATAATTTTCCAAGTCCTTTATCCTATTTTTTCCTTGTGGAAATTCTCTTTCCCTTAGATATTTTTAGTCCTTTTACATGAACATAATGCCTAATGGAAATATGTCTTTAGGATTCCTATTTTGGATAAAAAGTCTAAAGACTTATATCTATCAGACATTTTTTCCACTTCAAAAGTTTAAAAAGAATTACATACCTTGTATTTTGGTCTTAAATATTTTCAGATCATTTGTCTCAAACTTTTTGTCCATATAAAAAAGTTCAAAGGGCACTTTCCCTTTGGATGATTCACCTACACAAAAATCCCAAAGGATTTTTAAGATCATCTTACCCTTATAAAATATTTGAAGGAACTTTTCCTTTGGGTATTTTTCCTTTGTAATATTTTTGAAAGGCAAATTTGAAGGGTCATTTAGCCTCTACAAAATATTTGAAAGATTATTTTCTTCGAGCACTTTTTCCTTATAAAATTCTTGAAGAATGTCTACAAAAGGTTCAAAGGGCACTTTATTAAAATGAAGGACATTTTCTATATATTTGAAGGAGTTTCATGTTTTGATCAAAGGCTTCATGGTGGGATGATTCATAGTGAGAAGATAGAAGTGTATCCAAGCCTCTTTTTGTGCTTAGATTTATTGCCTTATGTTAATAGAAGAAACTCTGGGGTCCTAGATGAAATTTATGAGTTTCACCTTCAATGTGTTCTAATGATTGAGGTGAGGAATTACCCAAATAATTGAATGAAAGACGTGTCTATCTTAAGGGACTCTTTTGAATATCATCGGGGGTTAGGAGGATCTCACACCCTTCCCCATATGAAGAAATATAATACAAAGGTGAAAAGTGGATGAGAGTCCAATCTTACATCTAAGTTGGACACATGGTGGGTTCTTGGGGATTTATAAGTTTTGAGACCTTTTTGAAGATTTACCTACTTACCTTTTGGTGGGAAAGGTGCAAAAAATATCTAGGGCTTGAATGCCTAAAATTATAAAGATAGTGATTTCACATGGCATCTCCTTGGGGTATTTTAAGTTTTGGGCCCTTTTTGAATATTACCTCATTTATCTTTTGGTGGGTAAGGTTCAAAATGTCCTTGAAGGCCCAAACACCATAAAGTTTAAAGTTAAATAATGACATGTGGTATTCCTACATCCCATGAGGAGCTCAGGGCATATTGCACCAATGCACCAAAGGAAATAATGAGTGAAAAAGTGCAAAATCCTTGAGGGCCTGAAAAGGTACCATAATGTAATTTTTGATTATATGGGTCCATGTATTTCAATGAAAATTTCTTGGCATGAAGGAAATTTTTTCACTTTCCTTCTCTTCTTTTGAAAAAGGCTTAAATGACTTAAAGAGGGTAGTTGGTAATTAGCTGTTATACTTCAAAGCATTACCGACAACCTTAATTTCAAAATGCAAAGGATTATAAATAAGGCATTTGACTTCATTTATGTTTACCCTTTGAATTTAGAGCTTTTATTTATGCATTCAATATATTTATGTGCCCTAGCTACGTGCAACATGAGAAAGTGATTATAATGAATTCTTCATAGATTTTTAGCTTCTATTATGTGTAACCCTCTAGATTAATAATAAGTGTTGTTTTAGCTCCTTGTGTTGTGTTATTTGAGAGGTTTAGAGAGGTATTTCAAGGGTTTATTTAGTGAAGGGTTTGTTCAAACTAGATATCTAGAGAAAAATGGTGACATCCTCGGCTATTGTGAAGAGCAACATTGTCTCTATCTTGGATGGGATTAATGATACAAATGTCTTGGGATTATATTTTATGGCTTTATTAAATGTATTACAATGACCAAACCCCATACCATTAGTTTTTAATGTTTTCATGAGTTACATAACCCATAAAATAACATTACCCTTGGCTACCCCATACCTAAAATTAGTTATTACATTTGCTCAGGTATACCAACCAGACACTAGGACCATCGTCAATAATAACTATTTAATTATTTTATCTTTCACCCCTATGGCCCTTAAAGCATGATTAGAATTCCTCCCTAGCCTAAAATTATTACAATCTCCCTAGAGAAATGCTAGGAATATGTAGAGAAAAATGACAAAGTAATTTAGGACATTATCAACTCCTGCTGGCTAGCCAAGTGAAGGCAAAAGGTCTCTAGGATGTCTAAAAGTTTGAAACTGGTAGAATTAAATGAATTGATATAGTATATAATAAAAATGTTTGGAAATATTTATGGGATGCCAACCATGGAGAAGTTTTATCCCTAGATGTTCTTAATCCTAATCTACATGGTGGAGAAATAAAAGAAGTTGGACTGGGTCACCATTCTGAGTGACAATCTCTACAGGTAGATGATGCAGATCTAGGATATAATTCTTTCAAAAGAGGAATTCATAGGTACATTTTATATGTCCTCTTATTTAATATACATCCTACTAAATGATATGAAAATTTAGGGGCTCACCAGGAACCCCAATGAGATGAGAATTTATGCAATATATCTAGAAATCACTATGGACAACTTTAAGAAGAATTTCAATTGGGTTTATAATTGCTTCTTCAACATTATGGTGAGTGTTTTATTTACTTTGAGAAGCCTCAATAGAATGTCCAAGGTGGCCAAGGAAATAATTGAAAAGTATGACACCTCTTATATTCAATTTAGGACTTTTACCTACATTAGGATAAGTGATTACTTAGGGTGTCCACCAAGCTTTGTGATGTTGATTTCACCAAGCTAATTGATGTGGAACAAATAACAACATCGTAGTCTAACATTGGACTATCTTTCTTATAAATATCAAGCCTAGCATAAAATTGGGATAAAATTGTTACTAGGGAGATTACATTATCTAGTGCCATCCCCATATCTATTTTGATAGAAGGAGCCCCAAAAATGCCAATCATTCTAGTAGCCATCCCAATGGCCCATCTAGTTACTAGTCCTCCAACTCTATCAATACAACAACTAGTAGTTACCCTTCCCCAAATATATATTCAAGGAAGAGAGTAGGCAAGGAAGAAGGAGAGAAACCCAAGCAAAAGAGAATTAAGAGGGATCTGCAAACTCCTAATGGATTTCCTACAAAGAAGAAAGAGGTTATATTTAAGGAAATGCCTTCCAAAGAACTCCCTATAAAGAAGAAGGAATATAAGTCCTCATATTCCAAAAATTTGAGGGATATGAGTGATGATGAATATTTAGATGGAGTTAGGCCCATAACTGAGGTGATGAATAAGCAGTAGGCATTCATTCCTCTACAAGTAAGAATTGGGTATAGAACTCTAAGGGAAAGACCCTAGACCCTAGTGAAAGCCCTAATAATGGGTTTATTTTTAGAAGAGGGTCCCTTGGTATTATAAAGTAAAGGTAATGAGGAAGATGTTATAACATCAAATAATCCTTTATCTTTTGATGATGTTGTACATGTTGGAGTTAAGGTGACCACGCAAACTTAGGGCCCTTAGGAGAAGAAAGTAGTCTCATTAGCTACATAGACATTTATTGAAAATGTCATCACCCAATCACTAGGCCAAGGTGATCAAGGTGGAGCTAAAGAGTTGAATAAATTTGATGAGAGAGTCAAAGTGGAACCAAAATAGGAAACTCAAGTCACCATTGATTTTGGAGTGGTGGGTGAGAAAGAAGGCATATAAGTAGCTTTGAATGTACCACAAGATGTCCCTTCCCTTCCAAAGGTGTCAAGTTCAACACTAGAGGAGAAGGTGAGTGCAAAAGAAGGTGGGGGAGCAAGACTACAAATGGGTACCCCCACCCATGTATAAGTAAATAAGGAATTAGATAAATTGAATAAAGATGTTGAGGAAGGCATTTCTGGAAATTTTGATTCAATTAGAGTACCATGAATTTTCATTCCTCACATCAAAATCCATGACCCAATCCATAATAAAGGTCTTGAGGTCATTATTGGTGAAGAGTTACCTAAAGGTAGCAAGGATATCACCATAGCCTCATCCATGCCTGAGGGTCTAGCAAATAAAGAAGATGAAGTGGCTATGTAGCCTCCCAACTAGTCAACTAAATAAGGGAGTTCAATTGAAAAATTTCTTAAGGAGTCTCATCAGCCTGGATTAAAATTTGAAGTTTTGGAGTAAATAAAGCCAAACCTAGAATGGTAACATGGATTAGACAAAGTTAGAAAGGAGTAGGAGAGTGATGAAGAGATTGAGAATTTTGTGTTGAGCCCATAGATTACTCATGTGGCATACCCTACATTTAGAACTTTGGTGACACCACCTTTTACTATCTCAAGGCCAACATAAATGTCCATCACATCAATGGGATTCTAGACCAAGCCACTTCTTTGGG
The DNA here is from genome assembly GCA_037957365.1 of Torreya grandis. Taxonomy (NCBI): domain Eukaryota; kingdom Viridiplantae; phylum Streptophyta; class Pinopsida; order Cupressales; family Taxaceae; genus Torreya; species Torreya grandis. The sequence continues at coordinate 105,929 of JARHVA010003934.1, read as the reverse complement.
TCAAAGAATAGATCAAAGTGAAAAGGGACATTATGAAAAAAATTGGGGAGATTAACATAAAGAAGATCACTCAATCACATAAGGCCAATCCCCCTAAAAAGGATAGAACACATTCTACAACTACCTTCACCACTATAGGAGAAAGGAATGTAGAGATATCCATCCCTCCATTAGATTCATTGAATAAAGATGATCCCCTTGAGATTTACATTGTATATAGCTATAGTCTAGGGGATCCATTAGGGACTGATCTAAAACATAGCTCTTAGGTTTTGGCTAACATGGTGGCCCATAAGATGGATAAATACAAAGCCAATATGGAGGAGTTGAAGGTAGAAAACCAAGCTATGATTCAGTACTTGTAAAAGTTACTGAGTGAGCCTAAGGTGGTGACTCCAACTACCAGCATGGTTTTAGGTTCTCTCCATCTCATATTTTCATCATTTGACTTAGATCAGATCAATGATTTTAAAATTAGAGGATGAGAAATAGAGGAATGGTAGCAAGACTTAGGCATTAGGGTAGAATAAATAATCCACTTGGAATTTAAATTTTTGAACAACATAATAGATAATAAAAGGGAGTGTGACTCCTAGATGTTTTTTATGAGGTGGATATCAAGAAGTGGGAAGAAATATAGTGGAAGATGGATAATATATGTAAAAAGGGAACAAACACTTTGATTTCAGAGAATATCATTTCTCTAAGTGATCACAAAAGGCCCAAAGAGTATCAACTAGTAATCAATCATCATCAATGATGATCAAAGATGACATATTCAATTTAAAATGAGAAGAGCAATCTCTCAAGACTATAATAAAAGAGATAGATGCCATGATAATAAATATGATAAGCCTTGATGGTTTAGGTGATTTAGGGGAAGAAGTAGTATGCATTGCTTTGAAGAACCTCATTGATGTACCATAAGAGTCTTTTGATGTCAATAAGATAAAGTGATTGGTGTCACTTGAGAAATATTGTGACCATGTCAAAGAACTCATTGGATGAAAGGAAACCATGATTCAAAGATTACCACCTAGATTGAGGAGTGTAGATTCAAATTCAACTACTAAGTAGGCCTAGACTAAGGGAGTCTCACCCCCATGATTGAAGAATATACTAGGTACAAGAACATGTTGGCAAAGGATTCCATTATTCAGATCAATTCTAGGATGTAAGAAGACATTTTAGTTTCTTTAAAGATGGTGCCACTTCTCTTTTCTCTTCTCTCCCTTTTTCTTTTCTCATTTCCTATTAGGAAATCATTATACTTGACTTGATAGTGGCACATCCCTTTCAAGGAGGTTTTGTATAATCATGTGCATGGGAAAGGTATGTTTTTGTTTGTTATGCAAGAGGACAAATGTTTGTTTTATCCATTACAAGATCATCCTTTATGTGGATAACCAGAAATATTATACCTTAATGGAGGATCAAGTTTGCCATCATCACAAAATCATGAGCATAATCTGAGGAATCATGTTTGTTACAAGGTCTAACCAACTCCAACCCATGATGGAATCTTCCAGCTGGAGCATCTTTTAGGAATATGATAGACTTAGCTTAATTATATAAGTAAAGGGGATATGTCCATTTACAATGGTCAGTTAATTTTTTGAGTCAAGAGCTATAACCTCAAAGAGTTCTCACTATGTAACACTTCTAGTGCCAAACTGATTTTTGATGTAAAATCATTGGAAAGATTTGAGAACATCATACATGTCTCCCTTGTTATAGGATTTTCTTACATAGTGTTAATATGTTATATTGTTCAATACACATTATAGTCATTTCCAATTCAATTGATAAATAAAATCTACTTGTGGTTTCCATTATTTTTTCATTATTAAAGTACAATGCCATGTTTTACATGCTTAGTTGATTGGTGGTTTGATGTATTCATATTTATGGTGGTCATTTAGACTGTATATATAGATTATAAAATATTTTCTACTTTGAGATTTGGGAATAGGGTGTTGATAGCATTTTAAAGTGTAGTCCTGGGCTTATATATTTAATTAGAAGGGGTTCTTGAAGGATATCATTTATGTCTAATTTTAGTTTCATTTTTCTTATATCTATGGTATATTTTCTTATAAATGTGATGTATCCATTTCTTTGAACTTGTTTTTGCTCATCTGTTAACCCTCTAATTTAATCTCTATTAACTGATAACTTTATCTTACGCTATTTTACTTGCATATAACATGCCCTCTACATATCCATAGTGCTGTTTACCTATGATTGCATAAACATTATATAATTAGCATGTGTTTGCATTTTGTGTGTTAAAGATAAACATTGCAATCTATTATTCAACCCTCTATTGTTAAATATTCTTTAGATTGGAAGATGAAATCATATCCATATCTATCTTTAGTAGCTTATGTCTAGCCTATAGCATTTTATCACTCTGTATGATAACCCATACCAAGTGGATTGAGCAAATTTAGCTGTGTTCCAATCAGATTTGTATTCCCTTGTGTCAATAATCCCCATGAAGATTAAACTTTATAATCCATTCATGTGGGTGAAGCTACCCCTTAGGTCCTCTCACCTTGGTTCAGGTAGAGTCAGAAGTAGTAGGGAACTGACCATACCCTTTGTATGTGCCTCCCAATCATTTTTTAAATTTGGTCTAATCATGATGTCAAACCCTTCCTTGGATACAATGACATATTAAGTGGGTTTTTCATATTTGCTTTCCCCTTTCTTCAAGTGTGCAAGGTTGAGTGATAGAGGTGTACAACTGGGAACCAACACACATCATTCATAACAATGAATAAGAAAGACAATTCAAGGTCAAGCACATAACACATGACATATGTGAGATACCCTCTTGGGGGAGAAAACCCATTGGAACCTAAAATTAAACTAATGTCCTATAATAACAAGAACCAATTTAGACTAGCTGTAACTGATCAAGGAACTACCATACCTTATTTTAGTGAGACTGCAATCCCACAAGGAGCTAATACACTTGTTTAACTGAGCTACCACAATAATGAGACCTTTTAATAACTTTCACCTTACAAGGAGGTATCAACCCCATATATGTTGAGCTACCACAATAAAACCTATGAACAAAAATCTTGTAAACAATGATTTCCTACCTATCTAATGGAGATACAAAATATATCAACTCTCTTCAACTCTACACACTCAATGCATTTAAAGCCACCATTTAGATCACCCTATACCTCTTCACTCATCCTCAATCTATAATATCACTAGTATGACATCAAAAACATGACCCATAGGTCATACACATAGTCCTCAATTTTCTTTGCTCATCAACTCATCTACTAGGCACTCTACCTCTCCTTCATTCCATAATTTTCATATGCACACACCTCTCACAAATCACTCTAAAGTCTAAAAATCATCATCTTTGATTTCACTATTTTTAGAGCCTTCATAAATTATGATGTCCAAAATAATCCTTATCAGCCATTAGTCATTACTTAACCCTTAATTCATATTACATGGGTCACACTTAAGCATAACTCTCTTTCAAATAAGCCTAAGTCACCTTTTAGGTCCAATGCTGACCCATTCATCTCTTTGACACTTATGTGAGAAAAATAGGAACACAATAATAATTTAAAACATATGGACCCATGACACATGATCTATAGGTCCCATTTAAGTTCCAACATCCATCATAAAACTCTTATGCTAACCCCCAATTAGCTCAAACATCATTCTTACACACAATGATCATGAACAAATACATAGTCAACTTCTAAACCTTTTTTCATATTACATACATTTTGTCAAAACTTTATGATACACAAAAATGGTCCTTATAGAGTTTAAAACATGATATAATATCTAATTCATCATAATACATCCAAATAACAACAAAAAAATCTCAAACATCCTTCTAGGGTCACTTGTAGAACACAATCAAACACATACTCAACTTTATACCTTCAAAATTTTGACTTTACACCCTTTCAAACCTTGAAATATATATTTATAGATGTGTCTTGGAGTCCTCTAAATTTTTTATTTTTATACCATGTTCAAATTTTGCATAGACCAAAAGTTATGGCTCAAAAACTAGGTACTATTCTTTCATTTATTAAATTCAAATATTTGAATTCAAACGGTCACAGTCAAACATCAAACACTATGTTGTCATATTGTGTCCTTGTTGATTATATTAATCACACACCATAGATATTATTTGAAAGTTAACTCATAGTGTGCCACTACCCAAATGTTAAACCTTGAATAGTTGACCTCATCTCATGTAATCTTATAATATTGACTCAACGTGCACCGTCGATCTCCTATACGTAGCTTGGTCTTTATTTGTGTTAAGCATTGGAAGCTTTGAAATCATCTCACTCAGCACACACCATTGATATATATATATATATATATATATATATATATATATATATATATATATATATATATATATATATATATATATATATATGTATGAAAATCCTCTCACCATTAGATCTAATAATAATCTTGATCTTTATCTCTGCTCAACATTAAACATCGAACACTTGTCCTCATCTCGTTGCTTTTAGACATCTTGGAATGAACACGCTCCATTGATCCTTTTATAAGGAGCTCATTATTTAACTTCATTAACCAATAGAAAATTTGACCTATTTTAAATTATTATCACCATATATATTAATTTTTTATTATTACCTATGAGCCATTAGATCTTTATTTAATCTTGATCTTTATCTTTGTGCAAAATAGACTATGGGGACCATTAAAATACGCTCAGAAGGCCAACTTTACACAGTCATATATTTTTCCTCATTCAATATCATATCATGAAATTTTCACTATATATTCTTAAATCAAATAGGAAACCATCCATATATCAATTATTTCTTGAAACCTTTACACATACAAGGTATGCCATTTACTAAACTATTCACACAAATGTTTTCTACCACAGAGCCAACTATGTCAACAACTACCTAAGAGGCCAGCTTTAAACATACATATATTTTATCATGCTTCATCACATGACCTAAAATTTAGTGTATATCAACTAGGCACAAAATTGAACAAACCCATATGATTAACTTCTCTTGAAACTGCCACACATGTGAAATATGACTATATCAATATGCTTACTTAGCTCTTCTTTCCACATTGTAAATTTGGCTATTGGAAAACATTATCAAACTACTTGGGAGCCCAACTTTGAACTAGTATATCTTATGTTGTGCTTCATTTCATGACTTTAAATTTAGTACATAGCATCTGGGCATAAATGTGATCATAACCATATGACCAACTCTCCTTGACTCATCCACACATATGGTAATGGTGACATCAATAAATTGCCTACTCATATTTTTTGCCACTAGACCCAAAATGTCTAGATGAAAATAATGATCAACCAAATGAAATCCAATCATGGACATAAGTACTCAAATAATTTTTGAATTATGATGAGACCCCTTTCACATCCTTAAATCACCATACTCATCCTTGAACATCTCTAACCATGCTAAAACTGAAGATCAACCAAGCCTACTTCAATCATATTAGGATAATCATATTGAACCTTTTGTGATCTTGAGTGAACTTCTTCTAGTGGATAATAACTATAAACCATAAATGGAAATTCAATTTTTATTTTACTATAAATTTCTAGAGTCAAGCACGTAGGTTAAAAAAAAGTTTTTTTAAAAGGGAAGACAAATTTTAATTTAACATGGCCTACAAAGATAATTGAATTTTCATGATTAGCAAAAAAAATAAATTAAATTGCATGCAAGTTGAAAAAGTAGAGTTGAATTTGTAATGATAATTTGCACCATTGACAAAGGCAAAAGAAATATGGAGGTTGCATTTACATGGCCTCAGGAAGTGTATTTTACATTTACACAACTTTGGGAAGCGTAAATTCAATTTGAATGATTTATGAAAATAGAATTTAAAATTACACAAGAAAGGTAAATAAAAAACAATTTTTTAATTTTCATAAAAATGCAAATCAAATTTGCAATTTGCATGGAATGGGGAAATGATTTTACAAGTTGCACGAAACAACAAAACAAATTTGAAAATTACATAGGGATGATTTTATTTATTTATTTATTTATTTTTTAAATTTAAATTTCACAAAACACAAAATTAAAAATGCAATTTTCACCAAGTAGAAAAAAGAATTTACAATTTGTAATTTGCACAACTTTTGGAAAAGTAACATGCATTTGACAACTTATAAAAATTAAAATGGATTTTACAAATTGTAAGAAATGTTAATGACTTTTTTCATAGGAGGATAAAATTCATTTAAAATTAGTTTGGATTAAAAATCAAATTTCCCATCAATTTTTAATAATTAATTAAATATTTTAAAATTTTCAAAATTTTGATAGTTTCAAGCTTAGGACAAATTTAGGCATTAGTAAAAATTAAATTTCCATCAATTATTATTTTTTCCAAAAATTGTGATAAAAAATATAAGACAATGATTTATAAGATGAAGAATCATATGGATGAAAATGAGTCACAAGATATCTTCAAACAAAGTTTGCTTATCCCTCTCCATGATTCCTTTATGTTTAATAAATTCAAATAATTTAATGAGTTCTACCATATAGTAAGAGATCGATAAGTTAATATTATTACTTTGAACAATATAATATGTGTTTAATGATACTACTTCAACTTAATTTTTTAAAGAAAACCAAGTTACAAGGTCAAAAAAATGATACTAAGAATGAACTAAGAATAATGGTTAATGAAAAATCACATCCTACTAATAGGTTTGTCTTATCTAATCAATGAAGGAGAGAATTTTCATGATTACCACTTCTTCCTCATATGTTTTTGTATAAGTTACTTGAGTGAAACCTATACCTTCTCCTCTAGATAAGGAGGTTTATATGATTAGGCCTCTACCTAAGGGACATGCAAAAATGCATACTATGACTACCATAGATGCAAAAAATATTATAACAATATATGTTATGAATAAGACATAAAATTAAATATCTCATTGATGACAAAATTATTGAGTTTAGTACACCTACAAATGATCCAGGACCACAAAAAAATGGGAATGAGAAGTTTAAAATATTTTCTAACCTATTTCCAAATCATGTGGCAATAGAAACTAAGTATACATTTGAAGTGCATATGAAAACATATCATCATATATTGGATGGTAATATTGGTAAAATTGTAAGCACATCTATAAAATTAACTAAAATTAAAATTTATGATCAAGAGATTTTGAATGATGATCTTAATTTACATCACTATTTATATGAGCATACATTGTTTCATAGCCTATACATAGTGCCATGGTAGACAACCATTTAAGTGAAAATGTTTATATATTTATACTTATTCATATTTTTGGATATACACATGATAATTCCATGGATAATACCATAATAGTCAAATCATTTTATGGAAAAAATATAACCCTTTTTGTTACATTGCGATACCTATTAAGGTAGGCCATGTATTAGTTCCTACTTTATTTTTAGTCTTACTCAATACAAAAATATTCAAAATTTTATTAGGATTACCTTGGATACATAATATTTATGAAATACCATATTTAGTATACATGTGTTTCAAGTATATACATGGGAATAGGGTGGCAACAGTTTTGGGTGTTCCATGTGAGTATCCTATTTAGCCAAAGACAATTACTCCTCCATACCCACCACCACCACAATCAATTTCTAAGCCTATCTAGGTTCATTCCACATAGTTTATTATTTAACATGTTCACATTTCATTATACATGAACAATTTATCCACATATGTAGGTCCATTCTATGTAATCAATTATTCAACCTATTTAGTTTCATTATACAGATACAATTGAGAGGAAAGTAGTCAAATTTTGTATATGACCAATGATTCAACACCTATTACTTGACAGATTTATTTAGAACTCATGAAAACCATTATCTACTCTATCATGCACTCAAATAATTCTATGAACACCTCACCATGTTCCATAGTGAACACAAGTACATGTTTATCTTACCATGTAACATATTCTATATGTTACTATGTTCCCTAGAGTTATCATACACAGGATCCTATGAGGAATGATGATGATGACAATTAGATTACAACATCAGATCATTCCTTTAATTTAGATACAAATGAATTCAATACTAATTTATCATGATAAGTGACCATTCCCATGTCCCATACAAGACCTACACATGATCATCCCCTTGACAAGATAATTGGTTAGCATTTTTTACGTAATAAAGATATTTATAAAATAAACAAACAAAAATATTCTAAAACTAAAAAAGAAAAACCTAAGTATGACATGTTTTCTAGTTTCCATTATTAATTTATGTTATTTATCACATGTTTGGCAGATTAGATACATTTTTTTCATACACATGCATTTCATATTCTATATGAATTATATGCAAGACATATAGGCTACATATGATACATGGATGTACAGATCCAAGATATTCATATATCCAAGGGCCATGCAAATGTTGGGGCATCTAATTCCATATGTTACATTATTATAGGTTATTTATTTCTATGAACTTTCCATTTATAATGTTGAGCTACATTGATTGTTAAAAATTGCCTTGATATTGATTATATTATCTATAGTGTTACATTTAATGGATATGATACTTTGATATATTATGACATTGACATAGATTTATAGTATAAACTATTTTTACTTGTTCTATGTTTCATTGTCACTATTTCTTTTTCTATAGGCTAATAATTGATTATGCTTATTTAGTTTTTTCTTAGCATACAACATCAATTGATTGAGTGTATCATTGTATGCCTATTTATTTTTACCCTGAGCTTGTGTGACATTTTATTATCTTTTATTTTTGACCCTTACTCTTATACGACATTGAGTACTATTGCATGTGCTTATATTTCATGCATCATGGCCATAACATTGTGTTATTATGAGTTGATAAAATCTAGAATTGTCTACTGAATTTATTGAGTTTGTGGTGCTATGATCCATATAACCCACCTCCCTATTTGTGTGTGTGGTTCCATGATCCATATAATCCAAATTTATTATGTAGTTCCTTATTAAATGCTTATATCAATGATGGTTACTATTTCATTTCTAAATGATATATATTCTTGACATGAAACTTATATGTTTTACACTACATGTTTTATATATGATTTAATGACATATTATCGACATGTTAGCACACGATTCTAATTGATTACATATTTTTATAGAATATGATGCAATTAACACTTTTATTTTGAGATGAGTACTTCATAGGCTACATCTATCCACTAAAAAATGAGGAATAGTAGTGGGATTGTCATAGATATTTAAGCATCATTTATATATAATTTAAATTTTGGGAAAAATTACATGATTTAAATATTTCATTTTACTTTAGATTATTATTTTGTTTTAGAATATGGGACAAACATTTAGAGATTGGTAAAAATTTGGAGCATATGCAATGCATATGAACACATTTTATAGGAACAAATGTTATAAGTTTTCATATTTTCTATATTTTAAACAAATTAGATATAGATGTATAACATTATATATCATGTTAGCACCTATTGGATCAAATTGTGGGGTATGGATATTATTTATGCACACACACTATTATAATTTTTTACTTAATAACGACATTAATGGTACTAAAAGTTACATGTTGAATCTATATTTTTCTACAAAAATTGATTCATGATCTTGGCATAGGATCCTCATTTAATTTTGAGGTTTAAGATCAGTTAAATGAGTAGTGTGATCATGATTTTGTGTCTTCAAAGGCCTAATATTACTCCATGAGGTTTGAGGTATTTATTTTCCCAATCTATGGTGTTTGTATTAGTTTATTATCCCATTAGATATTGATCACCCTAGATTATTCAAATGCTTCACCAAGACACCTATTTATCCAATGTTTGAGTAGGAAACATAGTTTTCTAATGTTTCAATAAAAAGCATAGTATACAATAACATCATGGGGGGAACATGGTTCATCCACTTATAAGTGTATTCCTTCCTTATTGCCTAAGTTTCAAAAGTTAATTTAATTTCAACTATTTATGGACATTTATTGCTACATGTGCATTGTAGGTTTTTTTGGATCAATCTACACATTTAAAAATCTTCTCCCAAAGACAAAGTATGTTGTACATACTAAGGTACATTATCATTTTACTCTAGCATTATATATCATTTCAATACTAGATTAAAATTAAGGTTTTTATATACACTAGATCTAGTATTAGACACTTTTAAATGTCAATTTTGTCCTACCTTCACCTTACATGACTTGTGCATACACATATGACTATTACACACACTCCTCTCTATATAATTTTACTCTATATTGGATTTAATTTCAATACTAAAGAAAAGGAAGGTATTTTTAGATTGTAAAATGTGGTATTATACACTTGATAATGTAATTTTTGATCTAACTTCACCTTACATGACTTGTGTGCTATACATATGGTTGTTACACACTCTTATCTCTATATCATTTTACTTGAGCATTATTTTTAATTTCAATGATAGATTAAAACAAGGTATTTTTAGAAATAAAAATATGGTGTTAGACACTTGTAAATGCAAATTTTGACCCATCTTCACCTTACATGACTTGTGCATACACAAAAGGGTATTATACACCCTTATGTCACATCCACACATTTTTTATGGGTCTAACATTCTTGATTTACTATTAGTCACCTATATGAATTCCCTAGTCTATATTTATTTTTTTCATTATCATACTTAGACTATCCTTATATCATTATATTAATATTCCTATCTTTTATTCAAGTTTGAAAAAATCAAATGCTAGTGGAATTTCATAGGTGTCCAATTCTGACAGACTCCTCATGCCAAGAAATGGTCATTTATAATATTAACATAATTTTGATGGGTCAACCCAATGTTACCTTTCACATGTCATGTCTTGAGAAAGTGCCCAAATAATCCATTATAAATACATATTAACTCTAAGCCTATTGGACCCTCTAACATTGTCAAGTAAACATATTATAATACTTACACATTTAGAGGGACTACCATAAAATTCCTAATTCAAAAATTAATCACAAGGAGTAGGTCTTATGTAAAACATGAAGCAATCAAGCCAAGACAATGTTTCCATTTTCCAAGTGTTAAAATCTATATTACAGGTTGTATTCATTAACAGAGAACCATTTCACACAAACTTCTAACATGGAGAAATACATGTAGTTTGGATTCTCTTTAGAGTATTTGATATTTAGGAAATTTTCAACCATTCATTATAAAGTGGTTTAAGTTAAATCAACCCATATTTATTTCCCCCTTTTTAGGTCTAAACCTAGTTCTAAAAAATAACCTAGGGTTTCAAAGAGAAGGAGAAAAGTTTATGGATTCATGCACATAGAGAGGATTTGATATCACAAAATCAAACATATTTCAATTAGGCACAATGATTTATACCAAAACAATGGGGCAAAACCTCATGTGAGATAATAAAAAATATAAGACACTTTCAACATCTAATATTAACATCTAAAGACTGAAAATTTTGTCTAGGCATATACAAAGACCGAGTCCTTGATCTGAGATAATATTGATCTAATTTTTAAGCCTTCAATTTATTGAATTTAGTCTTAGACCTAACATGAAAGAAACATGATAAGTATATAAATACCTTAGGAAATTTATACCTTTAACAAGTGAAATTTATTGAATCAAATTATGCCTTTTACATTTAGTTTCATGTATTATTAGTATACTTCATAATATCTGAATACGTTAAAGTTATATATTTGTTTAGGTTCACATAATAAAAAAAAGTTAAAACACATGACTCTATTACCTCATTATAGATTGAAATGTCTTCCTCCATCCCTTTTACCAAGAGATATGACCCTTCCCTAAAATAGGGATGATAGTGAAATCCCACCTCATTACAATTCTAAAAAAGCATCTCACAAATAAGACACTTTTGAAAGTAATGAATTTTGGGTGGCCAAATTTTTCTAAGAAATATTTCCTATTTCCTCATGAACTTAGTTAGTTTGGTGTGTCTACCAAATAAAATTTTGCTAAAATCACTCAAAACCTCCAATCATGCAATATCTCTTCATCTTATGTTCAGGCTTACATAATTTCCCAAGATCAAGCACAAGACTTGGATGTAATTCAATACCAAAATATCCTTGCCAAGATTCATGATTCCAATTGGGATGTTCACGTAGTTTGTATTTCTCCTCATGTTGATTTAAGTGATGATGATGAAGATCCAAAAGGTTACATCAATGTTACTAATCCACCCCTACAAAATTATTGTGGGGTTCTTAAAAAAATCTCTCTATTTACCCAAAAACCTCAATATATATTCATCTCTAAAATATTTCTTAAAATTTAGTAAAAATGACAATTTTCATGGTTGATTTAGTTTAAAATATAAAAATAATAATTTTTTTCCATGATTGATTCTATTAAAAATTATCTCATAAACCATAGTAACAAAATCAACTAGGTTTCCTAGATCACTTATCTAGTTCAGTTTGTCAATCACAATAAAATTGGCATAGACATAGAAATGGCTGATCTAGTTTAAAAAATACTTATGTCAATTAAAAATTAAATCAAAATAGACATAGAGGTGTCCAATCTAGTTATAAATCCTAACTCTTCTAAAAAATAAAATCAACACACATAAAAACATGACCAATCTAGTTTAAAATAGTCTAAATAAATATGACTAGATTAACAAGGCTGATCTTGTTTAGGAAATTCCCCAAACCCCTCCAAAATATCTAAATTAAAATAGATACTAAATCTAATCCTATGAGGTATATTCACATAATGTATGACATCAAAATTAATAAGTATTTTTTCCTAGAGTTGGATAGAAAATATCATGGCTTTTTAACTACATTACCTAGTGATGAATCCATCCTAGAATTCCTCTACACAAGGGTAACCCAACTTCCTCACCAAAATCATAAGATTGGCCATTTTGAGGACACCCCTCCATGTTTTAAGAACTTCATTACCAATGTATATAAAAAGAGTAACCCTATATCTAACTTTCCTCATATACCTTATCATTTCCATGATGTGCTTATCGAGGATGCTAAGAATATTAACATATAATTATTTGATGGATATGACCTTGTTATTCTTTATCCTAATCTTACCCCTAAAGAAATGAATATTTTTTAGCTTGATCCTTGATAAATTTAAGGAATATTTTTCTTGGTAATATGAGGACATGTCTAACATTGACCCAAGCATCATTTTACATAATATTATAACATATATAAATACATCTCCCATTTTCTAAAAATGATACAAATTCCCTTATGGGATCTCTATACTCTATCACAAAGAAATTAACAAGATTATATGTATTTGATTTATTAAGCCAATAGATTACTATGAATGGGTCTTTAACATGATACCCATTTGTAATAAAGTTACCATGGTCATTCATATATTCTTCAAATATCATAATATCATCTTATCATGACTTAAGGATAATTTATCACTACCTTCCATTTATTCAATTATTGATTATACAACCATTTATGAGATGCTTTCCCTCATGAATTTTTTTTGGGTATAATTAGATCCACATTTCCCTTAAAGATCAACATAATAATACCTTAACCACTAAACAATTCACATGTTTCTATGTTAATGTTAATATGCCTTTTGTGATGCCTAAAAATTGACATAATGAAACACACACAAAAACACGCCAATTTATTTTTTGAGAATGTACAATGCACATTCTGTACAACTGCATTACCCACATAGTAATAAGGGAATGTGTAAGTGGATGAAGTCTCCACATAATCATGTAGGTCACACTTATTATCATCAACAAAATCTCATGTAAGCCTAAAACTCAATAAAATATTCAATTGGACCCCATGGCTCCAAGGACAAAAATGAAAGAACAATTAAATAGGGGTGTATTCGAGTAACCACTTGCTTAAATGAGACATCATAACTTCCAATGAGGTTTTAAGAGAGTTCCAAGTGATTATATCTAATAATAAGGATTGGTTAACACTTAAGTCACCAATAAAGGCTAATTTTGTGTTGAATTTATTTTGAGAAAAGTGCTACAACAAATATAAAATAGACCTCATAAAACCATATAAGGTGAAGGTGCATAAAATATCTCATATAAGCCCTTTAAAATTTGTGCATCTAATATCCACCATTAGATCAAACCAATATCAACTGTTAGATATGGTCAAAGTAAAAAGGTAACCTAAAATACTCATGGAGATCATAAGTATCCAAATTAGCTATTGAGTTGAAATAATTAGATATTGGAGGAGGGAAGAGGTGTTAGAGGTTGAATTTTCCATAGTCATTCCTCTTATCCTTCCTCAACCTTAGATTATTTCCATTAATGGAGTATTTGAGCTTTTGGACAATTTTTTTTATTCATTTTTAATTTTATAACATGATAGGAATATGCATGTGTGAGTTTTACAGGGACCAAACTCAATGGAATGCTCTTGTAAGGTCTCAATTTCCTACAGTTTTTGAATAGGTCCCATGAGCTTCAAGTTCCTCCATAGCCATTAATGGCCACCTCAAAGTAACAAATCATTTTTTTTTTTTTTTTTTATATTTATATTTATATTTTAGTCTTAGACTAAATGGGAATAAAAAATAATAGGGATTACCTTTTGGATCAAACCATTTTGGGGCTCCTAGGAACTTGTGATGATAGTTGATAAGGCCCTAACAGGCTTCCTTAGGAAAAAATCAACACAAAGTGAAAAATATGAAGTGTCAATTACCAAAACCACTTTGAAGTGGAAGGGGACAAAAAATTTAGTGTTCATTTTGCATTCCCCACCTCTAAACCATCAGGGTTTTATAATCATGGTTGTAAAACTAGTCCACTAGGTTGGAAAGGATGTATAAGGTACACTTGAGTGAAAAAGGTCAAAAATAGAAAAATAAAAATATCCATATCTAAAAATTGGTTTCATATGAAAGAGAAATAAAAATATATGGGTGTTCATTTTGGGGTAACCCCACCTCTAGGACACTAGACCACTACAAATGAAAGATGAAAAATAGGTCTACTAAAAGTCAAAAGTTATAGTTTTTATATTTTGAAGCTACATGTAATATTTATAAAAATAAAAGTTTAATTAATAATATCAATTTGTTTTTATATTTTGTTTTCTTAAAATATAATAAGTGACAATTAATATTTATGGCCAAAGGCTAGGGTAGCTGCTATGCTACCAAAGCCTCATGACCAACACAAATCCCATCAATCATGATCACATGACACAATTATAATTTTTTTATGATTAAATAGATTCTAGGAAAATTTGGCCCACTCTTAGGGGATTAAATAGTTTAAGAGGGCTGCATGGGGTACCCCTGCTCTATTTTGGATAAATTCTCTATGGGAAGTGGCTATTGACCTCCTAAAGGGCCTATGTATAAAAGCAATTACCCTATGAGAAGACATTTTCAAAACATCATATCTAAAAAAATGAAAAGAAAAACATTATGAAACCAATGGCATTGGGACCATAAATTTTATAATTTAATGCTAAAATTATTTTCAACCATCTAGTGCATTATTTTTTGTGCTAAATAATTAAGTGAAGGTATTTTATAAAGGAGATATCATGATTTTAATATGAGAAAATTAAAAAATGAATTTTTAACTCCAAAAATTATACCATATTTTACATTAAATCAGAGATTAATCCTAATTTATAGTACATCAAAAATTTGGGAAATTTGGAAAGGTTTTTAAGTGCTTAAAAATTAATTGAATGTGACTAGTCTTTCATGGCTTCATGCTAATCAAAACAATTTGAATTTTTTGTAAATATAAATTAAATATTATCAACCTAATATGAAAATAAAGAGGTATAAATTTAAAATAAAGAATGTATAATTGGAATTTAAATTAAATTTAATCATTTCCATTGATTTTACAAACTGATACATTCTATAGAAGGAGTATGAGAGTACTAAAAGAACACCATGCAATTAAAAAACCTTATTAAAATTTTTCATTATAATATAAAAATTATTTTTGGGTGAATTAAATATAATATTCATGGATCTCAAATGGAAAATAAGTTTCCTTACAAGTATAAACAATGTTTTTGATCAAGTTGTCTTCACATGGGCTCTGCATACAACCACAAAGATAATTGATGGAGGGATCACCTCTCATCATTTTTCCATCATCAAATAGATACCTTAGGTACACTTAAACCTAAGACATCCAAATTTGGGCATCAACACATCATTGGTCAAGCTATCTCATTTAATATAAAGGAATTTTATGTGGTACAAGACTAGGCAATGGGTGCTCACTAGGAAAATACATCTAGAATTATAATCTCACTATAAAAGGGAAGGATTCCATTATAAAAAATCCAACATACAAGCAACTAAAAAAAATCATTTAAAATGATAAATTATCATAATGTAACCATACAAGTTTATAACATAAATAGGCCCCTAATTGAGAAGAAGAACAAGGGGAATTCCTCACCTTTGTTATTCCATCTCTTGGTCATGAGAGGGCATAAACACCTTCCACCATGAAAATAACACATAAAAAATTTGGAGTTATGATTCAACTTTCCACTTCCACTATGTACAAATAAACCTACGTAGGAGTGCATGAGAACCTAGTTCCATTGCCATTTCCACTATGAAAGATAACACAATAAAACAAATAAAATTACACACCTATTTGTGTAGCCTAATAATGTCAAATTTAAATAATAAATGTATTTTAGCCAATAAAATTATGAGGGATTGAACATATCCAAGGCCCAAGTGGGTAATAAAATACATGGTGTCCATAGACACAACCATGGAAATCAATGATAAAAATAGGGTAAGTTAAGGTCAAGTAGACATGCCACCACTCTATCCATGATGTGTTCATGCCAAACATAGAATTAGGTACCTTATTTTCCTCCCATGTCACTACACAATTAGAAACATGTAATTCCCTACCCTAAAAGCCGAAGTGGAAAAATATAAACATGCAAGTGATCTCAATCCAAACAATAAGCACAAAACATATCCATGGCATCATATATCAATGGTTATAAACTAATACCAAATACATAAATTGTTAATATTGAGTAATGTTCACATGGGAAAATTATTGTAATAATTAATAATTTACTAATTACCTTTGATAATTATATTTTTATATAGTTATAACAATATTATTTATTATTATTGGGAATTATATTCCTGTATGTTTATTATTACCCATGACTATCTTGGGTTATTTGATCCTATTTATTAGGATGTTGTTGTGATACCACCATGGCTATAAATAGTTAATGTATTTTTCATATAATATGTTGAATAATAATTAATAATTATTATTATATGAACTAACTCCTGTGTTATTATCATTTGGTACTAGAAAAAGTTTTTGTGATGGAGGATTAAAATAAAATAAGGGTAGTTAAATTATGTTTCACCATTACAAATGAGAAAATAATATTTTATGAAGAGCTATGTGTACTCTCTACATTATTATTTAATGTATTATTCATTTAATGCATTTATAATTTTACATGTACATGTTTGCATCATATATATGCTTTAACATTAAAATTGGATCTACATAGTTTGTATTATCTCAATTCACATTACTTTCCATTTTGTAACTTGGCATGAAGGGACATATGTTGTGTGTTGGTAGTGTTCTCCTCTCTATGCATGGACATGCATCACCCAAAAAATACATGCAAATTTCCATGGTTAATATATTTACTAATAAATCATTTGTGGCATGTATAGTTCATCAGTTCATGTAATAAAGTTTAACATCGATCCAAATGCTATTTGACCACCTATCATTCACATAATTAGCAGTTATCAATTTCCTGCCTTACTTCTTTAGTGAGTTGATAGGATTATATAATGTTTTTAAAGTAGTAATTTGTTTATTATATCAGTTAGAATCCATGCATACATAAAACCTAATCATACTCTCATCTCTATCATTCAAGCTAGGTTTTATAGTGTGTAGTTTTGTTTTAGTTTAAGTTTTGCCAAGTGTGTTAGCTGCATCAAGTCGATAGGATTTATGATAAATAATTTTGTTATTTTTATATTTTATATTATTTTAATATTTAGGTTAAAGTATATAAAGTTTTATTTATTAGTTTTTTATACACCTTGTTATATTTTTCCATACAATTTCATAGGTATATCTAATAAGCTCAAGTTTAAAGGTATAAAAGTCATAGTTTATCATGTTTAGATTTTTTTAGTTATGTGAATTTTATAAGTATATTGACATTAGCTATTTTAAATGCAAAATAAAAAAATGAGTACAAAGTTAAGAGTCATTTTTACATTAATAAAGTGTGTTGAGTCATTTATTAAGCATTATCATTGATGTAAGAAGTTGTCATTAATATCAAAGGTACATGATGCTTTGGAGGCATATATAATTGGTGTAGGTCATTCATGGCCAAGAGGATGTTTTGAGGGTCCTATAGATGTTTTGGTGAGGTTGTGAAGGTCTAAATTACCATTTGGAGATAATAAAATGCATATCACAAACTTAGAGAAGCCATACCATCATTGAATGCCATGGAGATCCTCTTAGACTAGTAAGTTTGTGATTTTATTAAATGCACCTAAATAGTCAAAATTGGTCAAAAGGTTACATGGAGATGATGTCAGGTGTCCTAAGAAGTTATTCTGGTGTCATGAGGAGTCTTTTAGCTCAAGTTATATGCCATCAAAGTTGGTCTGCAAATAAAGGACGTGCTAGAGACCATCAAGTTTAACCCTCAAGAAATATTCATTATAATTTAAAAATATGACTATTGAATTTGAATTTGAACTAGACTTCTAAGGAACCTGAGAGCATAGAAAATTGAATAGAATCCATGATATCGATCAAAATAAGTTGGTGTAAAAAGCAAAGATGAACTAGACAATGTGAAGAAAATACTCCAAGTGGAAAGAGTTCTTGATTGTCTAAATAATTTCAATAAATGTGTGTCAAATTAAAAGATTTTAGACTATGAAAAGTTACAAAGACCCGAGTAGAGAGAAATGTGATTAGAACTAGTCTAAAACCTTGAAAATGATGTTTTTAATGTTGTATGATGTTTTTGGTTCCTTGTATATATTTTACATGCATTAAGACATATCTAGAAGTGTATTTGTGCAATAAAAATATAATGAAATTTGACTGTCATAAGGTCTTTGACATTAGTTAATAAGGTTACTTGTAGATTTTTTGAATGAATCTTGACTTGGAGAGAAGTTGGTCCATAAGTCTATAGGTTTTCCTAGGGTCATGTAGTTTATGAATATGTATTCTACATGGTAAGTATATGGGGTATGAATAATAACATGAAAGATAGAGATAAGATAGACATATGAGGTTTTCTTGTCTTCACATACCAGTAAACCGTAGGAGAGTCCTCCATGGAGTAAAAAAATGAATTTCTCTATGAGAATTATAATGTTATTAGGATCATGTGATGCATATGGCTAGTGTATGAGGTCATTGAAAAAGTATGTGAATTACAATACTTATCAAAATAGTCTTGCTTAGAAGTTTGATAAGACTAGATAGGGTATTGCTAGTAAGTGTGAAGATGATTGACAATGTTGACATTTGGTCCTTAATATGAAATATGGATTTTCAATATAATGGAGAGTGAGATAAGTTTCATTAAGAAAATATGAATGTATTTATAATGTCTAAGTGTGTAGGACATGAAGGAGATACTATCACAGAGATATGAGTATGTAAAACACAATAAAATCATAAAAAATTAATAAGCATAAAAAGAAGATTGTAGAGTTGTTCATTGGGGTATTACCATGAAGATTTGAGTTTTATATGTGCATCAAGATGACCTTAATATAATATAGGACCAAGGCACATGTTGTACAGTCTCAATTTTCATGCCATGAAGAAGACAAGCTATGATAGAGGTTTGTCATAGTGAAGCATGCAAGCATAGACCTAGTTGATAGAATGATGCAAGAAAGATGTCATGATGAGGTTTATGGGAATGAGGGAGGAATAATAATGCAATAATAACCTCTGAGGTACCATATGGACATGGCATGAGTGATATTTGATCTTTCATGGAGGACTATATTATTCTCTTAAAATAATATATTTGATTCTTGATAGACCTAATAGACATGGTAGACAAGCATTAATTATAGAGATATTTTATGCTCATAGGAATTGAATGTGATTGATATAGGTAATTGAATATGACCTTTGGGTCATGTATCATATGTATATATGTTTGAAATGCCCTGGTTGTGTGAGGTGAAGGTGATCAAGCAAGATAAAAGTCTGATAAATAGTGAACGAAGTTTTTTTATAGACCTAATGAGTAGTTAACTAATATAAGTAGGGTTGTCATGATGTAGATGGATCAGATATGGACTATGGAACTTAGATAAAATTAGAAAAGATTATTTTCATAGTGTGTGAATTGATAATTATAGATTTAAGAGATCAAAATGCTCAAGAACTTGGATAATCGAGAATAAGTAGACCTAATACAATTAGGTCTCCATGAGACCTAATGGAAGAATGAGGGTCTAATGAGTTGTGGAAACATAATATGGGACCAATTTATTGTAGATAAATGTATATATGATATATTTAGACTGTTGATATGGCCAACCTTTATGGTAAAATATTATGGCCAACCACAAGGTGAGATGATCATTTGACTAGTATGCATACAAGGTCAAATTACTAGTTATGTATGTAAAAAAAGAGAAGTTGAATATCAAGATAGAAGAGAAGAGTAGAAGATGTTAGGATGGATGCAAATATATACCATGAAATCATGTGATTTATTACTATGATCTAAGCATCTAAATAAGGGCAAAGGTTTGTAGATGAAAGATAGTAAGAAGAGAAGTTGATCAAAATCTATGAGGCTCTCATAGAAGAGTAGAGATGTGTTAGAAGTGTGAGTATATTGATGAGAATTATGATCATAAGAGAAGGTGAATAACATAAAAATATGAAATAGAGAGATATGTATGAATATTAGAGGACAAAAAGAGATCATAAAGAGGATCATCATCTATTAAAGATTACAACAAGGATAAATATGGAAGGCAAAAGTCTACTTGGTTGAGTGGGTTCTTGGTAAAGAGGTGGTTGAGTCACTAAGGGAGTTGGTGCTTCCTTTCACATGGGTGCTTGATAAAGAATTTATTAAGTTGGTTCTTGATAGACTAGGGTTGGTGATCCAAGTTGAGTGGTGCTCAACTAAATTTGATTCATTACTTTATAGGACTCTTTGTCCAAGATATGGTTAGTGGGTTTTATTCCCCATGAGTGTTTCCCACATATATAATGTATTCATAATTTATAGGTGTATATTATCATTAGTATGTTGTTAGACTAGTTGATATTGATCATATGATGTTGTTGTTTGATGAATGATTAGAATATATATTAAAGTGAAATTTAAATTTTATAAGGACACTAATTCACCCCCATCTTAGTGATTGTATCTTCAATAATTGATATTAGATCAAGGTCCTTTGGAACAAGCCTAATAGCTAAAAGGTGATCCTAGAAGCACATTATGGCTAAGAAACTAAGGAAAGAGAGTCAAGAGTTAAGATATGTGGTCAAGGCTCTTGGGGAGAATACATGTACCTTGAAGAATGACATGGCCAAAGAAGCCAAGAGGGATGAAAATACCATCAAAGATCTCAAGAAATAGTTACCGATTGTAAATACAAATTTGAGATCAAAAGAAGTTGAGAGTGATAAGTTGAAAATCAAGCTAGGTTCCTTGAAATTTGAGCATGAGCATCTCATATACAAGATGAGAAAGTTTGAGAAAAGTCATGAGAAGTTAGACCAAGTCAAGAATAATTCCAACATGAAGAGCAATATGAAAAGACTAATCACACATCCTAATGCCATAAGGTATTCCAATTTTTCCCATGGTAATTATTTTGATTGTTATTAGTTTTGACATAAATCAAAATAATTTAGAAGGATGCCACCCAAGAATGATTTTTCATGATACTATGTTAAAGGAATAAATTGGGTAAGAAGAGATCATAAACCACATCAATCAAGAGGTATGTCGAATAAGAGTAAGGTTATTTTATATGAGTGTTAATGTGTTGGTCATATTGCAATATTTTTTAAGTTTATATTGAAGAAATCCCAAAGTCATAAAAATATGTTGGAAGCTACTAAGAGAAAAATCATGATATGGAGACCAAATAAGGTGAGAACTAGTCATGATCAACTTATGGATCAAGGTAAACTAATTGAAAAGGTAAAATGCTAAGATTATTTGGTATCTACTCAGATAAAGAAGAAGATGAATTATATAGACATCAATCCAGAGGTGTAAATCATGATTAAAAGGATCATAAATAATGAATATCATCCTAATTATTTCAAGTTGGTTGAGAAAAGAGTGGAGATATAAGAATCTCCTAATTTCATATTGTTCTAGAGATATGTGAAGTGAGATGTCTCTATTAAAATTAACAGAGGAATTCACCACTCAATAAAATAATCATGAAGGTGTGTTTTAGGGTTGTATGAGTTTTATTAATCATGTGTATGAGGTGTAGATTGCATTGATAGTGGCATGGAGGTGTGTTTCTAGGTCTAATGTAACATGAAGACTGTAATGTAAAAAGCAAGGTGGTGAGAGCATGGCATTTTGAGGAATGAGGTTAAGTTTCCAAGAAAATTATGCATAGGTGAGATTTTTAATATGTGTGATAGGTTATCCTAGGTGTATTCATGAAGTTTTAGGTCAAAATTTGAAAGTTAAAACAAGAAAAAGTGCTTTAAGGTCTCTCAAGTGCAAAGAATGAAGAGTTCTCAACCTGAGAAGGATATTATTATGTTTTTTAGCTCACAAAACCTTTGAATGGGAACCTAATATATTAATGATATATGGGTAAGGGTAATATATTAAAATCTTAGGCATTAGTTTTTGTATTAAGGGGCTATGCTTTATGAATAATTGATAACACTATAGACAGGTTTAAACCCTCCTAGAACCCAAATATGGATCCAATGTTAAAGATATGATTAAAAAGATATTAGGATGGTTTTTAATTATTCATTAAGTTTTTGGATCTTATATTTAACTCTTTTAGGTACCTCTAGGTGGTGGTGGTTAGAGAGATGAGAGAGAAAATGTGAAGATACAAGTTTGTTTCTAAAAAAATAACTGTAGCTATAAAAAATTGTATTGGAAAAAGTTTGAAATGGATGGAGGATGAAGTTTGAGACTCATGTTTCATGTCCATGAATATTTATATACAATTTCAAGCCCTCAAGTATGCTAAACTGGTCATCCAAGTTAGCCAGTCACTAACATGCCTCATGGTGGAAACAATGAGAAACCCAAACAACAATGAGAAGATGATTAGGGATGTGTTATCATGAAATAGTGATGTAACCAAGGGAATTAATATGTTTTTCAATACTTTTAACACATTCTCATTTTTGGTATAAGTTTTAGAGATCAGTGAATACAGTAAAAAGTTGCTCACAAGTTAACTTATCTAGCTTAGTGAGGTTTATGTACAATGAGGTCATAAGATTGATCTACAAGACTAACATTTGATATTTGACTATATTATATTTCTATACATTAATAAATATTCATGACAATTGTCTACACAGGTGTTGGATGTCCAAGTCATCATGACTAGTTCTTAACATTGTTTGGCAGTTCTAAGTGAGTATGTTGTAGAGATGTTTTTGAACATTTGTTCCCTAAATGAAGGTGTCCCAATAATTTTTTGATAACCCTAAGGTCATGAAGTATCTATCTACATGATTTTTTTGTCTTGGTTAAGTGGCTTAAGGTTGTTTAAGCTTCATTTTTGTAGTCAATTTTTTTGAGGTACACAGGCCTAGAGGCATCTTTATGGTATGAATAAAGGTTGCAAGTCTAATTAAACATGGAGGAGGTCACAAGAGATTATTATTAATTGTGTGGATAAAAATGAAAGTATGGACATAGGGGGATCTTGTTATCTCTATGATTTAAAGGATTAAGGTAGATATGTGAAAGTTCAAGTCAGTATGAAGGCAAATTTAAGGTTGATGTTAGATATTTAGGGATATTAAAAACAATCAAAAGTTGAGATGGAGTTTTGTATGCAATTTAGTCAAGATTTAGATGACATAAGAGGTATGGTTTATTAAGGAATAACTCAAGAATTCCATCCTAGGGTGAGCTTTGGTCAATATTTCATTATGAATTTGCTGAGTTGAGGTTCAAAGATCATATGGAATTTTGTGGAATATCCTTTGCCATTGATGTAAAAAGGGGGAGAAAAATTAGAATAAGGTAAAATTTTAGTTTGGTAGAGCAAAGACTTATTGAGAGAATATTTTAAGAGTGGTTTTTCATCAATGAAGAAGAGGGAGATTGTTGAGAATTATCATTGATGTCAAAATTTGTCATTGATATCAAAGGTACATAATGGTTTGGAGGCATATATCATTGGTGAAGGTCATTCATGGCCAAGAGGATGTTTTGAGGGTTCAATAAATGCTTTTGTGAGGTTGTGTAAATTTCAATTGCCATTTGGAAAAATCAAATTGCATATCACAATCATATAGAAGATAGACCATCATTAAATAACATGGAGATCCTCCTAGACCAACAATTTTGTGATTTTATTAAATTCACTTGAAAATTCAAACATGGTCAAAAGGTTACATGGAGATGATGTTAGATGTCCCAAGAAGTTGTCTTGAAAATTTGGTAGCATGAGGAGTCTTCTAGATTAAGCTATATGCCATCAAAGTTGGTCTGTAGATAAGAGACAAGCCAAAGACCATCAAGTTTAACCCTTGACAAATAGTCATTGTAATTTAAAAATATGACTATTGAATTTGAATTTGAACTAGTTTGCTAAGGAACCCAAGAGCATAGAAAATTAAATATAAGCCATGATTTGATCAATATAGGTTGGTATAAAAATCAAAGATGAACTAGACAACATGAATAAAATCATACAATTGGAAAGAGTTCTTGATTATCTATACATTTGCAATAAATTCATATCAAAGTCAAAGGTTGTAGATTGTGAAAAGTTGAAAAGACTCAAGTAGAGAGAAATGTGATTAGAATTAGTATAAAACCTTGGAAATGATGTTTTTAATGTTACAAAATATTCTTGGTTCCTTGTAGATATTTTCCATGAATTGAACCATTTTTGGAAGTGTATTTTGTGCAAGAAAAAATTATGAAATTTGACTGTCATGAAGGTCTTTAACATTGACTAATAATTTTACTTGTAGAGTTTTTGAATGACTCTTGACTTGAAGAGAAACTAATACATAAGTCTAAAGGTTTTCCTAAGGTAATGTAGTGAATTAATATGTATTATTCATGTTTAGTATATGGGGTATGAAGAAGAAAATGCAAGGCAAAGGTAAGATATACCTATGAGGGTCTTTTGTCTTCATATACCAGTAAACCCTAGGAGAGTCCTTCATGAATTAAAATAATGAATTACTCTATTAGAATTAGAATGATCTTAGGATCATGTGATGTATGTGGATAGTGTATGAGGTAATTTACAAAATATTTTAAGTATAAAACTTAGTTTTTATTAGAGGTTTGATAAGACTAGATAGGGTATTGCTAGTAAGTGTGAAGATGACTGATAGTGTTGACATTTGGTCCTTAATATGAAACATGGATGTTAAATTTAAATAGAGAGTCAACTCAGTGTCATTAAGAAAATATTAATCTATTGATAATGTATTAGTTTTTAGGACATGAAGGAGATACTATCATAAAGATCTAATTATGTAAAACATAATGAAATCATGAAAAACCAATAAGCATAAAAAGAAGATTAATTTTTTTTTCATTAGGGTATTACCATGAAGAGTTGAGTGTTATATGTGCATAAACATGAAATTAAGATAATATATGACCAAGGAACATGTATAGTCTCAATTTTCATGTCATGAAGAAGACAAGTTATGACAAAGGTCTGCCATAGTGAAACATGTAAACACAAACCTAGTTGACATAATGATGCAAGGAGGATGTCATGATGAGGTTTTTGGACATAATGAGGGTACATTGATGGAAAAAAACCTCCAAGATACCATATGTATATGTCATGAGTGATCTTTTCTCTTGCATGGAGGACTAGATTATTCCCTTAGAATAATATCTTTGACTACAGACAAACCTAATAAACATGGTGGATAAGCATTGATTATAGAGATGTTTTATGATCATAGGATTTGAGTTTGATTTATCATTATGCTAGGTATATATTATTGTTATGACCTAGTTGTGTGAGGTGAAGGTGATCAAGTAAGATATAAGTCTTTCAAATAGTGAACTAGTTGTTTTACAGACCTAATAAATAGTGAACTAATACAAGAAGGGTTGTCATGATGTAGATGAATGAGATATGGATTATAGAGATTATAAAAGATCATAAGAGATTATTTTCATAGTATGTGAATCGATAATGACAAATTAAGGAGATCAAAATGCTTAAGAATAACTTGGATAATAGAGAATAGGTAGACATAATGTAATTAGGTTTCCATGAGACCCAATGGAGGGATAAGGGTCTAATGAGTTATGGATGATCAATATGAGATTAATTTATTGTATATGAAAGTATATGTTATATATTTAGACTATTTTTATAGTTTACATTGATTTTCAAAGATTGTGGTCGACCACAAGATGAGATGATCTTGTGACTAATATTTATACAAGGCCAAATTACTAGTTTATGTATGTAGAAAAATAGAAGTTAAATATCAATCTAAAAGAGCAGAGTAGGGGATATTAGGATGGATATAAATCCATACCATGGAATTATGTGATTGATTCCTATGATATAAGCATCAAAATAAGGGTAGAGGTCTACAAATGAAAGAATAAGAAGAGAAACAAATCATAATCTATGAGGCTATCATATAAGAGTAGAGATGTGTTAGAAATATGAGTCTATTGATGAGACTTATGATCATAAGAGAAGGTGACTAACGTATAAAGATGAAATAAAGAGCTATGTATAAAGATCAAAGGACAAGAAGAGATTAGAAAGAGGACCATCATTTGTTAAATATTACAATAAGGACAAATATGGAAGGTATAAGTCTACTTGATTGAGTGGGTGCTTGGTCAAAAGGTGGTTGAGATGGTGATGAGTCACTAAGGGAGTTGGTGCTTCCTTAAAAGTGGGTGCTTGCTAAATATTATATCAAGTTAGTGCTTGATAAACTGGGGTTGGTGATCTAAGTTGAGTGGGTGCTCAACTGAATTTGATTCATTTCTTTATAGGAATATTTTTCCAAGCTATGGTTAGTGGTTTTTATTCCCCATGAGAGTTTACCACATATATGATATGTTCATAATTACTATGTGTATATTCCCATGACTATGTTATTAGACTAGTTGATATTTCTCATATGATGATGTTTGTTTGATGAATGATTAGAATATTTATTAAAGTGAAAGTAAAAGTTTATAAGGACACTGATTCACCCACTATCAATGATTGTATCTCCAACATCATTTTGTCAAGAGTCAAATAAATTGTCTTTAAAAGGACACATTATGGGGTATTTGATGTCCTATGAACATGTATTGTTTCACATTGTGAAGGGAAGCTATACAAAAAAACTCAATGTGGAAATGCCAAGCTTTAATTCTTAAATTGATAAGTAAGTAGTGACATGAAAGAGGTCAGTGGTAATGAAGGAAGGAGGATTTTTATGCCTCTTGTTAGTCACCAATGATGGGGCTACACATATGATTTGATTGCATTTTATTTTTTTATGTTTTTTATTTTCAAAATTTTGTGGTGTGTTTTGAAATAAGAACATAAGTATGTTCTATTAATATATTTAATAAAGTGAGAAAAATTCTTATATAATATACTAACAAGGAAATGTTGAAGGAATCTAATAGTAGTATTTAAAAATCATGATATTATGGTTTTTGGTTAACCACTTATAGAACCATCCTATGTGGTTGTTGGTTAACTAATTGTAAAACTATATTGTTGTGGTTATTGGTAATCCACATGAAAAACAATTCTAGAGGTTATTGGTTTTCTTAAAAAATAAAACCATCTAGATCATGAGCATGCAAAGGTGGTAGCTGCAATATGGATTTATGTTCTCCCCATGTTCACATTAAAGGGGTGTATGTTAGGATTGAGTAATGTTCACCTGGAAAAATTACCATAGTAATTAATTTACTAATTAACTTTGGTAATTATATTGTTATATAATTATAGTAATATTATTTATTATTATTGGTAATTTTATTCTCGTATGTTTATTGTTACCTATGACTATCTTAGGTTATTTGATCCTATTTACTAGGAAGTTATTTTACTAATTCCACGGCTATATAATAGCCAATTTATTTTTCATATAAAATGTTGAATAATAATAAAGCATTATTATTATGTGTATCCAACTTCTATTCTATTATAATAAACCTATGTTTATTTAGATATATAATTAAGAATTAAATCTCTAGTGGTCATGAATAAATACACATCATAATAAATAATCAAAGTGTAAGAAAAATACCACAATGAATATTTTAATCATCTATCAAAGCATATAATTATTATTGTGTAAGCAATACATAAACACATCATAAAATAAGTATCATTGTCTTAATTACAATAACTCAATAAAATATCATGTCTAAATAATACGTAATCCATGCCTCAATAATATTTGTGTACAACACAAGTCTAAAGGTGAGCACTATGAAAATTGGGGTCTCACACTTTTGGTATTAAAAATTCAAGAGAACTTAACCAATGTGTTATGACCTAAATTTTCATGACCTTATCCACAAAATAGTTGAAACCTATGTAGATGATATCATATAAAAATCCAAGAACCTTTAAGATCATCCTTGATATCTTTCTATCATTATTGTATGGCTCATTAAATACTAAGTTAAGATTAATCCTAAAAAGTGTGTTTTCTATGTCACATCTATATAAAATTTAGGATTTTGGTCATTGGATGAGGGATTGATATAGATACTTCCAATATAAAAGATGTTATGGACATGTCCAGAACAATATATATCCCTAATATTTGACACCTACCTTTGGAATCTTGGGGAAATTTATAGTTTTATTCCTTAATTGACTTATTGAATTCATTTGGTAAACTCCATTATCAATAAAGGTGTCTCTCTCAAATGGAAAAGTTATTATCAAACATTTTTTTATTTTTAAATCATGGGATTAAGTTGGGCCACACACCCCTTAAAAATAAAGAGGAATAATGAAATAAATATAATAGGATAAGATGAATATTTGAGGCTAAAACTAGGATTCCTTAGAATAGATAGAAGTGAGAAGAGAAAATGTCTCATTAACAAACTAGAAGGAGAATCTGATTAGCCTCAACACCCCTGGAGGAAGAAACAACAATTAAAAAAAATCCATCTAAAGCTAAAAATAAAACAAATTATGATATGCTAAAGAACAAGTGGAATTAAATAATGCTAGAATAAATTGAATGAGGAGACAATAGACCACCTCTAATTGTGAAACTCCAACATGACCAAAAATTTAATACTTATAAAACAACTCCACTTTAACAAATTATATTATAGACACTAATATTTAGTTTAAGAACTCTATAATGTGTAATTTTACCAAACCTTAACCTACTTTACTTATACTCACATACATGAATCTTATTCTCCATTCCTCAGAGCCATTCTCTCATATATGGGCTTGAACCTTCCAAATTACCATAAATGTTACACAAGATATTTTTTATCTCTTCCCAAATAATTTAATATCATTCTTAGACTCTCTCCTAGCTTCAAGGAAAATTTCTTATTAATTGGATAAATCTTCACCTTTGTGATAGGTCCACCATCACAGACTTGTCCACTTATGCTAGACTTATCCTTGCATCCTTTAATGACTAGTTTTTGAAATTTAAATTCCTCATATGGGTTATTCCACACATTTAATGTGTCAATTTGGATGAAATCACCTAAAGAGTTAGTTATATAATCATATAAATCTTAAGCATTTACCTACATAGCATCTATCTACAACTTACCTATAACATATCAAGATATCACTAAAAATCAAACTTTAAAGGAGAAAATCCTTGAGCTAAGTTTGAATATAATTTGTAAGATCAAGTCAAAAATTTTCAAGTGTTAAAATACATACATATGACTTCAAATAATATTATTATTACATAAGATTATACAAACTCAAATAAGTTAGATAAATGCATTCAATTAGACTTCACTCTTTGGAGTATTGGATACATAAGCAACACTTATTTATAGTGGGGTTGATAAAGTTAGATCAACCCTTATCTTTCACCCTTTGTCCTAGTTTTATAGTTTTCCTACAATGCACAAGTAGGGTTTGAATCAAAGAGAATTGAAACAAGGATATTACCATAGATTTATAAACATCATAATAAAAATACATCCTTATCAGATATAGGTGTAGTGGCTGGTATAGTCACATATCGATAAAAATACAATGGAAAATTATGTATTAGATAAGATAGGGTTATATTATGTAGGTGTCCAGGGAATGTATACTTGTTTAGGCATGAGGTAGACTCTATTTTCAAATACACACATTCACAAACCCATTCCATACTATTTTTTATGACAGTATTCATCTACAAACCTACATAGACCTAAAATAAGCTAAACACATCATTCCTTTAGTGTTTTCTAGAAATAAAAATGTACAATATTTATCTATTTGTACACATATTTATTTAGTAATTATATTATTTAAGAAATATGATTTATTCAATATTTTTATGCATATTAGGGTCTTAAAGCCTAAAATAAATTAAACCTATTAGTGAGACTATACCTTGTATTGATCATAGAAAACCCTAATATCTTTAGTGTAGATTACTAAATTTGGTTATAAATATGTTATCATGTTAGTTTTATCCCCTTTTCATGTTAATTATTTGGTTCACTTAATTTTTACTTATTTTGACACTTGATCTTATTCTAAGAACTTGTGAAGATCTTATTCTTTTACAATATATCATCACTCACCCACAATTTTTTTTTATTAAAATAAAAAACCTATAAGAATATTTTGGGATAACCCCACACCCAAAAACCAACACTTTTCCTTTAGGGTAAAAAACATTTAATTTAGGTCATGATTGTCAAACAGTTTTGACCCCTACTTGATGTTTATAACCATTACATTATAATGGTAATATTTTAAAATTGAACCTTCCCTTATGTTGTATTCCATTTTTATAGACTTCCAAACATGTGACTTCCCCTTTAGGATTGACATAAAATAACATTCAAGGCACTCTTATTCCAATTCAATTTAAATGTAGAGGCACATTTACACTATTGTACACTTAGCAAAAATTACCTCTTCTTCCCAATTTAGATTCTAAGCACCTCAAGTAGTCTTCAGTCAAGTCACAAGTCTATTTTACTCAACCCATAAAAATATATGATCAAATATTCAATCTATTTTTATATATCTATACATACTCAAAGGAGAAAATTTTCACAAAGCACTTTAGGTGGGATAACTACATGGGATTGAATTCCATCTTAGAAGTATTGGATATGTAAGCAATGTTTAGCCATCATGGAGATGATTAGGGTCAACATAACTCAATTATGCTCAATATTTTTCTATTTATAGGTCTTTCACACATGCCTAAAGGTCAAATTTTCACACACAAACCTAAATCCAACTATTTCAAATGAATTTTCCCCAATTTCATTATTTTTTGTAAAGGGTAAAAATGACAGGTTTGGGTCATGATTGTTAAAAATTCATGACCTCAGGTGGGCTATTTTTTGTGAGTTTTGATTTTTGGGTTTATATGGGAATCATTTATATTTTCTTGTTTTAGTCCTCTATCAATCAAATAAAGTTAGAAAATAAATAAAAATAACTAAATTCATCATTATTTTTCATAGTTGGCCTTATTTTGAATCATTTTCCTTCCATATATTTCAATCATTTAATTTCAATCTATGATCTAAAAGTACAATTTTTAGTACTCTAATTTATTCTATTCTATTTATCAAAATTATGATTAATTTACCACAACTAATTCAAATTTAAATAAAACATTTGGTGAACCTAATATTATCATGCATATTTATTGGTGAACATTTTTATTGATTAAGCATTGTAAAACCCTAAGCTTCCCTTAGGGTTCCAACCTTTATTATTTCCAAATTTCCTTTTCTTTCTAACATTTCAATTTTATATTTATATCATTTGTAAAGAATTTCATAACTATAGTGGATGATTACTTTGTTTTAAGAATCTATAGTTTTTATTACATATTGTATTCCATTAATCATGAAAATTATTCATACTCAAAATAAAATGAATGAAATTGCATGCTAAAATATAATTTTTATTAATGATTTTTTCATAAAGTAAAGTGTAACGTGGGAACAAGAGTAAACATTAATTTAAGATGATACATCTCCTATTAACGCTTAAGATGGTGATGTATACTTTTCTTCTAAATAGGTCCATGCTATCACTATCCAAATATGTAAGTTGAGCCATCATACAATACCAAATTAAGGTAAATAACATGTCCTTCCTCAATCCCATCCACCTCCCACATATTTTCTTGATGGTGTTTATATGCATGTTCAATCAAAAGTATCCAGGGTTTGTGTTTATAAATCCCTTAAGGATCAAATCATCACTATGACCAAGTCAATATAACAATTGAAAAAGAAAAACCAAATTTCATTCAAATTTCACATCATGGGAAAATAATACTACATATACAAATATTCCAAAGTATCATAGAGTTAATCATGCATTTTCATCTTCTTCTAGCAATTTTTTGCCTAAAAAAACTTCATATCAAGATTGAAAGCCAGAATAATATACAAATATCTCTAATTAATGATTCAAAAAGTTAAAAAAAGATTGCCAATATTTTAGTTGAAATTTTAAGAGAAATACTTCAAAATAAAGTGATCAAACTACCTCCTATACATCCTCTAAGAAGATCAAAATATTGATATGTATATCATAAATGCATGGATATCATACATACAATTTTTTGGATTTAAAGGAAAAACTAGAAATGATAATTGATAGTAATGATCTTATAATATATACATCAACGAAATAACTCACTCTTATTATGATTGCATATTCTAAAACACAAGTGAAAAAAGAACAAAAACAAAAAGTATGGATGCAAAAGGATAATTTAGAGCAATAAAATATTAAAATGGAAAAATTATAGCAAGAAAAATTCATAAGGTAAATTTAGAACAACATAGCTCATACAAGTTATGTCAAGAGAAGTTAATAAAATATCAATTACCAAAAGAAACATGGCAAGAAAAAAAATTTAAGGTAAATAAGAAAGCACATTTGTAAATTTTTTTCTCATGAATGAATTCCCAAAGTAAAATGTTCCTAAAAAATGTAATGATAAAATTATGGTTGTTAAGGATTCAAACATCATATCTATTTCATGCATAGAGAAATAAGATAAGTCTAACACTATAAAATTTATGGCTACACCTTCAAGTCAAAAAGTCAAAAAATCATAAATTATTCTTCTTCCTAGTGTTCAAGTAATGATACATGACTCTTCTCCATTTTATAATGAAATGCAAGATTCTAAACATGATGAACATACTCAAGAAAAACAATTTCAAGAAGATAACTCCAATTTATGATATAATTGGTTTTTCATATATAGATAAATAAATACAAGAGTGACATACCACAATTTCATGATTAAGAAGATGATTATGATTATGATGATGATTATGTATAATATGATCGAAATGATGCAACTAATATGTTGGATGAATATAGAAATGTAATTTAGAGTTATAATACACATGATACAGGACCCACATAGAGGTATCCCCTTAATGATATTTTTGGTTTATACTAGCATTATCTGATTGTATATAGCTTCTTGAATTCTACATCATATTCTAATTTTTATATTAAATTTAATCATTTGATCAATTATTCTAAGCCCTTGGATATTATTGAATCATTGGCCTTTTGGATCTTCTTTTTATTTTCCCAGATCTGAATAGTCTAAAACAATAGTCAATTTTACCACTTTCTACCATTTATTGTCTTGTTTCCACAATCTACACTATCAAATATTCATTTTTTACAAAGGTCAAAACTATCAAGTATAGGTCATGAATGTATGCCATTCTTGACACAATTTTGACATTCTTTTCCTTATGAGTTTTTCACTCAAAAACAACAAACATTACACTCAAATCCCTAATACTTCTATATTTTAGCCTTTTTTCTTAGTTTTAGTATGAAAATCACCATTTAATCATGCAAAATATTCATCTTTCTATGTTAAGATTCTTATAGATGCTCCAAACTTTGAAAAATGTATATTTGATGAAATGAGGATGTATAATTAGTTTGTTTCATATATTTTTTTAGTCTCCTAAAAATTTACAAAATCACAACTCACACACAATGAGGTTATCTTGCTCATACATGGCCATGCAATCATTTATGGTGTGCCTTACATTAAATAACACCACATATTGTTCATTTCATTCTCATTTATTTTATTTTCAAACCT
Organism: Torreya grandis; assembly: GCA_037957365.1. Taxonomy (NCBI): domain Eukaryota; kingdom Viridiplantae; phylum Streptophyta; class Pinopsida; order Cupressales; family Taxaceae; genus Torreya; species Torreya grandis. The sequence continues at coordinate 71,292 of JARHVA010003934.1, read as the reverse complement.
TTGATCAGCACTGATTGTTACTATTTTTTAGTTTCTAAATTCAAAAAATATAAAAAATACACATGTAATGATACAAAAACATTCGAAATATGCTAAAAATTCAAAATCAAGACCTGAGCATGATTATACATCTAGTTTACATAATTGGCATATGTTTATCTCATGAATAGTAAATAATATATTATTTTTATATCATAGATGTATTTCAATGGCATTCATTAGTGTTATGCAAGACATACAAACTTTACAAGGATCAAGGTGTTGGACATGCCCTTTCTTAGTAGCCTTCCTAAAATGGGGTCATTTTATCCATAGCTGATAGTATACACATGTGCTATCAATCTATAACTCCTATAATATTGAGCTATACAATTTTTACAAATGTATTTACTAACACACACACACACACACATAGACATACATACATACATACATACATACATACATACATACATACATACACACACATATATATATACATATATATATATACATATATATATATATATATATACATATATATATATATATATATATACATATATATATATATATATATACATATATATATATATATATATATATATATATATATATATATATGCCCTTATCTTTTGGTGTGTCTTTAGATACGTGTGGCCAATTTGTGGCTTACATACCTCTTTTATATTCTTGTTACATTTCTCTATGTTCTTAGTTAGGTCAGCCTATGGAATAACCATGGCTAAGTACACTATATATAGGAGGTAGTTGTTAGTCTTTAATCATCATGTTAAGTATTCTACTCTTAGTGCATTGTCATGGAGGTTGCTCCTTTGAAGTGGCTTTGTTATATTATCTAATATTCTAATATGCTATCAATTATTATTATGTGATCTTTCATATTTGATTATTTTATGTAATATAAAATCATTCTATGTGAACATATAAGTAATTTCACTACAAGTGGCATCAAATATTTGATTTGGGAAAGTTTACCTATGGTATTATTTTTTTGGATCTAGCAAGGCATGACTTCTATGAGGGGAAGGAGTGAAAAAAAATAACTTGCAATTTGGGAAGAATTAATTTTTTTTGTCAACACAATATTATTCAGTTTTTTTTAAATTTATAAAAAAAAGTCTATATTTTTTTTTTTAATTTTCATAATTGTAGTTTTTGGATTCATCTCAATGAGATGATCACAATGGTATATTCCACTGGTACACTTTTTTATGCCAAATGTTTTACCCTAGTGCATAAAAGTAGTCATTGAATTCATATTGACAAGGTGATCACAATGGTACCATCTCTTGGCACAATTTTTTTGGGTTAAAAATCCTCTTAGGTTTTGTATATGGCTAGTCCTTCTACACGAGGATGAAAAGGGGGGAAAGAAAATCTTAAGAGTCCTTTTACCAATGACATGGAATCTAGAACATCAAATCCATTGATTTTTCAACTTTAAGTTGACATAAAGGGCTTGATGTGGCATGATGACTTTGTTTTACTTCAAATAGATGTTTTAGGGATGCACGAAGAGATTAATGGGGTTCACAATCAATTAAATCAAATCACTACTTCATTGGCTTTTATTTCATCTCAGTTACAATCAAATAACCCTCCACTTCATCATTTGGGTCCTTTTCCTCTCAATAATAACAACACTAATTCTGGTGTGAAACTAATGTTGCCTAAAGTAGACATGCATAAGTTTGATGGCAAGAATCCTCTAACTTGGATTATCCAAATTCAAAATTTATTTGATCTGCATCAAACTCCTAGTTCTCAGAAAGTGATAGTGGCATCTTTTTATTTGGAACTTGAGCAGTTCATTTGGTATCATTATTTATATGCTCAAAAGAAAAAGAATGGTGATCTTATTTAATGGTATATTTCATTGATGAGTTATTGGCTCATTATCAGAATAAATTCTTTGAGAATTAATTTATCCAATTAGCAAACTATGAAAAATAGGAACTATGAAGGATTACATTCATCAGTTTTAGAATTTATCCTTACAGGTGGAAGACATCATTAAGTAAAATTTGACTTATTTGTTTTTGGGTGGTATTAAATATAGCATCTAATTGGAGGTTAGGATGTTTAACAAAAATTATATATTAAAACATATCCCATGGACATACATGGTAGAGGAAAAAGAGATGGTCAAATGCAAAACCTTCACTACTATTCATGATTGCACCTTTATATCACTATCATATCCTCAACCCACTAGACTAACACCTTGACAAATTAAGGAGAAGTGAGACAAAGGATTATGTTATGGTTGTGTTACCAAATGGAGTAAAGACCATCTTTGTGATAAAAAGAATCTATTTTACATTGAAGGTGCACATGAGGATGATGATGATGATGAGGTACTTGGTGAGGATGAAGAAGGTCTTGAGGAGGAATTTTAAGACTCTCAGCCTACTATTTCCTATAATTCCTTTTTACGTATTAGTATTCCCCAAACTCTTAAGGTGGTTAGTTTCTTAAAGAAATAAAATGTCACTATTCTGATTGATTCTGGGAGCACACACAACTTCATCAATAATAAGTTGGCTACTCGCTTGAACTATTTCATTTATCCTAATCTATAATTTTAGTTCATGATTACAAATGGTGGTACTATTAGTTACTTAGGAAAATGCCATAGTATTAATCTAGCCATGGGAGACTACTTTTAGTATTCTCTTATGTTTTCTATTCCTATGAGGGAAGTTAAAATTATTCTAGGAGTACAGTGGCTCACTAATTTAGGCACTATCAAGATGAATTTCCAAGAGTTATTCATGTTTTTTCATTCTGAGGGAAGGACATTTGAGTTAAGGGGATTAAGGGCTAAATCTTCACAACTTGTTATCTCCCAGCAAATGACAAAGATTCTTTAAAAAGGTGTTGAAGGATTTATAGCTCACTTATTTTCCATGGAAGTTCATCCAACTCAGCCATTTACACCTCTTGATCTATAAGTGATTGATGCCCATTCAGTTATTTTTGTTGACATACCAAAAGGACTTCCACCTATCCACATGCATGATCATGATATCAAAATTATTCCTAGTATTACACCACCCAACATCAGCCAATATAGGTATCCTTATGCCTATAAAATTGAAATTGAAAATATGGTATAGGAGATGTTGGATGTAAGAATCATTTTTTATAAGTAAAACAAATATTCTTCACCAGTTATCATGGTGTGAAAGAAAGATGACACTTTGAGGATGTGACCTAATTACAAGGAACTCAATAAGTACACTATCAAAGATAAGTTTCCTATTTCTATCATTAATAATTTTCTAGATGAATTAAATGGTGCTATTTATTATACCAAGTTAGATCTACATACTAGGTATCATTAAATCTAAATCCATGATGAAGACACACCCAAAATTGCTTTCAAGACTTATGAGGGCCATTATGAGTTTTTGGTTATGCCTTTTGGGATTAAAAATGCACCATCTATCTTTCAGAGTTTGATGAATACTTATTTTAGGCCATTTTTGAGGAAATTTTTAATGATATTTTTTGATGATATCCTCATTTACAGTAAAAATTGGGAGGACTATTTTCACTATGTAAAACATGTACTCTCAATTTTGGAACAACATTAGTTGTATGCTAAACCTTCCAAATGTACTTTTGGAGCTTGTGAGGTTGAGTATTTAGGTCATCTAGTTTCACATAAAAGAGTAAAATTGGATCTTAAAAAAATCCAAGCAATGGTGGACTGGTCAATTCCTAAGACACTCAAGTAACTAAGGGAATTTGTAGGGATAATTGGTTACTATCATTGGTTTGTCAAAAATTATGGTAGCATTGTAGCCCCACTCACATATTTGTTGAATATAGACTCCTTTCAGTGAACTAATATAGCTACCAGGGCATTTAAACAATTGAAATTAGTGATATGCACCACTCCAATGTTGGCTACTCTTGATTTTTCCAAGACTTTTGTGGTTGAATGAGATGCATCTAGGTATGGTATGGGTGTTGTACTCATGCAAGAAGGAAGACCACTTGCATTTGAAATTCATCAATTGAAGGGTAAAAATCAGCATAATCCAATTTATGAGAAGGAAATGATGGCCATTTTACATGTAGTCAAATAATGGAGGCCTTATTTGATGGGTCATCAATTTTAGGTAAAGACTGAATAGGACAGCCTCAAATATTTTTTGGAACAAAGGTTATCATATGAAGAATGACATAAATGGGTAACTAAGATGTTAGCTTAGGATTTTGAAATAGTTTACAAGAAAGGCAAAGACAATGTAGTGGTAGATGCACTATCTAAGAAGGATGAATCAGTTGAGGCATTGATATATGATATGACCATTTTGTAGGCAAATTGGATAGAGGAAGCATGTTTAGAATGGGATAAGGATAGTGCTACCCATAATTTGATTCAAATTTTTTATCAAGTTTTGGGTGGATTTGTAAAATTCACATGGAAGGTTAATGCATTATGGTATAAAGATAGATTATACCTATGTAAGAATTATCTTCTTAAATAAAATTATTTTAAGAACTTCATCCAACTCCAATTAGGGGTCATTCAAGATTTTTAAAAACCTATCATAGAATCAAGCCATATTATTTTTGGGAAGGACTCAATGGGATGTCCATAAATATGTGGCTGAATTAATGATCTATCAACAAAATAAAGGAGAAACCATCAAAACCCTAGTTCTTTTTCAACCTTTATCCATCCCTAGCCAATAATGGGAAGGGGTGTCTATGGATTTCATTATAGGGTTACCAAGATCTAATGGTCAAAATTTTATCATGGTTATGGTAGATCATCTCAGTAAGTATGCTCATTTTTATTCTTTATCATAGAAATTTATTGCTAGTATAGTAGCTTTTGGTTTTTTTTAATATAGTTTAAAAATTGCATGGTACCCCTAAGATCATTATCAATGATTGAGATCCCATCTTCACTAGTAATTTACTGATGGAGTTATTTGCATATTTGGGCACCTAGTTGGCTCATAGTTCATCCTATCATACTCAATCATATGGACAAACTAAGGTAGTCAAAAAATGTCTGGAAGGATATCTCCATTATTTTGTTTCTGATAAATAAGATAAATGGGTTCATTAGTTTTCACTTGTTGAATAGTGGTATAATACTTTTGTTCATAGTTATTTCAAAATGTATCCTTTTATGGAACTATATGGATACCACCCTCCATCCATCACTTCAACCTTGAAGGTCCATCCTAAGGTTTATGCATCTAAATAACATATTCACCATCAATAGGAGGTCCTTGCTAGTTTGCATGAAAATTTAGCCATGGCCCAGAATCACATGAAATAGTAGGTAGATCAACATAAGAGTGAGAGAAACTTTGAAATTAGTGATTGGGTTTTTTTTTCACTTATATCCATATAATCATATGTCCTTGAAGCAACAAAAAAAGGATAACAAGTTGTCCCCTAAGTATTATGGGCCTTATCAAATCTTGTAAAAAATTGGTAGTGTGGCCTACAAGTTAGAGTTTCCTTCCTCCACTCGCATACATCCATTATTTCATGTATCATGCCTGAAGAAAGTCATTGGACACAAATTTTATACCCAAACTAAGTTACCAGAATTGGATGAGGAAAGAAGAATTATTCTTGATCCTAAGGTGATCCTTCAAATGCACACTAAGTAGTTATGGTCTTAAGTGATTAAGGAGTACTTGATCAAATGGAAGAATCTACGCTATGAAGATGATACTTGGGAGGATGAATCCTATGTGCAAAAACATCCATATTTGACTCAACGTTGAGGACAATGTTGTTTTGAAGGGGAGGGTAATGCTACATCCTTAACCTTTGGCATGTCTTGGGTTATGTGTGGCTGACTTATGGCTTACATGCCTCTTTTATATTCTTGTTACATTTCTCTATGTTCTTAGTTAGGTCAGCCTATGGAATAACCATGGCTAAATAGACTATATATAGGAGGTAGTGGTTAGTCTTTGATCATCATGTTAAGTATTTTGCATTATTGTGGAGGTTACCCCCTTAATGTGGCTTTGCTATATTATCTAGTATTTTTCTCTACTATCAATTATTGTTGTGTGATCTCTCATATTTGCTTATTGTGTATACTAGATAGTTTGTGATCTCTACATCTAATTAATTTCATTATAATGGATATGTTATTTTATAGGATATGATCACAATACATATGCATGATTAAGACTAAATTTATAGTTATATATTTTATTGATGTTATTTACTTGCATAGAGTAGATTAAATTTTTCTTATCTATTGTGATTTTACCTTGTCCGTTATGTGCAAGTTATTTGAACATATCCATGATATCTTGTTTGCGTATGTGTAACATTTGAAAATGTCCATTCACTTTGGACCTTGGCACTATGTTATGTGAGACATTTGAACATGTCCATTTAATTTGGCCCTTAGACCTGTGTTTTATGAATTTTTTTAACATGTCCATTATTTATGACATAATTCATGTCCTTATATGTGTATATTTTATTCTCTTTGCAACATTTGAACATGTCTATTATGTGTGACCCTTGGCCCTAGTTGTTTGACATTACTATCATTATGTTTGTGTGTTTTGTTAGATTATTGAGTTTGATAAGTGAAATGATTAATATCATGAACCAATAACATTAATATAATAATTCTAGATTCAATTAATATGAGATTCATTAACACATTTATAAAGGCTTTACCTCTTATGTTACATACATGATTAAAATAACCCATATATTACTATGATAAAATTTCATATGCTACATTTTTTAATGATTACATCTTATTACACATGTTTCAAGTTTTTGAGATGAGTTAATTTTAGGTTCAATTTCCTCACCACAAATGGGGGAATTTTAGTGGGATTTTCATAGATGAGATAAGTCTTTTCAAGAGAAAATTGGCTTAAAATATAGTTTTAGAAGTTTTAAAATGGTTCTAAAATTTACTCATTGACATATATTATGGGGTCATATGCCATACATATGCACTCATATTTTAGTGTCAAAGCAAACACTCACACAATTTTGAGTGCATAATACAAGTGTATGCACATTTTTGAATAAACTTTCATGATTGACATCTACATACAGTTTTATATTTTACATTTAACAATGGGGGAATGGTATAAGTTCATGCACATTATGATATTCAAAAAACAAAATTATATTAGCTAAACTATAGACATTGTAGTAGTATGGGTGTACTCTATTCTATTATGATCATGCATTTCAAGAACAAAGTTGCATTGAATCTACAAGTCATCTGCAATGTTTGATTTAGTTTAAGTGCATAATGCACAACTTAGAGGTTCAATTCCCTATGAAATAATGTCTATGAATCTATTTATGATTTCAACCCATTTTACATTTTGGGATTACAAATACTATCTGAGTTAAATTGAGGTTTCTGCATCCCTCAATGGGTTCTAGTTTCTATGCAAGTACAAATTTAAGTTTGGGGTTTAATTATCATAATAAATTATCCATTGGTTTAAATAAGGATCCAAATTTTTCCAAGTGATTCACATGAAACACCTTCTCTTCAATGCTTCAAGGAAGCATCATCTTTAAGTAAAGTCACAAAATTAATTCTAGTTTCACACATATTATGTATTCTTACTTTGATCTCATTCCAAGTTTAAGCAATAATCAAATTCAAACATTTTCAGATTTTAAGCTCTATAAAATTTAAATTTAAAATACTTTAAAATTTCATTTTCAAATATTTTTCTATTTTAATTTTAATAAGAGAAAATTAACTAATACATGTGTTTCTCAAGGTTTTCCAAATATTATGATGCCTTGAATGATTGGAGTACCAACTCAAAGACAAAGTGTCTTACATAGTAAGGTATGTATTTGATTTAATCTAAAAGTTTTGTTTTTAGATTGGGGGGAGGGGGAAACTGTAGATGCCTAAATTTGGTCACAAATATTTGATCATGTCAGTTTTATCCCTTTTTTACTTAAATTCACTTGTGAACCTAATTTATACCTATTTTGATACTTTGACATATTATAAACACTTGTGAATAAATTATTATTTTATAATATTTTGTTACTCACCTAAAAAAATATTCTATTAGCTGAAAATAATTATAAGCATATTTTCAGACAAACCCAAACCCAAAACTAACACTTTGCGTTAAGGGTTTAAAACTTCTAGTTTGGATCATGTTTTTTAGATGTCCTAACATCTACTTGAAATTTCTAACCTTTACATTTTAATTGTCATATTTTAAAATTAAACCCACCTTATGTGCTTTCAAGTGTTTGATTTCCACTTTTGGATTGATTTAAAATAACATTAAAATAAACCATTATTCTACTTGGTGATTTAAATATAGAGGCACATATACATTATTGCACAGTAAGAAAAAGTTTCCTGTTCTTCCGAATTCATATTATAAGTATCTAAAATAGTCCTCAAACAAGTATCAAGCTTGTTTTACTAATCTCAAAGAAAAGCATGATCATGTAATCAATATATTTTTAGATGTCTATACATAGTCAAAGGAGTAAAATTGTAACAATCACTCTAGGTAAGATAATTACATGGGATTGAAGTCCATTTTAAGTGTATTGGATACATAGGTCATATTAAATCACCATGGGGGTGATGGGGTCTTCTCAACCCAACTACAATCCATCTTATTCTATTTATAGGTTAGTAATTATTATATATCCCAAATATGGCTTCAATATTTAAAAAGTTATTTGAAGTGATTATGCACATGTGCAAAGGTTAAATTTGTCCACATAGACCTAAATATATTTTCCACACATGATTGTGCCCTAATTTCACCATTTCATGTAAAGGGTTAAAACATTAGGTTTGGGTCATGATTGTTAAATTTTACTGACCTCAGTTGTATGGTTTTGACTGTTTTATTTTCTAGTTTCAATATTGGGGTTTCTATGGGGACTACTCTTATTTTATCATTCCAATATTTTGTTATTAATATGGTCAACAAATGAACATAAATAGCCAAAATCAACATTATTTTTCATTGTTAACCTTGTTTTAAATCATTTTCCTTTTGTCTATTTCAATTATTTAATTTCAATCTAATTTTCAAAATTACATTTTTAGTGCTCTGATTTATTCTATTCTATTTATTATAATTAGGATTAATTCACCATAATTAATTCAAGTTTAGATTAAAAACTTAAGGTTTCCTTCTATTTTCCTAGGGTTTCAAATTTTAGTAATTAAAGCCTGAATTGTCAATTTTATTCTTTAATAAAAAACTATAATGGAATAAATAATAAATGTTAGTAGTAGATTTGATGGGTTTAATAAATAAAAATTGATTACATATTTTCATAATAATACACACCTGCTTAATTCAATGTTACATGCAACTAAAAATGAAATTATAAATAATTCTAAGGTTTTCACATATGAGGAATGATAACATGAGATATTTATATATTAATTCACCTTTCATAGGTATTAATTCCACTATAGGTTTTGAGACTACTACTATTGAATCTAATCTAATGCATACACTTTTTTCTATACATGATGTGTACCAATGGTATGGGGAAACACATATTTTTCCATATATTATTATGTCTATCCTTAAACAAGATACTTTCATACCTTCTAATATTACCACTCATAGGGTGAAAATTTTGAGCAAATATATTTGGATGTGCAAATTAACAAAAATCACTAAAAAAATCAATCTATTTCATAATTTAGAGACATTAGACTATAATTCAAGAAAAATATACATTAAAACCAACATTAAAACCTAAATCTAAATGCTCTAAACAAGAAAAAACTTATTGATTATGGATTTATTACTAAATACTTAGATTTTTAGCATGATATTGACTTGATCAAGAGATTTAGATGTCATGGATTCATGGATTTAATGATAGTATGAAGATTTATAGATCTTAAGAGACTATTCATTTTTTTGGAAATGGAGATGAGGTAGATTTAAATAGGCCATAGAGGGAAGAGCAATGGCCAATATTCAGATTTGGGATGAAGAAGATCAACGGTGGAGGATTTTATAAGTAATTAAACATTCCTTGAAAGCCTCTAGAATAGAGGATTCTAGAGAGGAAGGGATATGATAGAGAGTATTCTAGACTTGGAGAATTATATAATCCATTAGGGGGTATAATCAAGAATAATAGGTGGTTAGCTATGTTATTAGATAGGTGATTAGGGACTAGGGATGTAGGAAAGCCTAGGAATAGGTTAGGGTAGGTGGGATTGGAATTTAAAATTCCAATATAATAAACAAGTGGGATTAGTTAGTGGATAAGACATGATTATAAGAATTAATAGGTTGGTGGGGATAATACAAGGTTAGTGGATAAAGAGAAATTAATGGGGATGTTAGATAAATGACTAGAAGGGGTGATATTTGGATAAAATTAGAAGAGATAAATGAGATAAGTGAAATTAGTGTTGACTAATAATAATATTAGTGATGATAATTTAAGTGAGAAATTATATGTATATATTTTTCCCATCTTTGAAAAATAATAATGAGTGGACAAAGTGGAAGGAGTAATGGTATTTTAAATAAGAAAGACACTTATGGATGAATGTAAGTAAATGATGTTGGTGGATATGATGACCCCTATAGGGGATATGTGGGGAAGGATGATACTAATGGCCAGTCAAAATAAGTAATGAGGGAAAGGATGGATAAATGGTCAAGGGTATGGGATGTGAGATGTGGGATTGGTGATGAAGAATAAGATATTGATATCAGAAATGAGCTACAAAATGATGATGCCCTTGGAAAATACATATATACACGGAGTGGAAATTACAATGTCAACTTTGTTGACACATCATAATGGGGAATAAACTATAACCTGATGATGATAAGATAAAAAACCATAAGCTTTCAACATATCATAGGAAAAGACACATGCCAAGTAGAGTTATAGACCAAGATAAGACTAATTTGATGAGATTGATGATGAGTGTATCTCAAAGCTAAAATCAAGTGATATGATGGAGGGTATGAGAGAGAATAAATGATATGATCAAGTGACCAAAAGACAAAGGAGAAGAATGGGATTGCATTACATCAAATCAATGAGACATAATGTTATTAATAGAGATGATTCCCCTATTAAGGACACATGCAAGGGATCTAAAGATGATAATAAATTTATGGTCTTGATCATGCCATAATTGAGGGAGGAAACCATAAATGGTGAATTGATCAATCGATGATAATGGATGACCGATGGAAGAAAATATGAATGTTGTGATTTGTCGATCCTTATCAATAATTATAGGTGATTAACAAAAAGACTAGGGAGATGATTATGAGGATGGTGATTGATCAATAGACTAATTGATTAATGATTGACATCATAACTCAAGGAGTTGAGTAATGAAAGACTTGAAGATGAGGAGAGATAAGAAATATGTGATGATGAATGATGGGGAAAGAGGAGAGAGTGGCTGATCTAACCTTAGACATGTGACTAAGTGTTGCTTACATCGTCTAAAAAGACCTCAAACTAATATAGTTTAGACTCAAGGATAAGATAGACTAGAAAAAAATGATGATGATGGATGTTGTTAGATATAGGATGTGACTAAGACATAATTGGATATTGGATGAGTAGACTAAAAGTATCTATTTGATGATTGAATAAAGATGATGATTAGATGATTAGGCAGGTGATGAGTATAGGAGAAATGATGAGTGTAATCCATTATCAAGCCATAATTATTGTAATAAGGCTCATCATAGTTGAAGAAATCTAATGTAAATATAACACTAGGTAGTATTCCCTATGATATAAGTATGAAAAAGATGACATTATGCTAAAGTGAATAAAAATTAGAAAATAGCAAACTCTACATCCTCAAGGGCACCTAAAAGCATCATTGTAGCTTTCAGGTGTCATCATAAAATCCTCATTCATTTCCCAATTGATAAAAGTATTTATGATTCAAGACTAAAAAAGAAACATATACAAATAAACAAAACATAAGATAATCATATATACATGACAAAAGACTCATAAATAAGTCAAACAACAAAGAATAAACAAGTAACACACACAAGTATTTACATGCAGTGTCATTGTGTCTTATCAAATTATCTTGATGAGAGATGATGGGATGATTGATCAGGTGATGCATTGGACTAAGTTGGGCATGGTGATGTGATGTGAATTCATATTGAGGATATATTTTGAGTAGACTAAATATTTTGATTAGGATAAGGTTATGAATATGGATTTGGATGTCATGAAAAAATGATGAGACCACTAGGATATAAGACAATATGGTATGACAAGGTGATATGTATGATTTAGGACATAGGATAATATGACCAAGACATAAGACAAGACAACTTAGTCATTTTTGGATTTTGTGGATTTTCTGATTTTTAGAGTTTTTGGAATATTTTAATTTTTAGGGTTTTTTTGGAATATGTATGATACTATATAAATGGGGTTAATATCAAAGGGAATACCAAGCTTAGAAACTAGGATAAAGATGGATGGAATAATGGATGAGATTAAAAAATGATAAGGGTGATGCATAAAAGGGGATGAGGACCAAGGAAGAATGTGACTAGGGATTACCAATGACCACATCAAGAAGGAACTAGATATTGAATTGCCTAAGTATGCATTAGAGGATATGCCAAAATGATTAGAATTTTTTTAAAAACATCTTCTAATCCTTTACAAAGGTTAAGGATAGAACAAAGGATGGACATAATAGGATGCAAGACATTATGGAATATGATAGGTAGGAGTAATGGATAGAGGATGATATGATGGGATTGATGGAATATATTTTGACACCCAATGTTGAGGTATAATGTACATAATATATTATTTTAACATGACACCAAAAATCAATTTTCCTCATGATACATGCCCATGGTAGTATAACATTGGTTTTCACCATTAGATGAATGATTTTTTTAACTTTTAGTACTAAATTTATTGGATATGGATGCAAGACGAAAGAATGTCAACACTTTTGTGATTTTCACTTGACATCTGATATGTAGATATGTGATACTAAGATCATGTTATCAATGTTAGATTTATTTATATCCTTATGAATTTTGTTGACTCTTGATTGAGATGCCTTCAAACATCTAGACTAGATGTTTTCATCATCCATACGGGAGATAATGCTGCCTGGCATAATGAGGTGAGGTATGGATGGATTTAGGGTTTGGATTTGATGGTGGGGTATAGGACATGAATGGATGATAAGATCATGAGAGGAAGGTGTGTTTGGTGATTAGGAAGTGGGGATATCAATCACACACATTATTAGACATGTTAGATGTTTAATATTTGACTTATGTCATATGATAAAAGACTTTAGGAGATCTAAGACACTTTGAATTTGTGGTCCTTCATTGATCTTATTATTTTAAGAATTATTGGCCATTTTGATACTAATTTTGACATGGTTTTGATTTTTATACTTGATTATATTTTGACTATCCCTTAGTGTTTGACATTGGGATTCACCATAGGAGATTGATCTTTGACTTGAAAAATGATGATTATTTTGAATTTAATGGTCCCCTAGTGCCTCAAAGAGGGTTTCACTAAGGGAAGACACTTTTTGATGAGGCTAATGTTTTGACTTTTCTTGATTTTTATGTAATGGATCAAAGGTGATTTGACCATCATGTATGAATTTTTGAATATGGTCTTGGAGCTTTATATTTGTGGCACATATTATGTTGCTCAAGGAAGGGTCCAATAATGTATGTTCCTATGTGTCCCTATGGAGGGAAGTGATTAAATGATCATTACAAGGAAAAAAAGGATCTATGATGGATGAAGATGGTCGAGATGGTATGATGAGGTCAATGAGGGGTGGTGGGACATCATTGTATTCATAGGGTTTTCTAGGAGACCCAATTTTGGCATTAGAAAAAATCTCTTTAAGATCAACAAAAGGATCACTAAGACTATTTGTAGTACATGAATTTAAGGTATTATTATATTCACTATGCTTGATAGATAAAGCTTGCACAAACTCTATTATGACTTCATCATCTTAACTGGGATCAAAAGATATGCCTAATGATTGATTATCATACAAATTAGAGGTATCCTAAAATATGTAGATATCATAATAAATTATAACATCTGTGAGGGATGATGTTTTTGATGATGAATCTAATTCAGATACTAGTGTTGAACATGATCCTAATGTAGATAGAACTAATATCAACTCCAATTTAGATTTTGATATACATGAAATGATGCTTATAGTAGAATATTTATTTTCTATAGATGACCTCTTAATGTGGGGTATTTGAGATAATAGAGGGATAATGGATTCACCAAAGATAGGTCCATGGAAGAGAGACTTATTAGAGAAGGGAGGAATAGGCTCATGGGGATATGACTCATCTTCAATGGAGGATTTTTTAAAGATAGGGGGACCAGTGGAATATGGATATGGTATCTTGACCTTGGATTGGAAAGGAAAGGGATTGATTATGATCAAGAATGGAATCTTGGAATTCCTCTTCTTATTCACCCAAAAATGAAGACTCATTGGATTCATTATTGATTTCAATGTCACCACATTCAATAAGGTCTTGAACATATATTTAGAAATTATAGCATTAATTAATGGTATTTTCCAAAGTTTGATGATATATATAATAGTGGTTTGATTTATGCCAAGAGGGCTTAGGTTTTATGGGACTAAGATGTCATATGGGTGGATGGACCATCATGTCATAAAAAAACAAGCTAGTGGAAGAGGGATTCTAGGGATATAAGAAGATGATTATAGGTCCTCTCTTCAATTCATGACTCAGATGTAGAAGCATTGGACTATAGATTATATGGTTATTGATGTGACTAGGTGGGTGGAATAATAGTAGATGAGGGGGCTATGATAGTATTCCATTTACTAGTGTAAGAAGGGGTAGATGACTAACTATGACTAGTAGATAGAGGATGTAAACAAGATTGGGTGGTTTGAATACTAGAATTTGTTAGGTTGTGGAGCTAAAAGCTTCAGCTACTTGCAAATAAGGTCGAACAAAAGGTTGCTAAGATCCAGGAGCACTGGCGTCGGCATCAGGACCGATGTCGGTCATGAGCATTGCTGAAGGCCACCGGTGACGGCAGGAAGTCGGCGGACGTCGGCAGAACCAGACAAGCAGGGACCGGCGTCAGTCTCCTGTGCGTTCCAAAAGTGCTAGTTGCACGGACAGTTAGTTAAGTGAATGAAGAGTTTGCATGTAAAGACCAGTTAGAGTCTTGAGCTGCGTGGATAATTATCTAAATTAAGAGTCTAAGTTAGTGTTTAAGTTAGGGATCTATTTATAGACCCATTGGCATGTATTGTATAAGCATAAGTTAAGGAAGGCAAGGAAGTACCTTCTGTGTGTGTGTATGATCATTGAGTTGCAGGTTGTTGCAAGCTCATAGGAGATCCACATGTGAGTGTGGTCTGTTGAATTGTAGGTTGCAGGTTCATGGGAGATCAGCTTGAAGTGTTATAGAGTGCTTGGTGTACTGGCAGGGTTATTACTGACTAGTTGGAGAGGTGAACACCAATTCAGTTTGTGAGTTGGTTGTTGGGACCATTTTTTGTGTAGGAGAGTGTTGTGTGAGAAGAATTACTGTACACTTGAGGTGTGGCAAACCTCTGTAAGGTGAAAGAGTGTGGTGGCTCTTTGTTGTATTCTTTTTTGTATAGTGTTAATACAAGATAGTGTATTGTCTCTCATATTCTGTGCTATTGGTGAATTCTAGTTACTTATGCTTCTGGTTATTTTCACATATTTAATTGCTTATATATTTGGTAATCATACTGTGCTCTTTCTGAGGAGCAAGATCCAACAAGAGGAATCAGAATAGGTGTGTTTGTTCTTGGACCTCCCTAACAAGTGGTATCAGAGCTTTTGGTTAGAATACTAACAGATTGGTGTAGATTTGGGTAGTGTGTTTTGATTACAAGTTACTCACAAGGTTTCTATTTGAGTGGGAGTTGAGCAATGATAGAAGACAGTCAGCTACGAATGGAAAAGTTTAATGGCAAGAACTACCAATTGTGGAGGATGCAGATTGAGGATTATCTGTATCAAAAAGATTTGTACTTACCGTTGGGAGGGGTTACTTGCAAACCCTCAGATATGAAAGATGAAGAATGGGAGGTTCTTGATCAGAAGGCTCTGGGATCTATTATATTGAGTCTTACATCATCTGTGATTTCCAGCTTATCATAGTGTAAGACAATGGTGGAGTTGATGGAATCTTTGGCAAATTTATATGAAAAACCCTCAGCTTCTAATAAGGTATTTCTTATGAAGCGTTTATTTAATTTGCAAATGTTGGAAGGTGGATCTGTTCATAGCCATCTTAGTGATTTCCATGGTTTAGTAAACCAGCTAAGTTCAATCAATATTGTATTTGATGATGAAATAAGAGCTCTCTTAATCTTGTGTTCATTACCTAAAAGTTGGGAAGGTTTGGTAATGGCAGTTTCTAATACTGTGTCTCCTTCAAAAGTCTTAAAACTGGATGATGTTGTGAGCGTGATCTTGAATGAAGAGATACGCAGGAAAAGCACAGGTGAGTCATCAAGGGATGCTTTGAGTGTTGAAGGTAGAGGAAGGCAAAGGGAAAAGATAGAGCATGGGAGATCAAGGTCGAAGACAGGCAGGAGATCCAAGTCCAGGTATGGTAGAATAACCTGCTAGAAGTGTGGAAAGCAAGGGCACATAAAGAGAGATTGCAGATCAAGTGAAGATCGGCATGAAGGACATGAAGAAGAAGCAGATGTTGTAGAGTACGTTGCACAGGATGCTCTGGTATGTTCTTTGGATAAAGTAGAATCTTGGGTTTTAGATTTTGGTGCCTCTTTCCATGCATCCCCACATAGGGAATTTTTTCATGAGTATGTCCAGGGAGATTTTGGAAAAATTTGTGTAGGGGATGGTAAGCCTTGTTAGATTTTTGGCAAAGGGAAAGTGAAGCTGAAACTGCAGACAGGTAACACATGGGTGTTAAAGGAGGTCATGCACGTCCCAGTTCTGGAGCAGAATTTAATTTTTGTTAGAAGTTTGGGTGATGAGGGTTGCACAGTAACTCTCACAGCGGACTCTTAGAAGGTTACCAAGGGTACACTTGTTGTAGCTAGAGGTAAGAAAGTAGGTACGCTTTATCTATCTACTTGTACTACTGATTCTCTTTCTGGGTTTTCTACTTTAGCTGTAGATTCAGAGATGTGGCTTGATAGGCTTGGTCACACAGATAAGAAAGAGATGCTTGTTCTTGAGTCAAAGGATATGCTTTCGGATTTAGAAGGTATGGATTGTGGTTTTTGTATGCAGAAGAAGAAGGTGACGTTTCTTGAGGAATCTGATGTTAGTGACAAGAACAGGAAAGCCTTGGTTTTCAAGGAGAAAGTGACAGACAGAGTTCAACACAAGATGCAGAGGAATTCTGAGCAGAGCAAGGGTGTCTTGGACAAGGGTTTGATCTAAAAGGAGCTCATGAGAAAAAGTCAGGTCTCACTAGAAAAACACAGAGACCGATGTCGGCAGGAAAACCGGCGTCGGCATCCAGGCAGGGACCAACGTCGGCTATGTGCAGACCGACGTCGGTGACTCAAGGCAGAGAATGACCGGCGTTGGCCAGGGGGAACCGACGTCGGTAAGGAGGCAGTCGCAGGAAACTGACATCAGTCAGCTGTAGACTGACATGTGACCGGCATCGGTTACTGAGATGAATTTTGGGTGGACAGCAAGCTATCATGGAGTCTCAAACACCCATATGGAGGACTGAAGGTGTAAGTAAGTTCTTAAATTCATCATTTACCTTCTTTACACTACTTGTTGCTCACTTATGGCATAGGACCAGGAAGTTATTGAAGAAGCAGAATAGGTAGATCTAGGAAATAGTGGGAGCTAGGCATGAATGAGGATGTGATTCCTTAGAGGAGAACCAAACAGTTGTTTTGGGTAGTGTTGCCAGCTGGAAGTAAACACTGAGAGATGAATGGATGTTCAAGATGAAGAAGAGCGGAAATGGATACGTGAGATGGAAGATCATGGCATATGGTCTTGTATTAGCTGCAGGGCAATGGTGGTTTGTTCATTGTGTTTCTCTTTACCAGGTTGGATAGTATTAGCTACACTATCCTATTACTGTATGATGTGCTTGTTGTAGGGTTACATATACAGGGTATTGCTGAACTAAAGGTAAAGCTAGTTCAGGTGTTTGTCATGGAGAATCTGGGAGCAGCAAGATTCTTTGACATGAGTGTGTTCTAGAGACATGGGAGGTCACATGTTGACTTTGTTTCAGGATGATTATGTGAGACCAGTTAGCACGCTGATGGTTGGACAGTTCTTTGAACAGGTGTCTTGATTCACATAATGAGGTTGAGTGCATGGTATGTACTAAACCTGAGTTTTCCCAAGCAGTGGGAGTTGTCACAAGTTAGGAGCCAATCCGAGAAAGAACCATTGGAGGGCACTTCAGTGGATTCTTACAGGGACTAGTAGCAGGTGCAAATGCTATGCAGGTTTAGGTGATTTTCTACATGGTTGTAGATGTGGATGTGGCAGGTGATTTGGATGACAGGTTTTACACCACAGATTTTGTGGTGGTTGGTCTTCAAGGGTGATTTTTTGAAGATGGATACATAGCCAAGGGAACAAACTAGACGGAGTACAGGTACATGTATAGGTTGCAGCTGTTTATCTCCAAGTGGGAGATTGTTAGGTTGTGGAGCTAAAAGCTTCAGCTACTTGCAAACAAGGTGGAATAGAAGGTTGCTGAGATCTAGGAGCACCAGCGTCGGCAGCAAGACCGACGTCAATCGTGAGCAGTGCTGAAGGCCACCGGCGATGGCAGGAAGTCGGCCGACGTCGGCAGAACCAGACAAGCAGGGACCGGCGTCAGTCACCTGTGCGTTCTAGAAGTGCTAGTTACACGGATAGTTAGTTAAGTGAACGAAGAGTTTGCATGTAAAGACCAGTTAGAGTCTTGAGCTGCATGGATAATTATCTAAATTAAGAGTCTAAGTTAGTGTTTAAGTTAGGGATCTATTTATAGACCCATTGGCATGTATTGTATAAGCATAAGTTAAGGAAGGCAAGGAAGTACCTTCTGTGTGTGTGTATGATCATTGAGTTGCATGTTGTTACAAGCTCATAGGAGATCCACATGTGAGTATGGTCTGTTGAATTGCAGGTTACAGGTTCATGGGAGATCAGCTTGAAGTGCTATAGAGTGCTTGGTGTACTGGCAGGGTTATTACTGACTAGTTGGAGAGGTGAACACCAATTCAGTTTGTGAGTTGGTTGTTGGGACCATTTTTTGTGTAGGAGAGTGTTGTGTGAGAAGAATTACTGTACACTTGAGGTGTGGCAAACCTCTGTAAGGTGAAAGAGTGTGGCGGCTCTTTGTTGTATTCTTTTCTGTATAGTGTTAATACAAGATAGTGTATTGTCTCTCATATTCTGTGCTATTGGTGAATTCTAGTTACTTGTGCTTCTGGTTATTTCTGCATATTTAATTGCTTATATATTTGGTAATCATACTGTGCTCTTTCTGAGGAGCAAGATCCAACAAGAGGAATCAGAACAGGTGTGTTTGTTCTTGGACTTCCCTAACAGAATTTATCTGACATGGATGGGTGAAGACTAGAGGAAATGTTGGGTGGATGGGGTTGAAGTCTATAGGATGTGGAGTGCTAATTTTAAGGAGGTAAGAGAGGAGGGAATCCCTATTGGCTATGAGGCATTGCTCAATCAAGGTATTGACCAATTTTTTTAGATGCCATGGATCAAGATGGTATAAAGTATGGGTGATATGGTTTACCAAACCCAATGGGTAGGTGTAGGGGATTGAATGGAAATATTAAGGATTAATATGGGATGTGTGGAATAAATTTGGACAAAGGCTTTATTTAGTTTGATCTTAAGTTTAACTAGGTGTTTAATGTGATATGATATTTGATGAGGTAAGACAAGATCAAGTAGACCAAATTAGGATGTGAACTAGAATTTGATGATTTATACTTGACTCAACTAAGTGAGATATGATAAGCTTTAAGACTAGACTAGGGCTAGACTAGCCTAATAGACTAATTTTGATTAGGGATTAATTGAATTAATAATAGCTCAAGGTAAAATGATTGACTTAAATAGGATTAGATGATTTGATTAATAGGTTTATAGGATTATGATTATGACTAAAACTTGATTAGACATGAGCAAGCTTAGAATCAAGACCCTTGTGTAGAAATAGTTGTTTGCTAATGTATATGAAGACCAATATATGACTACAAACTTGACATGATGACTAATATTCACAAGGGAATGATAAGGCAAATATGGGTTAGACTATGATTAGCAATAGGTTTATAAGATGGTCAATAAGGTGATTAGGAAAGAGAAGGTCAATACAAATGATATATTTAGACTAGGGGACTAAGTAAGTCAAGGTGATGTGTGATTGGATATGGATAAGGTTGACTTAACATTATGACACTGTGGATGATTAATGATAAGGCTAAGTGAATAATATGGGATTAGAATATGATAAGATATGACAAAATGATGATAAGAATTAATTTGGATATGCAAATGATGGGGGTATGACTAATGATAGGTGGGCGAGACTAAACCTAGGATGTGATGAGAGTGGTGATAAGGGGTAAGACAAAATGTAAGAATAAATAAGATTAAAAGGATGTACACAAATGTATAAAGAAAATATGTAAAAAAGGATAGTGACAAAGATGTAAAAAATGATATGATGATGAGACAAGGATATGGTGATATGTTGAAGAGACATAGATAAGTATGTATAGGCTTGGGTAAAAGGATGAATCGACTCGTAAATAATATGGGTCTAACACAATACATACTAAATCAATAAAACCACAAACTTATCACTAGTAAACTGATCTGAGAGTGTAACTCTATGACTACATCATCTAACATCTTTGTGGGTGAGTCTATAAGTTAGTGACCTATTATAGAGTCTCATAAACCCTCTCAACAATATTTGTACATGATAGTCACTTGGGAGTTGATACTAACTCCAACAACAAGTTTCTTTTTATAGATGATGGTCTAAATCTAGGGTATATAAGCTCTTTAGGGGAGTCCCCAATATATGTCAGGTATAGTGGGGCCCAAGTTTATGTAGGGTGTTTTCTAATGCCTATTTTAAATATTTAACTCTTCCCATTGATAAAAGATCTGTATGGGATCAACCGCTTAGCCTAACAATAACTATCCCTGATATTTATACTCTACTAGAACACAAAGTGTGGATTTGTTCATGTTGGTGAAATCCATGGTCAGAATCCCTATAGGACTATGGTAAGTGCATGGATGTGAATTTCATGTCATGTTTCCCATAAAAATAAAAATGAGAGGGTTTATTAGTGGTTTTTGATCCTCTAAGACTCACTGCTAGGATGTAGGGAGGAGAGCATACACCACTATATCCCTTAGGTAACACACAAGTAGACAAAAAGATTTATTAAATGATTTAATTAAGTGTGATATATAAAAATATATACATAATTTGATTTTTAAAGTTCTAAAATCTTTAACAAGCATCCTATAAAGTAAGTGATTAGTAGTTTCAATTAGTAATCTTGAGGGCCAAACTTAAAGATAAGATGTTAGATAAAAATATGACCTGCACAAGAAGATGTTAGTAAGCCAAAATTTTCACTAGATTCACCCCTATAATAAATAAAATGTTAGTCCCAGAAGAATTAATAAAAAAATTGAAAAAAATCATGATTTTGCAATATATATTTTTGGATAAGGGGCCACAATGCAAGGTTTTAGGGGCAATAACCCCTAGTGGTGTCAAGGAGAAATGACTCTTGAAAGGTTTAGGGGTAATGCCCCTGATGTGCTCCCATTCATGTTACCTGATAGGGTCAAAGGGTAGCACCCCTGATACCAAACATAATTTAGGACTTATAAAACCTTTGAAATGACTTAAAATTCATTAAAAATGATCCTAAAAATGCACTCAAGGATAATTTGAAGGCAAAAAATGAATGTAAAATAACTACTAGATTGATAAAAATTGTAGATAAATAATTATTTATATGCAAAATAAATTCTAGAGAAGTAATACTACAACTAATGGTAAAAAACTACAACTTAAGATATGTGGTTTTATGAATAACTAGGATAATAGTGACCATGTAGATAGGCAAAACTGGTTGAGTACCACAACTAGAAAGGTCAATACCAAACTTTGAGTTATACATTTTTGTAAAGGGTTAGGCTGATAGTGACTACATGGTTAGGAAAAAAACTACTTATGGTCAGACAAAATCATCTATGGCTATAAATACCACCTATTACAAAATGTGGTTTTACAGTTGATAGGAAAAACACCAAATTTAGAAATAGGTTATAAAATGATACATTTATAATGCCATAAGAGAACATTTTTGATTAATGTATGCTATTAATAAATATTAATCATGCAAATATATTATCAAACTCCTTGAAACCAGACCACCTATAGATATTCAAAACCAATTTTTGTAGAACAATAATGACTATTTAGAGATGTGGTTTTGTCTAAGATAGAATAAAATAGATATATACAAATTAATGACAAAAATATAAAATAAATGATGTCTAAAAAGGATTATTTATATATATGATCACTAAAATAAATTACTAATAAATGATAATCTATGAAAAACATCACTTAGTTTAGTTTTTATATTATTATATACAAAATTACCTATTTGGACTCAAAAATACTTATAACAATCAAAACTACCTTTGTAAATTGGTGGTGCTGTAAAAGACAATCAAAATAGTGATTTGGAGTATTAAGTTGGTCTAGGTAGAGTCCTCTTGTTATTGCAATCCCAACACATCTATACAGAGTTAATGTTAGAAAGAAACAACCATAGGCTTCAATTAGTGATTCTATATCGAAGTTAAAATTGTTGTAGAGATAAAATCATAGTTGGGCATTAGTACCATGACTATGAATAGGTGGTATTATATAATACATTTAAAAAGGGATATTTTAGGGATGATGAGTCCATCTGAGTAGAATCCCTTTTTTCTATAAGTAAATAATAACCCGACATAAGCAAAAATATTATTAGATAGTCAAATCACAAGATTTAGGTTAGTAATTTTATGTTTGAGTTAGAATTGCATGTCTCAGGGGAAAATTACATTTGATAATCCAAACTACATATATCAATATTCAATTTTATAGAAAGACCAAAAACTATCAAAAAGGTTAGACAATTAGTGGTTAAGGTTGGTAGTTAGTCAAAACTACATAAGGGGTGTGTAAAACTACCTATATAAAACTACAATTTGTAAAGCAATACTACCTTTCACCTGGAGGATGAGATTTTTAAAATTTTGAGTCACAATCCACTTTAATCTAACCTAAAACCATAATTAAACACACTCAAAGCACACAATTTAATCTCAAGAGGAGGTTCCCACTGTGATCGCCAAAATGTAGGGTGAAAATTTTGAGAAAATAGATTTAGATGTGAAAATTAACCAAAATCACTAAACACATCAATCCACTTAATGATTTAGAACCATTAGACTATAATGCAATCAAAATAGACATTAAAAACAAAATTTAAATTTAAAGCTAAATTCTCTAAACATGATGCAAAATGAGAAAAATACTTATTGATTATGGATTATGAATTGCTTACCAAAGACATAGATTTTTAACATGATATTGACTTGATAAAGAGATTTGGGTGGTATGGATTCAATGATATTATGAAGACTTAGAGATCTTATGATATTATTCATTTTTTATGGGCAATGGAGAGGAGGTAGATTTAAATAGGCCATCGAAGGAAGATCAATGGCCAATATTCAAAGTTGGGATGAAGAGGATCAATGGTGGAGGATTATCCAAAGAATTAAAAATTTCTTGAAAGTCCCTAGAGTAGAGGCTTCTAGAGAGGAAGGGATAATATAGAGAGGATTTTAAAATTGGAGAATTATATAATCTATTAGGGGGATAAGTAAGATTAGTAGGTGATTAGATATGTGATTAAATAGGTGATTAGGGATTAAATATGTAGGAAAGCATATTAATAGGCTAGGGTAGGTGGGATTGGAATTTAAAATTCTAATATAATAGACAAGTGGGATTATTTAGTGGATAATACATGATTAGAATAATTAATAGGTTGGTGGGGATAATATAAGGTTATTATATGAATAATAATGAAGGGTGATATTAAGATAAAATTTGAAGATATAAATGAGATGAGAAAAATTAGTATTGACTAATAGTAATATTAGTGACGATAAATGGAGCAAGAAAATTTAGATGTATATATTTTCCCCCTCTTTAAAAGGGCATTGCCAGTGGACTAAGTGAAATGAGTAATGGACTTTCCAAGAAGAAAGACACTTGTGGATGAATGTTAGTAAATGACGTGGTCACCAAAATATAGGGTGGAAATTTTGAGAAAATAGAATTGGATATGAAAATCAACCAAAATCACTCAAACCATAAATATAATTCATAATTTAGAGCCATTATAATACAATTCAAATAAAATAGACATTAAAACCAACATTATAACCTAAAACTAAATACTCTAAACAAGATGAAAAATAAGAAAAAGGCTTATTGATTATGGATTGCTTACCAAAGAATCAGATTATTAGAATGATATTGACTTGATAAAGAGATTTGGATGGCATTAAATCATGGATTAAATGAAATTATGAAGACTTAGATATATTATGAGATTGTTCATTTTTTTATGGTAATGGAGAGGAGGTAGATTTAAATAGGCCATGAAGGGAAGATCAATGGCCAATATTCAAAGTTGGGATGAAGAGGATCAATGGTGGAGGATTATCTAAGGAATTAAAAAATTCTTTATAAGCCTCTATAATAGAGGCTTATAGAGAGGAAGGGCTAAGATAGAGAGGAATATACAATTGGATAATTATAGAATACTATAGAATTGGATAATTCTAGAATACATTATGGGGAATAAATAAGATTAGTAGGTGGTTAGATAGGTAAGTAGATAGGTGATTAGGGACTAAGGATGTAGGAAAGCCTAATACTAGGCTAGGGTAGGTGGGATTGAAATTTAAAATTCTAATATAATAGACAAGTGGGATTAGTTAGTGGATAAGACATGATTAGAAGAATTTATAGTTTGGTGGGGATAATATAAGGTTAGTGGATGAATAATAATGAAGGAGGTGTAATACAAAATACTATAAGGGGTGATATTAGGATAAAATTAGAAGAGATAAATGAGATAAGCAACATTATTATCACCTAATATTAATATTATTGAAAACAAAAGAAGTAAGAAAATTTAGATGTATACATTTTACCCCTATTTGAAAGGTGATTTCGAGTGGATAAAGTGAAAGGAGTAATGGTTTTTGAAATCATAAATACACTTGTGGATGAATGTTAGTAAATTATGTCGTTGCCAAAAGGTTAGGTGAAAAATTTGAGAAAATAAATTTGGATGTGTAAATTAACTAAAGTTACTCAAAACATCAATCTACTTCATAATTTAGAGCCATTAGACTATAATGCAAGAAAAATAAACATTAAAAACATAATTATAACCTAAATATAAATGTTATAAATAAGATGAAAAACAATAACAAGACTTATTGATTATGGATTGCTTACCAAAGACTCAGATTTTTAGCATGATATTGACTTGATCAAGAGATTTGAATGGCATGGATTTATAGATTTAGAAGACTTAAAGATCTTATAAGATTGTTCATTTTTTTGACAATGGAAATGAGGTAGATTTAAATAGGCCATGAAGGGAATATCAATGAAAAATATTCAAATTTGGGATGAAATGGATCAATGGTGGAGGATTATCCAATAACTTAAAAACTCCTTGGAAGCCTTTAGAATAGAGCCTTCTAGAGAGGAAGGGCAAAGATAGAGAGGATTCTAGAATTTGATAATTATATAATCCATTAGAGGGGATAATCGAGATTAGTAGGTGGTTAGATAGGTGATTAGATAGCTGATTAGGGACTAGGGATGTAGAAAAGCCTAGGAATAGGCTAGGGTAGGTTGGATTAGAATTTAAAATTCCAATATAATAGACAAGTGGGATTAGTTTGTGGATAATGTAGAGCAGAATTATAAGATATGTTAGTCCATGTGTTAGTAATTTTTTTTATATAAATAAGCATATAGACACTAAAACATCAATCCCATTCCCTCATGGGGTGTTCTCAATGAATTTTAAGAGCTATTTAAAGAAAGAATACTACCAAACATTCCAAATAATGTCCCTCCTTCCATGAGCATTCAAAAATCATGTTTTCCCCTAGATTTGGTGCTCAAAATCTACATTAATGATGAGTATCTTATTCTTCCATCATTTCCTAGTGCACCAATGGGTAGGCTCATGAGTTTGATCAACTTATGCAAATATGTGAAGCTTTGTGAAGACAATTCTACATTTTAAAATTGCACAATTCAAACTCTCCTTAATAAATGGTAAGGCCTTACATTTATAGATTTATAAAAATGTTCAAGATCAGTCATGACCATCCATATTGAGATCAATATTCATGGCCATGAACTAATTTAATTTTAAAGGGATAAGCCATAAATATTCCCATTAATATTTGGAAGAATAGGGCAATGACAAGGCATGGGAGGGCTTAATCTTGATATTTGTTCCATTAATGGATTATGGATGCCACTAAATTGATGATGTCATAGGATGATGCATATTTTAGGAATGAATTTCTAATTAATAGATTTTTAATAACTTTCATGGATTTTTCACTTAGGCTCTTGATTTGCTTTAATTTACTAAAGTGGCTTTGCTTAATTTTTTTCAATTATGTGGAAATATATTGCATGCTTAATCAACCTAGTCATAAATGTAATTTTATGAAGTTATAATTTTATTTAAGTATAATTAGAAGAAGGCGTCATTTACATACAAAACATTATCCCAGTTAGGGCATTATGGATGCAAAATAACACATGCACATGATGTGTGCTATCAAATTAAAAGAATTCAATGGTCTAAAGTTTCATTTTGCATGGTCATAATTTGAATTTAAGTGATTTGAGAAAAGATAATAATCACATAAAATACATTGGCCCATTTAGGGATATATTATCCTAAATCAGCACCTATATGTGACAAATTCAAGCCATTTAGTGCATTTTAGTGATTTTGGCCCATATTGTTCATTATTGCAAAATGTTGCTTGGATAGCCAATTTTAGAATAATAATGATAGGATTTGGATGTATACATTTTGATCATATTTGAGAAGGCATGGTGAGACATTCAATCAAAGTGACATCTTTTCAAAAAAAATGAAAAGGTCACTATAATCATAAGAAATAAGTTTTGTTCCCACATTATGTTTTTAAAGTTTGAATGAATGGAGGAGAAATAAGTTTAAAAAATACCCCAAACATAATTTGTGTGACCCATGATTCCCATTTGAGGGGAATATGAAAAATTTAAAAATATTTGATGGATGGGACATCAATCAAAAGAAATTATAATCTCATTAATTCTAGCAAAAAGACTAAAAAATGGAGCAATTAGAAGAAAATGGGAGGTAAATTATATAAATAGAGTTAAAATAGTATCCAAAGCGAGATAAAATATAAATATAGGCATATGAGTGATTTTTTTTGAAAAATTTACTATATTTTGACACTTAGGGGTAAAAATATTTCATTTGCACCATAGTTATAGTAAATTTTGAGCTATGGCATTTGTACATGAGAGAGCTAAGTAAAATGGCCTATATCCTACATCACCATCATCTTAGGGAGCATGTGAGAGAGTAATAGTGACAACTAAGGATTGAATCATCAATAGATACCTTTTTTGGTTTTTAAATTTGGCATTTATTACACATGAAAAGTGGTAAATGGGGTGATCTTGCCATTTTTACAATTTGGAAAATGGTGAGGTTGATCATAAAAATGGTAGGAATACCATGATATAAATGATCTCACTAAAATTTTGGTGAGATCATGGGTCAATATGGAAAGTTCACATGTAATGGTAAACTCATATTTTTGGGTGAATTTTGCCCTATTAAATGGTGATTTCACCAATATTAGTGGGATCAACCTACCAATTAGTAGGTATGTCCTACCAAATAGTGGTATCATGATAATTAATAAAATCATACTCAAAATAGTGGGAATGCCTTACTAAATTATGGGATCACTAAAATAATGGTGAGAATGATAGAATAAAGCATAATGGGGTCCATAAGATATTAGTCCAATCCCAAAATTAGAAAAAGAGGGATAGAGACACATAGAGGACTAGTCTAGGCCTCAAAATTAGAAGAATATGATAGAAAGATAATTAAAATGACACCTTGTACTAGATTTATAGGAGTAAGTATCATTTATCACATCATGGGAGTGATGTTCTCAAGTACAATGATGATAGGGGATGATGATGGTTGAGCTTGTGGGCATTATAGTAGATGTGGACCTTTATCACCTGGCATGCTTTTTAGTGATCTATATAGATAGATCATACTTATCAAAATTGGTAGAGAGGTGGCATTCTAAGACTTTGACTTTCCATCTACCAACTAGGGAGGTTAAGATGACACTAGATGATGTACACCAAATTCTATGAGCACCTATACAAGGACCCAAGATTACTTGGATGGGGATAGATGGTAGGCCACACTAGATGATCTTCTTGGGGTAGTGGAGTATGAGATTGTGGATGCATTGGAGGAGTTAGCTTATCCTCCAGAGGGTAGAGTAGGATAGGGGATAGTTTCCCTAGAGGTGGTAGTATTGATAGCTATTGTTAGCAATCTTTTTCTTCTTGATAAGAGTGGGTAGTTCTTTCCCTTAGGGTTGATCAATGTGTAATAGATGTTTATTCAACTAACATGTTTTAAATGTGTACCTATGATTCTTGTATAGATTTATAGGTATCTACACATGATTGTGTATTGGGGAGGGTAGAGCATAGGCCAAAACACACTACTATAGGTATGGGCCTAAGAGCATATAGAGATTGCATGACCAATAGACATATGATATCAAAGGGGACTAAAAGATCCTATGTCTTGGGGATGGTACCTGATAGGGATATGTATCCAAGGACACTTGGGGGATTTACCTTACTATAGGTGAGTCATTGATGAGATGGAGGATGGAGATTTTATTTAGCATCCCTATTTAGGGATACAATTTACATGGGTAGAGGACCTATTTATGATTAGATACATGATCACACCATGATATATCATAGGGTGACATGATTATGTGGTAGAGAGGTACATGCATGATCGAGTCTAATGGAAGTTCAGTATGTAGCAAGACATCATAGAGGGTCCACATTACTTTGCACATATGAACAAGGAGATTAAGGAATAAGGGCCACCAATACCCAAAGTAGAGGTAGTCACTAATTATGATAGGGTTTTTCATATTCTATGGGACTACATGGATTAAGGATAAAAATGTAGGTGTTATTGATGTATATGCTGAATGGTGGATCAGAGTGAGACCCATCCAACTTACTAGGCCATTGCCTCAACAATTAGTTTTATGACAATGATGGGTTTTAATGAAGAGGGATTAAGGATAGACCCCAATATAGTATTAGGATCAGGTGCTAGTATGGCCAACCATTTTATATGTTATTCAATTATAGGTTGTATAGACTCAAAGATAGTAGTATCTTATAAAAGATGTGGAGATGGATGAGCTAGATGGCTAGGATATGGATATAGAGGATGCCCTAGGTGGCCATGGGATAGGTTCTAGAGAGGAAGGCACCTTAAAAATAGGTATAAATTCAATATTAGGATTAGGAGGGGTAGGGGCCTCATGTATAAATAGGTCTATAATGGACTAGGCATTGATTGCTAGGCTTTAAGGGGAGATTTATACATGCTTCACATAGATAATAGGTTTATAAAGTACTATGGCTAGGTTATAGGTGTAGTTGGATATTTCATATGGAGAGACCACTTGACTATAGAGTTGCATCATATCTAAGGATGTAAATATTATTGGTCTTAGAGGATAGGTTACACAACTAGTAGGGGTTCAGGCCTAGTTAGCCACACAAGATGTGGAGTTTGTTATAATATTTGGTGAGTGGGACTTTGATAAGATGGAGGTTCATAAGCTAACATAGGAGAGAGATGATGATTTTAGAGATATGATAAATACAAGAGTAGGTTCAACTAGAGCCTTGGTTGATGTGATTACAACCAAGGATGATGCCTTGCACATGAAGGATGATGTTTTATGCACCAAATATGAGATAGCCTACTGGAGGCAATATTATGATGTGATGGTTCCTAAAAAGTGGAGATTATAATACTATAAGGAGTATATGAGGTCATAACAGACTAGTCAAACCTCTAGGTATAGACATGGGATAAATTCAAAGTAGTTAGTGACATAACTAGCTGCATAATGAGTTATAATGGGGTCTCCACCACCACATCCACTAATAACATTTACATCTAGGATAATTCAAAGTTTCTAGTAGATTCCACTTAAAGATGAGCATGATATGAGATGATTATGCTAGCTCTTTTTTTTTATACTTATGATATTTATAGATACCTCATGATGTATAGAAATATGATTTTGAGATATATATGAAACTCATTTTTGGCTTACTATTACTTATACATGGACTATTAATATTCTTTGATTATCACATGATGTGTTCATTGATATTGTTCTTGTTATGATATGATAGTTTTAGGATATGCATGTCCTTAGTTGGTATATGGATGTTGATGTTTTTGTTCTTCCTTATGTATGATAAGATGCTATAATATAATTTAAGAGATGCACGTTCTAAACTAATCATATAAATAGTCATTTAGACTCATAATGTATGCTAAGATAAACACATTTGGCATAGAGTCTTATTTATTAGGTATGATGCATTCATAAATGATCTTTGGAGCTTCATTGACTTTTGGATTTGGATCACTTGGTGTTTAATATAGCAAAT
The DNA here is from genome assembly GCA_037957365.1 of Torreya grandis. NCBI lineage: Eukaryota > Viridiplantae > Streptophyta > Pinopsida > Cupressales > Taxaceae > Torreya > Torreya grandis. Next base: position 40,284 of record JARHVA010003934.1, on the reverse strand, counting down.
TGAAATTATGCATCATAAGTATGAGTAAATTATAATACCATTGTATTTATGTTACAATTAGTTGGTTTAAATGTGAATATTTATAACTAAGGATAATGATAAAAAATTATCAAAATTAAATTTACAACTATTTAGGTTTAAATAAAAAATAAACAAAAATAAAGAGAAAAATAACAATACAAAAAAGTAACTTAAATTAAAGTCAAGATATGAACAATCAAGACTTAAGTAGGAACAAGAATGCATATAAATAAAGCAAGACAAAATTGTCTAAACAACCTAAAATTAAGATATGAATAATCAAGATCCATGTATATTAACAACATTTACTTAAAGATAAACAAATGAAATACAAACGTAAATGAATTAAGCCTAAATGAAAACTAGACTTAAAATGTTAACAATATGTATTTAACACAAAAGAATAACATAATACAAATAATAAGACCAAACAGTAAAACAAAAGAGAAAAAGAAAGGCATAATAAAATGCTAAGAAACAAAGAACAAATACTAACAAAAATGAATGAACAATAAAATAATAATAATAACTTAATAAAATAACAATGAAAACACAATAAAACACCAATAAGAAAAATAGAAACATAATGCAATATAGATACAAAATAACAAATAAACAACAAAATACCAACCAAAATAAATGAAGAGATATAACAAATCATAACAAAATGCCAATAAAAATCAAATAAACACACAAAAACAATGGTTAGTCACAATGTTAGTGCAAACAAAAAACAAATTATTCATGTACGTGTAATAGTGGTATTACGTTCTTTGATAGGATGACCCCTAATCTAATAAATAATTATATTAACATAATGAGACAAGAATAATGGAGACAAAGTTACTCCAAGAGATAAGGAAATATTAACACAAAATAAAAATGGGGTAAAATAGCAGAAAAAATGGGGTGGTCGATTTGACTCTATATACATGAGGCAAGTGGATGCTACCTATATAGTTCCATGGACATAATATCTAACATGAACTTAAGGCCAAATGTAGTTCTCCTAAGAAATGGGATAAAATAAAAGTGATGATAATAAAAACAACATTGATGTTATAGAGGAATAAGGAAATGGGTTCACAAAATTATGAGTGCATTCAAATGATTTCTCACAAAAAGGTGAGAGTGCATGATTAGAATAAACAAAGGGTCAAGGAAATGTTTTTATTATTTTTATCTATCATTTTATAATGTTTTTATGTTTTTAGGATAAGCAAAAAAATGAAATATTAACAAAAGGCATAAGGAAGTATCTAACTAAGGAGATGCATGTCCATAGGTAAGAGTTCAAACAACAACTAAATCAATTAAAATGAGGATCATGAATATAAATAATGGTTTTGGGAACTAAATAATCAAGGAGATACACATCCAAGAGTAGGAGTTCAAATAATAACTAAAATTAGCTATAATGGCCGATGTTGATCCTATCAAGGTGAAAAATCCCTACCAAACATCATAAAAATAATAATAGAATATTATGTAATATAGAATAAATCTAAATAACAATTCATTAGGCAAAAACCATGTGCTGATACATCCTTATTCACTTGTCTAGTAGAAAAAGTTATAAAATACTATTCAGGCTAAACTACTTTGTAGAACAAGTGTTGCATATGTCCATAATGCCTATGAATCATAATCAAGATATAATTAGTTATGGAATATAATATTCTATTTTACAATGGTTTAGGGAATTATAAAGAATATTATTCTGGGTAGAAAGGTCTAGGTTACAACAGTCTAAAATAGATTGAAGATGAGTCTAGTGGAATATAAACAATCCAAAGTTTTAATGGTCTAGGGGTAAAATGGTCTAGAGTTACAATGGGCTAGTGTAGTGAAAGAATATTATTCTAAATGGTCCAGAATAGAATGAGACAAAATAAAAATGGTCTAGGATAGGATGGTCTAAAGTATAATAGTGGGATAAAAAACCTCAACACACATTTCCCCCAATTAATGAGTCTTGTTATAGCCCAAATTTTCACCCTAGACAATTCAAGTAGACCTTCTCAAATTTGGGGTAACATGTAACTATCTCTACTTATAGACAAGCTCCTACAAGAGATAGATCTCTAGATTTGAAAGGGATAACTCCCTTGATCTATCTTTAAGGATCACACACTAAACTATACTAATCACTATTAGAGGTGAAAATGGAAGAATGAAACACAAATCAACCTTAAATAATGAATGTGACACACCAAAGGTAAGTCCACAAAACACACTAGCATTTGCACTAAGAAAGAAGACAGCTAAAATTGAGCTCAAATCAATGTTATTCTAGCATAAGTGTTTTTACATGGAGGAAGATTACTATGCATATATAGAGGTGGGTGAAAAGGAGGTCTGATATTAGATGCTACTAGTTTATTTCATACATCAAAACACAATTAACAAACACATACACTTAATGAGACCCATTATAATAGATGCTACTACTCACATAATGCATACAAGAGCAAAATGGAAGAAAGGAGAAGATATTCATCACTTGTTATCTAAATATACCACTTGACATACTTAGGCAATAGTTAAAAAGACAAAATCAACTTTAGAACTTTATTCAAAGATAAATCAAGATATCAAACTATAAAGGCTTCAATATACCAATTATGGAATCTTTTATAATGACAAAATGGCTTGAATATATAGAGCATATGAGAGGAGAGAGAAAAAGTGAAGTTTGACAGTCACAAGGCTAAGTGTCAAGACTTGGAAACAAGTTACAATGTAAGATAAGGAAATGGAAAATAGTCCATGAAGTTATCATGGACAAGTGTCCATTAGGATTGCATTATTCTCTTGAAGTTAGCATAGAGTCCTTTCATATCCTTTATGAAATTGCCTTTCTCAATGAAGAGTTACTTCACAGTCCAAAAATACCTTTGGAATTTGTTGACATAAGTTTCATGACATGGGAAGTTGGAAACAAGATTATGACAGCCCTTATACCTCTCTCAAATGATGAACTTCTCTACACCACTTGTCATTCACTCCCTTGTAATTGATCACTAGCCGTCTAGGCCTCAATATTCACACTTGTCACCGTGGTGACTTGTATTTGAAAAATAAGGTTCATTTAAGGGATGATAGACAACTTGTTTACACCTTATTTTTCCTCTATTCTATCATATATACCTCCATGAAACCCAAAACACACTTTTCACAATCAATCTTCACAGTCACATTTTTTCTCATTATGTTATTCAAGACTACCTGAAATAAACAACCTATTAGAGGGGTTTCTAGGAATGACCAAGGTGATAATTGAGTTGCAAGAGTTATAAAAAGTCTATAAACACCTTCTACAATGATTTTCATTCACCTATTCCTTTTTTCACCTATAGCATAACTCAAAACCTACAAGAAACATTGAATTAGGACTGTCTATACAAGTGACAATATAGAGTGAATAAATGGTGAGGATATTGGGAGAGTGAAAAATAATTTCAATTCACTTTCAGTCTATTTGACCACTTCTAGATGCATTTCCCTTTATATTTTCTCCATCAGGTTCTTGAGAGGGGTTTAGGTCACTTGGGTTGTTAATAATGATTCATAAAATTTAGAACTCTAACTCTAAAAAAAATTCAAATTTTTTTGAGTTCAAAACCCTCCTCAACTACCTTTAAATTATTAAATCACCATGTAGTTCGTCCATACAAATATGAGTGAAAGAAGTTGGCTTCTTGAGCTCTTACTAGGCATTCTAACTACCCCTGAGAGAGGCCAAAAATGATGAATTTGAGTTTTTTATTACAAACTAATGATTCTTATCAATCATCCACTCTCCCTTGAATATTCTCAAAATATTTGGGAATGTCATGTGGTCATATGAATTGAGTTAGAAATCATGAGGGTTTAGACCTAGTTTTAAGCTTAATAGGCATTAACTAGGTTTATGAACATATATCCATCTCTGATTGTTTATGATGGATGTATGTTCTTATTTATAATTTTTAATCTCCAAATAAACTCTAAAAAACATCATATATTCATTATAAACTCTACCATTCACTCTTTCACCATCCATGTATTAGGTCTGCAGGTTACCTTGTTTGTGAAGTGCCCTCTATCTAAGATAAAAAGGAGGGTACTTCCCCTATTAATTTGACCCAAATGAGACTATAAAGGGATTTTTTAGGTCATGATAACCTTCTATGTCAAGTTTTGAAGTTTTAACATAGATCTATACCCCTCAATCCTTTAAATTCCTCAAGACTAGCTTTTAAGATTATATGTAGGATTTTGACTAACTATAAGTTGAGGTTCGTGCCCAGGTTGGTTCAACCTTGTATATTTAATTTGTTTGAGAATAATATTAAAGTGTGATATAATTAATATGGAGGTTATTTCTACATGTTCATTCTAACTTACATCTCTATCTATTATCCAAGCTTGTACCTTTCCCTAGCTTAGATTAGTCTATAGATAGGGTCAAACCATAGGTGGAAATTTAGGAGAAACTACTAGGTCCCTGTAGGTGTTGATTCATATGAAATAACTATGCTTAAAATACTTTTATTGATCCTAAGGTTATTGGGACCACATGATAATTTAATGGAATTGTCTTTCCCTTGAGACCATGTGATCATTTCTCACCATCAATATACTGTAGGTCTATAAGTTTCATGTTCATCTTGGCTTGATGGCATTGTGTTTTACTGAGTATATTTAGTATAAACTTGATTGAATTTAAACCATTCAATCATCATATTATCTTAACCTAAAAACCCCTTCTCATGTTCAAGTGTGACTTCTAAGCCTAGGATGTAAGGGTGAAACTATTAGGCCTACCTAGATCTCATATACCTTCATCAACAGATGGCATTTTGTGAGGTAAAATCCTCTTTTAGAAAGATTAATGTAAATCATCTCATTTGTAACCTTGTCCTAATATATGAACCTAGATTAATGTTTATGGTCTTGGATTGTCTTCCCAACCATTCTCTAATCTCTTTGATTGGCTCAGTCTTACTATTATTACCTTGAAAAACTCATCAAAGCCTTGAAACTCCAATCTTCTTCAATATGATTGTTGAAGGCTTATTTATAACTAACTATAGGTGACAATAATAAGAAGTTGTGCTTGTGTTCTAGGATCTCCCATACTAACATTGAGTGTCTCAATTATTCTATAATGTTATTGATGATCTCTTCAGACCCTATGATTATTTTGAAGTTTCAAACTCATCAATATCCCTATCTAAGTACTTTGACATAATCTTGTAGGTATATGTCTTCTAGGTATGTTATATTATCTACACTTATTTACATTTGAGGGACTTGAATATATATTCAATACAAACATCAATGTAATATTAGATAAACCATGCTCTGAGGAATGGAAAATAGATGTGTTACTTTGACTTGAAGCCACTTTCACAAGGACAAACTCTATAATTAATGAAGACAATGTCTATAACTCTCAATGATGCTCAATCTTAACATAAAGAGATACATATGCTTATATTTTAATATCCACACATGAAAAATATTTTTAAAACCATATCATAACAATTAACATACTTTAAAATTCCACATACATCACTTGGAAGCATCATAACAATGCAAATAGATGAGAAAATTGAAGTGTTAGAAATGTTCAAGTAGTTTGAAGGCATGAACAATCTTAAAGATTGTTCACAGAGTATAGACCACTAAACTCAAAACTATTGCCATGGAATGTAAGTCCATAAAGACTACTAAAATCCATCAATTACACTCAACCCAACTCTTCTTATCCAATCCATACTATCTAAAAACTATTTGACCTTATTGACTTACCTAAGAGAGCGATGTGAGAGAGAGATCAATTTTCACCACTTTTGATCATATTAAATATTTTTAAGCCTAGAGAAGACTTGTTGGAATATGAATAGACCCTCTTAAAGCCTTCATACATGTCAGATGTGTCATATAATCCATACAACATTAGAAATTTCCCCTTTTTATAGTTGATATCCTTATTCTTACATTAGACCTAGAGCTTTTATTTTCCAAACTACCATATGACATATACCAAACATGTAGTATGTTATATTTCATCCTAAAAACTTTGTCCTTTAGTGGATAATAATACAATTTACCTAAGAGTGACCAAAAGGTGGAAAAAGGTATATTAAGATAAAATGACAAATATAACAACATTATAACATGTTATATGACCTCATTACTGACTATGGTGAACATTTCAAACATAGGAGACCTTATGACAAATTTTAATATGCAAGGGGGTTGACTAAATTTTACCTAGGGTCAAGTTTAGTCAACATTTTGATGATTTCCTATGGGTATCATGCTTGCTATGCTAAGGACTAGTTACCTTCTCCTATCCTTGGGAAATGAAGTCACCCATATAGTACACTTAACATTGATAAGCCTATGAAAGGACACCAAACACACACCAAACATATCAAGAAATAAAAATACACACAATAAAATAAAACAAACACACTTTTGCTCTCATAAACACTTAGGAGAAACACACACACCAACTCAAAGGAAAACACACACCTACCCTAATATATACAATACCTAAAAACACTTGAGGTGAAAGATATATTCTTCATTAATTGAACCAAGGTCAATACAATGCTTCTTACATCATTGTTTTGCCAAGAAAACAAACCTTGATATGATGCATACTTTTCAATGAACACTTGCTTATGTAGATAGTGAAATCACTAACCATCTTTAGATCTTATATTAACTGCAAGAGTGTCACTTGGAGTTCTCATGAATACTCCATATATCCATCTAAGAGGATTATTTATCTTTGCGACTAGTTTGTTCTTCATCATATTCAATTGACACTCCTCAATCTGGTCATTGGGAGTCATCAAAGCCTTCTCAAATTTAGATGTGTTTGAAACATGACATATCTATTATTGGGAATCATCAAGGCTATCCTTAGAATCTTTCAAATAATTCTTGGTTTATCAAGTTGTTTCTTGATCAATAGAGACCCCACATTCTTCCTTATGCTCATTGGGAACATGGTTGACCTCATCAACAAGTCTATGTCCTTTTTGAAAAGTTATAAACCTACTTACCTATTCAAACTCTTATAATATGACATTGAATTATTGTGACATGTCATCCACTTATTTTTGATATTCATGTTCAAGGGTGTTCTCTTCTTTGGTAGGCAGAATTGAGTACTCACTAAGAATGTCATGATTTGTTATAGCTAGGATCTCAACATCATCATCCATATGTACAAGATAATTTTCCCATGTAACTTGATCTATAATGTTATCAGGATCTAACTCAAGAGTTTCATCACATTATTCATGGAGAATGTATGTACTAAGACCAATTTATACACATCCATATTACTCAACTCCCCACTTAACAAGATACAAGTTAGTTATGCCATCAAGGAGTGTTAGAGGCTCTTGATCACTAGGATCATCTTCTTCCTCAATATAATTATAATTCATATTAGATGTATAAGGAACATATGGTTCTACATGAAAAATAGAGATAGGTTCAAATTTTATTATCACTTTTACACTATACCTAGTCTTAAAGCCCATATAGGACTAGTTTAAAGTTAGATAACTTCCAATATTAGTAGTGAACTCTCTTAACAAACAAATTGAAAAATGGGGTGGAACATCCACAACTAAAACATCTTTAGAAATGGTATAATTAGGACAAAAATTGATAATATTTTTCAAACCTTTTATTATGCCAATTATATTAGAAACTAACTGATCCAATTGTAGCACTCCTTTGGAATGAGGTTCATACTTTAAGTTTAATTTATTAGCTACTTGCTTAGGAATGACACAAGTAATATTTACACTATCATTAAGATAATTATTTACCAAATAATTTACAATGATGATGGATGGATATAAGGGAGGAGGGTTGTCTACCTTTTCAAATTTGTTTAACTATCCTTCACTAGGCATCAAGGTGTTTGCCAAGGTTGCCTCTCTCCCACTAGGCTGCTTAGTTACCAAAATAAGCTTAAAAATATCTTCTTAAATTAGGTATTATTGTATATGTATTGATAATGTATCCTAAATTAATACATTCACATGATACCTCTTCATTTTCTCTAGAATGTTAGTGAAAGGGCCACTAACCTTAGCTTATACACTAGTTGGAATGGTTCTGCTTACAACTTGAGAATTTTGAGGTATGAAAGAACTCATAATTTTTTTATCTCTTTGATAAATTTATACATTTTGGAAAACATTAGACATACCTACCATTTGGGATGTTTTAACATTCATTGATTGACCATTATCATCCCCTTGAACCTCTTCAACTGCCCTCCTTATTGATCTTGTGTTTGTAGCTATGGAACTTGTATCTTTTCTTAAATAACCTTGATAATTCATAGTGAATGAATAATATTTCTACCAATTAACCAATTTAGACCCCATATGATCACTCTTCTCATTGGTATCTCCTCTATTTGGTACCTCATCTTGAGTCATAGTTGGCATAGTTCCTAAACTTGCCATGATGTCTTGATTTAAGGACTCATTGACATAGGAAGATGGATCATGAGATTGATACCATGAAGGTTGAATATCATGCTCTTGGGTAAGGTTATTTTTAGTAGGCACGAATTCCATTGAGATGGAGGGATCATCGGTATTATATCTATTACATGAATTTGTTTGAACTAGTTATCCTTAACCTTGAGTATAACCTTGGAAAGGTGGTCTATTACCTTGATAGTTAGGGTAGGAATAATTAAAATAATAGTGGATATGGAAAGGCCTCAATTTATAATACTAGATGATCCTCTTTATACCTAATATATCTTGATCCATATCTCTCATCTCGTTTACTCATTAGATTTGCTTGGTTGACTAGAGGCAACAAGCTTGAATTTAGGTGCAGGAATGAGAGCAACAATAGGTGTAGGGGTTTGAAAATTAGGAAATAGAGGTATGATAATTTTTAGGGAAATATTCATAGATTGAATCAAATAATTATCTACCCTTATATCCACTTCATAATCATTAGACAATGTGATCCCTCCCATTTATTATATCATCATAACAATACCACTATCAAAATCTTTAAGCTAGTAAAGGAAAGCATGGTGAGTTGTGGGTCTTAACAAGATTTGGATCCTATCCCATGTCTTCTAAAATATTATTTTGAAGTATTAGATGACTTCTTGAGGTTATCTCCTTATGTTGGTCAACTGCTCAGTTAATGACAAGTTGTCACTCTTGTCCTCAAATCTTATTCTCAATACATCTCCCAACTCATCACATGTGGTGATTGATTTAGGTGCCAATGTACCAAACCATTCATGAGCTTTACCTTTAAAGGATATATAAAAAAACCTAATTTATATGTTTTCCTCAATGATGTGATGAATATTTCATAAGTTATCAATGTTTCTAATATCTTTAATATGGGTAATGGTAGTCTCACTGGTGTATGATGGAACATTTTTGAGGGAAAATATGGGGATATCATCATAGTGATCAAGTATTATAGGACTATATCCATTAAATGAAAAGAAAGGAATATTACTTTTCATGGTAGTTTTAGGACTTTTCAAGAATGGACCAATCAATAACTTCTTTTATAGGATTGTGAGCAAGGTATGACTTATTTAGGTAACCATGGGTGTTAGAATTTTTTTTGCCTTGTATGAATAATAAGGAAGCTCTTGGAATTAAAAATGAATGAGTTTTTTAAGAGACCTTTTGTTTACCTTAGGCATGAAAAAGTGCACTAGTTTTCAACTAAGATTGAAATGTTGGAGTCACTAGATACTACAAGAAGTGGACTATTACAACCTCCTTGTTGTCAAATCCAACATCCACCGTAAAAAACCTTCTTGGAATTCATGTCACATTGGTCATGCCTTAACTATTATAGCCCAAATTTTCACTCTAGATAAGTCAAGTATACCTTATCACTTTTTGGGTAACATGGAACTAACTATGCCTATAGACAAGATACTATAAGAGATAAATCTCTAAATTTGAAAGGGCTAGCTCCCTTGATATATATTTTAGGATCACACATTACAATATAATAATCACTTTTAGTGGTGAAAAGGGAATAAGGAAACATAAAATTACCTAAAATAATGAAGGTGATACACCAAATTTAAGTCCAAAAAACACAATTGCATTTTCACTAAGAAAGAAGACTGCTAAAACTGACCTCAAGTCAATATTCTTCTAGTATAAGTGTTTCTACATGGAGGCAAATTAGTATGCACATCTAGAGGTGGGTGAAAATGAGGTATAATATTAGACACTAATATTCTCTCTCACACTTCAAAACACTCTTCGCCTTATGAGACCCATTATAAGAGATGCTAATACTCACATAATGCATACAAGAGCATAATGGAAGTAAGGAGAAGACATACCACTTGACATACTTAGGCAATATTTGTAGAGATAAAATAAACTTAAAAAATTTATTCAAATACAAATCAAGATTTCAAACCAATAGGGCTTCATCATACCAATTGTGGATCCCTTTATAATGCCAAAATGGCTTGAATATATAGATCATGGGAGAAAAGAGAGAAAGTGAAGTTGGATAGTCACAAGTCTAAGTGTCAAGACTTATAAAATAGTTACAATGAAAGATAATGAAGTGGAAAATAGGATATGAATTTATCATGGATAAGTGTCTATCATAATTGCATCATTCTCCTAAAGTTGGCATATAGACCTTTCATATCCCTCATGTAACTACCTTTCTCAATAAAGAGTCACTTGATACTCTAGTACTACCTTTGGAAGTTGTTGACACAAGTTTCCTAACTTTGGAAGTTGGAAAAAATATTATGATATCCCTTATACATCCCTCAATTTATGAACTTCTCTGCACCACTTATCATTCACTCCCTTATAACTATTCATTAGCCCTCTAGTCCTTAATCTTCACACTTGTCACCATTGTGATTTGCATTTTATCAAGAAGGTTAATTTTAAGGATGTTATAAAACTCATTTAAATCTTATTTTTACCATATTATATTATATATACCTCCATGAAACCCAAAAAACACTTCTCATAATCAATCTTGATAGTCACATTTATTCTCACTGTGCTATTCGGGATTGTTTATAATAAACAACCTAGTAGATGGGTTTATAGGCATAACCAAGGTGAGAACTAGGTTTTAAGAGTTATAAAAAGTATATAAACACCTTCTATAATTATTTTCATTCACCTATTACTGTATACACTTATAGAACAACTCAAAACCTATAAGAAACATTGAATTAGGCTTGTCTATAAAAGTGAAAATATAGAGTGACTTCTAGATGTATTTTCCTTCATATTTTCTCTATCAAGTTCTTGAGAGGTTTTAGGTCACTTATGTTACTAATATTGATTCATAAAAGTTAGATGTATAAATCTTAAACAATTCCAATTTTTTTGATTTTATGACCCTCTTCAATTAACCCAAATTTCTTGAGGCACTATGCAATTTTTTCTACATATATGAGTGAAGGAATTTGACTTCTTGAGCTCTTACTAGGCATTCTATCTACCCTTAAGAGAAAGTTAGGCCAAAAATGACCAATTTGAGTTACTCCTTATAAACTAGTGATTCTTATAAGTGATCCACTATCCCTTAAAGGTTATCAAACTATTTGGGAATGCCATGTGGTCATATGAATTGAGTTAGGCATCATGAGGGTTTAGGCCTAGTTTCAAGCCTAATAGGCATTGACTAGGGTTTTGAGCATATAGCCACACTTGATTGTTTCTAATGGATGTAGGTGATTCTCTACATTTTTTCATCTCCAAATAAACTATAAACATCTTAAAATCATTATAATCTTAACCATTCACTCTTTCACCATCCATGTATTAGGTCTGTAGGTTATCTTGTTTGTGAAGTACCCTCTATCTGAGATAAAATAGAGGGTACTTCACCTATTAAGTTGAATCAAACTATATTTTATAGGTATTTATTAGGTCATGATAACATTATATTTTAATTTTTAAAGTTTTTTCATATCTTTAGACCCCTCAAAACTTCAAATTCCTCAAGACTGTATGTAAGATTTTGACTGACTATAAGTTGAGGTTCATGCCCAGTTTGGTTCAAACTTCTCTATTTCCTTTGTCTAATAATCATATGAAGGTATGATTCATCACTATGGAAGTTATTTATGCATGTTCATTCCAACTTACATCTCTGTCTATTATTTAAGCTTGTACCTTTCCCTACCTTAGAATAGTCTGTAGACTGGGTTAAATTGTAGGTGGAAATTTAGGAGAAACTACTAGGTTCTTGTAGGTTTTGATTCATGTGAAAACACCATATTCTAAATCCTTTTATTTATCTTGAGGTGATTAGGACCAAATAAAACTTTAATGGACTTATCTCTCCATTAAGATCATGTGACCATCTCTCACCATCAATATATTATAGGTCTACAAGTTTCACATTCATCTTGGCTTGATGGCACTGTGTTTCACTGAGCATTTTCAGTATAAAATTGATTGAATTGAAACCACTCAACCATCATCTTTCTCTCAATATATAAACCCCTTCTCATGTTAAAGTGTGACTTCTAGGCCTAAGATGCAAGGGTGAAACTATTATGACTAATTATATCTCATATACCTTCACCAAAAGATGCCATTTTGTGAGGTAGAATCCTCTTTTAGAAAGATTAAGGTAAGTCATCTCATTTGTAACCTTATCCTAATCTATGAACATAGATGACTATGTATAGTATTGTATTGCCTTTCTACCAATTCTAAAATATCTTTGAATGGCTTAGTCTTACTATTGTTACCTTAAGAACCTCATAAAAACCTTGAAACTCCAATATTCATCAATATTACTATTGAAGGCTTATTTTTGATTGGCTATAGGTGACCATCATAACAAGGTATGATTATGTTCTAGGCTTTCCCATATTAACATTGAGTCTCTCAATGATTATATAATGTTTTTAATGTTGTATTTAGACCCTGTAAGTATTTTTAAGTTTCAAACTCATCAATATCCATATATAAGCACTCTTACACAGTCCTATAAGTCTTTATTTGCTTGTTATGTGAGCAAATTTGCACTTCTTTATCTTTGAGTTACTTGAAGATATATTAAATACAACCTTTAATGGAGGATAATATTAACTATGCTATGAGGAATGGAAAATAAATGTGTTACTCTAACTTGAAGCAACTTGCACAAGGACAAACTCTACAATTAATGAAAACACTATCTACGACTCTCAATGATGCTAACTCTTAACACAAAGAGATAGTTTTTCCTATATTTTCATATATACATGTGAAAACTAGTTTAAAAACCATATTAGGATGATGAACATACTCTTTAAGTCCACATAAATCACTTGGAAGCATCAAATCAGTGCAAAAAGATGAGAGAATTGAGGTGTTGGGAATGTGCAAGTAATTTGAAGGCATCAAAAATCTTAAATATTATTTACAGAGTACAGACCACCAAACTATAAACCATGTCCATGGAATGAAAGGCCATAAATGCTAATAGCATACACTAAGTGCACTCAGCCTAACTCTTCTTCTCTAGTCTATACTATCTAAAAACTATTTGATCTTGTTGACCTACCCAAGAGAGCTATGAGAGAGAGATATTGATTTTCACTATTTTTGAATCCATTAAAGCTTCTTGATCCTAGAGAAAACCTATGAGAATATAAAGAGACCTTCTTAAATCCGTCACACATGCCAGATGTGTCATATAATCTATAAAACATTAGAAACTACCCCTTTTTGTAGTTGATTTCCTTATTCTTATATTGGACCTAAATTTTCAGTTTCCAAACTACCATCTAACATATACCTAACATGTGGTACATTATATTTCATCTTGACACCTTTGTCCTTTGGTTGAAAATCATACAATTTCCCTTATAGTGACCAAATGGTGGATAAAGGTATATTAAGATAAAATGACAAATATAACAATGTTAGAACATGTTGTATGGCCTCATTAATGACTATGGTGAACATTTCAAACATAGGAGGACCTTATGACAATTTTGAATATGTGAGAGGGGGGGTTGATTAAATTTAACCTAGGGTTAAATTTAGTTGATAGGTCTTATATATAATGATTAAAAAGGTTGTCAAGCATATAAATACTTTCAATATACAATATTCATAGGTTATGGGAGTTCTTCTCAATTTGGAGTATCTAATCAATATGCCCCCAATCCATAATTTGTTGTGAATACATATGAGCCTAGCCAATTGGGTTGGAATTTACCCTTATTTTTACATTCAACATTAGTGTTCTTTTCATTATCTTTTAATATCAAGTCACAAATTTCAAACTTTCAAGGGAGAATGTGCTTATTATATCTTATATGTAATCTATTTTGATATAATTTCAAGTTATCCAAGATAGCCAACTTCTTGTCATCAAGGAGCTTGAACCCTTACAACCTAGAACCTCTATAATCCTCATCATCTTCAATGTTATCCAAGGATACCCATAGTGAATTTAGCTCAATCTCAATTGGGATAATCACCTTTATGCCATAAACAAGGAAGTATGAAGTGAAACCTATGGGGGTTCAATGATTAGTGTGATAATCCCAAAGGGAGGGAAAAATTTACAAGTGCCAATATGGATAGTGTCATTAACAATATTCTTTAGGATTGTTACAATGATTTTATTTGATGCCTTGACTTAATGGTTGCCTTATGGGTTATATGGTGTGAATTTACAGTGATTGATTTTGAATTTGGCACAAAGATTTTTAACATCTTGGTTTAAAATTGATCTGTCATTATCATATATAATACATGATAGGATACCATATCGACAGATGATATGGCAATGGATAAAATTGTAAATCTACTTCTTAGTGATGTAAGTGAGAGGAATGGCCTTTATCCACTTCATAAAATACTCATTAGTAGTGAGAATATGTGTGTGGCCATCAAAATACATTGGGTTGATTTTCCTAATGAGATCAAGGCCCCATGTAGAGAATGACCATGGTGTAATAATAAATTGGAGTGGAAAGGAAGGTGCGTGTATAAAATTACCATGTTTTTGACAAACAACACACTTCCTAACATAATTACAATCATTTATTTTCATCTTGGGCCAATAGTATCTTGTTTTAAGGAATATCTTGTTTAAGACTACACTATTGGTATGGCCCTCACACATTCCTTCATGAACCTCTTTAAGTGATAACTTGGATTATCCTAAAAATAAATAATGAATAAGCATTCCATCATATATTTTATGATAAATCATGTTTTCAAGGAGGGTATAATGGGCTATGTGATGAAGGAAGATTATTTAGTGGTTATTGGAAAGGTTGGGAAAAAAGACTTGGCCGTGGAAATAATTATAGATGTCTTGGAACCAATGTAGTTTAGATTGGGAATTGGGACCAATAATGGTGCATAACCTCTTTAAATCTAACAATACATGAGCATGATGTATAAGATATCCAATTAGAAACTTATACTCTTTAACACTATTGGAAATTTGTATCATGGACCCCATTTTGTTATTGTATCGATAGATCTATTATTGGCCCATGGTACTTGTTTAAATTGTAGGGATTTGAAGTGAGTTTTGAGATTATCCACGATATGATTGTAAGGTACAATATTTCATCTCTAGTGTGATATTGATATGTGGTTTGATTTATAATCAATTGAGAATACCAATAGACAATTAAGCACTAAATATCCCACTGTAATGCAAGATGAAGTCCTACAATAAGGGCTTCATACTCAACCATAATGTTAGTATAATAAAAATTAATATGAAAATCTTTGGAAATCAGATCCCCTTGTGGTATAATCAACAAAATGATGGCCCAAAATCCATAGGATATGAAGTAACCATCAAAGTATAACTTCCACTATTTAGGTTCATGTAATCCTTTTATTGTCATAATAGAATAATCTATAAAATCATATTTAAGTGGGTGAGTATCTATAAAATGAGTTTTTACAAGTTGATCTTCTATAACCTACCCCTTGATAGCCTTTTGGTTCTAGTACTCAACATCAATTTCACTTAAAAGCATGACCCATTTGGATGAAAAATATTTGAGAGGGTCCATTTTAGTAATAATGATGGTACTATTATTCAAAATATAGTGTCATAACTTTTGGGAAGTTAACACTATTAATAAACATACCTTCTCTATAGGTGTATAATTATGTTCATAAGCCACAAGTGTGTGTCTCAAATAGTACACTACATGTTCCTTTCCATGTTCATCATATTGCACCAAGAGTGTCCCTAGTGCATGTTCATGGATGAAATATAAAGGATCAATAGCTATCTAGGTTTTGGTAGTCTCAAGATTGATGGGTTAGTCAAGTATGTTATGAGCTTCACAAATTCTAATTTTCACTCATCATCCCATTGAAAAGTTATCCATTTATTCAAGAGGTGTGAAAGGGGTGGCACTTATTTACTATTTATGAAATGAACCTATGAATAGATTGAATCTATACCTATAGGCTGCTGAGTTGTTTAAGATTAGAATGTGGAGGTATTTCCATAATGGCCTTGATCTTAATAGGGTCCAATTCAATCCCTCTTTGTGACATAATGAATCTTAGAAAATTTATCAAAATTACACTAAATACACACTTTTTAAGATTTTGATGAACCTTGTATTCATTAAGTCTCTAACAAATTCTTCATAGAACATTAAGATGTCTGGCATGTGTTATTTATTTTACTAAAATGCCATCAACATAATCCTCAACAATATTGTGCATCATGCCATGGAAGATGAAAGTCATATCAGGTTGATAGGTGGCACCAATGTTATTCAAGCTAAAAGGCATGACTTGGTAATAAAATGTTCCCCATAGTGTGGTGAATACAATTTTGTGCTAGTCCTCTAAAGCAATATTGATATTTTTATATCTTGATAATTCATCCATAAGGGACAACATATCATACCTAGAAGTGTAATAGATAACCATGTCGATATTTGGTAGAGGAAAATCATCTTCGGGACACACCTTATGGATATATCTAAAATTAGTACAAAGATGTATACCCTATGGTTTTTTTCTTATTGGGACTATATTTGATATCCATTCATAATAATCTAGTGGTCTGATGAAACCATCATCTAATAGTTTCTTTAGTTCCACTTTTACCAAAAGAGTGATGCATGGATGAATCTTTCTCAATTATTGTTTGGTTAGTTTAGCATTTAGATGAAGAAAATTAGATGAACAACCAAGTCAAGGTCTAGGCCTGGCATGTCAGAATAAATCCATGTAAAAATATCAATGAAATCTCTTAAAACGGTGACAATGTAGTCACGCTCTTCATTGGTGAGAGAGGATCCAAGATAAATTTTTTTAGGATTATCATAAGTCCTCAGGTTAAATTTAGTAGTATTTTCTATGAGGAGTGTAAAACAATCTTCTATAATAGTGGGAAGCATTTGATCTTAATCCTCTTTTTCCACTTTAACTTCTGGTTATTCTTCCCAAAGCTTCAGATAATGAGATGAATCTAAGTTTTATAGCTCAAGTAGTGGCCAAATAGAAAATATCTCTATAAAGTCAAGAGAAAGATGCTCAAATAATTTTTGTTATTTGGATATGATATTGGTACTGGATATAGAGCTGAGACTTGGTGGACATTGTGCATCCTTTGAAGATGAGCAAACTTCCCCATCTAAGAGTTCTTGAAATAGGTTTTCACTCAAGGGCTTATTTTTTTCTTCAATATTTCCCTAACCAATGAGTACTGCATAGAGGTTTTCAACCAAATATCTTGATGTTTTATCTTATTCATGCCAAAGAAAGTTTGCCTGCTCTCTAAATTAGGTGGAAGAGTCCAAAGAGAAGTCAAAACCTTACTTATGATTTCTAATTGGCAATCCATCTCTGAGGCCCATGTAATTATAAATAGATTCCTTTTTCTTAAATTCATTTAGAATATAAGAAAATCTTACTAGTCCCAATCAATGAGGTCAAAATGATAAAGGCAAATAGGACAATGAGATGTGATAGTCATAATGGAGTTGGAGTAAAATAGGCTAGTGTTGGCAAGCTCACTATAGATTTTATAATGGGACACTGTGTGATTATCAGGAGTCTTATTGCTATTAAATTAAGAAGAATCACTATTGAAATAAATGACATCACCCCTAAGTGGTAAAAATATGAGACCTTGACTCATGCTATGATTAATAGCTAATAATGATTCAAGGATTCCTTGCTCTTGTGACCCAAGGCCTTTACCTATATAATCAAATCTCTCCATAATTTGATTAGGGATAGGATATTTAGGATTTTTAAAATAATCAATAAGACCCATAGAATATAACTAGTTTCCCTCAATAAAGGCTTCCTGATCTTGGTTTAGTGAAGTAGCAGGTAATAATACCATTGGTGGTTTCTATGTATCTTTCCTATTTTTCCAAATCATGTTGGGCATTTAAGGGCTTTGGGAAGCCTTGGGTTTACTGAAAGACCTAGGAGACTTGGGAAACTTAGAAATCTTAAAGGCATGTTTTAGATGGCATGTGAAAATGCCTGCATCTTTGATAGTGACCTTTTGTGTAAGTGTTGTGGTAAATAGATCAGCTAAAGTGGATGCAAGATCACTTAGGTTGATATAATTGGACTTGGGTGGTTATAAAACTATTTCTTTGTTTTCATTCATGATGAATTTATAACCAAGGAAATAGTTATTATTATGAAATACAACCTCTAAGTGTTTACAATATTGGTAGGGCTATAGATCGATAGGAATGGTGACTTCAATCCCATGATGGGGGAATTTGAGGCAATAGTGAAAAGTGGAAAAGATAGCCTATACTTCATGGATCCAAAATGACCAATAAGTATGTAATAAGGTAATTCAATATCCACAATATGGCACAAAGTATGATGGGAGATAGACCCAATAATGATTGGCAAATAGATAGGTCTAGAATATTCCATTTCAGCATTGTCATATGCTTTGATAGTGATTTTTTTAGGTTATATGTCTTTTATGTTGAAAAATTAGAGAGTCGAACCCAATTACAAGTAGTGCACATGGAGAATTTTAATCATACAAATAATAAAATTCTAATGCACTAAACCCATATGGGAGTATGTAATATAAAGGAATATCATTCCTATATTTGGGGAGATATAATCTCTACCAAAATATCTAAAACACCATAAATAAATCAAAGTAAAAAATTCCCAAAAACCCACTATTATTCAAATATGTTGTTACTAATAATATATATTCAGTCAACTAACATATAGACTATTAATGTAATATTGTTAACAATAATATTTACGTCAGTACATTAATAATGTGAATACACAACATAATATACCTCAATATTTTACAATATAACCCAATCATTGTATTAAACTGAGTGGTCCTTTGTTCATACCTAAACCATTATCTATAAGAATCCACTTGATTTTATGATTTTCAATAATGACCTCAATGTACAAGGGGTTATTATGGCTAGGACTAAAAGTAGACATATCTCTGATTGAATGTAACTTATTAGAAAGGAGATAAATGCCCTACAAGTGTTTGAAATTATTTGGGGTTAATGTCTTGGGGAATAGTGGAATATTAAAGGAAGTCATCTAAAATAGTTTTGTTAACTTCTAATGTGTGCAAAATATCTAAGATAGAAATTTGTACAGGGGTTTTACTTAGTTAGTCTAATATACTATACACATTTTTAATATAAGCATGAGAGGGTTTAACCTTGGCTAGTACAATTTTCAATTTTGGATCCAAATTCATAGTGTTCATGTTTGGTTTAGCATTAGAAGAGGGCATAGGGCCTTAGAGGGTTATTCATAAATGTCTACTTGTGATTTCATAATTTTGAGTCAACAAGGAGTCATTATAATTATAAGAATAAGGTAGAGGGCATTAGATGGTGACTCATGAGTGTCTAGTTGCATGTGCATAATTTTGAGTCAGTAAGGATTCATTATAATTAGAAGAAGGGTGTTCAAACATAGTAATCCATTAAACTTTAGGTGCAATGGAATTGATTGAATCTAATGTGATGTTACTTTAAGAGGAGGATGTTAACCCTATAATGGGGTGTCCAACACTATAAAAGGCATTGGATGGTTCATAAACTTTGATGGTGATGGTGGTAACATGATTTTTATAAATATGTCCCATGGTGCTATCGTAATCATATGGCATGTTATTGTAACCAAAGTTATTAGCATGGGTATTATGATCCTGATTATGATTTTGACCTAGTGCTTGTTGATGCTAGGTCTACCCTTGATTTTGATTATTTATTACTACCTACTAATTATGTTTAGGAAATAGGTCTTTGTAAATGCCAATATCTTTATTAGTGTTTTACACTATTGTGTTTTACTTATATTTTAGTAATTTAAATCAAGTCTTCAATAAGAGGCCTTTATTGAACACATTGGTAAACATTGTGGCTGATTACATGATGGAAATTAAAAAACTCATCTTCCTAATACCAATCAAGTTTAGGCTGATCTTCAAGGAATGACCTTGGTATAAACAACATAATCAAATTAGCTACTATGATATTTTGGAACATAACCTCAATAGCCTCTCCCAGTTTACTAAATACTCTATATTTATTGAATGTCCTTCATGGAGGAGCCCTTTGTAAAGTGGTTGATGGATTAGGTGGAACTAGTTGCACATTTAGATTTGGTAGAGCTTGTATCATTTGCACATGTCTAGATTTTGTCACTCTATTTCCCACCATGTTCTTATTTTTATTAAAACCTTTAGGCTTTTATATAAAAACAACTTGAACAAGTAATTGGGTCTGATTAGACATTTGACCTTGAGAATAAATCTTGACAAGGCCTTTAGTAATAAGTGTCTTCTCAATATTCACACCCTTGTGTATGATTTAATCTAACATGTTTGTACAAGTGAGTCATAGATTATGATCCACCTCAGGGTGTAAATTTTTGTGTGAAGATATCATCTAGCTATTTATCTGGTAAATTATGTTGGAAGTGTCCAAATAATATCTCCATCATTATAGATATGCTATGAAGCTTTCCACATCTCATTTTTTTCTTTAAATAAGTCAACCATAGTCAACTCATGTTCAACATTATAAGATAAATGGTTGAATTGTTTTTAGATAAATCATTATAATCTACCATTGATCCCTTAGGTAATTTTAGGAGCCAATCTAAAGCTTGTCTAGCCAAACTATAGTGAAACAATCAAAGATTATAAACACTACTATAGGCTACCTCTTGGCATAATACAAAAAAGGGTTGGATATGTTCTTGAGGGTCACCCTTTCCTTTGTATTTGTTAACTTTGGGTGATAATAAATGAGGTGGAAAGGAGACTTGGAGAATAATTAAGTCAAAAAGACAAAGACATATCTCATCAAACTTATATTTCTTGACTTGGTTTCCCATCTCTAGTCTTGATACGATTTCCTTCATTGAATTCCACTCCTATATGTTTGGTGCATTTGTAGGTGGAATATAATTTTTTTGAGGTGGCATGTGCCCCTATTGCATTGTTTTGTTAGAGATATAAACCCCATTATGATATACAACATTATTTTGGTTTACTCCTTGAGTTGAGTATGTCAACCGTGTTGGAAATATTGTCATTGATGTCAAAGGCTTAGTATTATTGGTGATAAAGGCCCCATTGCATTTAATGTTATTTATCTTGGCTAATATGAGTTAATATTTATTTAATATTAACAAATATATTTTTGGTTGCATATGGAACAAAATAAGGGCCCATGAAGAAGTCAAAGAGTCACGGGATAAAGACAAAATAAGGATGGGACGCATTTTCCCATGAAGAGTCATCTTGGGGAATACCAAGAGTCACCAAGTGAAGACAAAAGAGTAAAGGGTGAATTTCTCATGAAGGGACACTTAAAGGAATATGAAAAGTCACCAAAGATAAGGACAAAAGTGGGAAAGACATTTTTGGTCATGAAGGGTCACCACATGACTTTTCAAATGCTTGGATATGAAGGGTCATCCAAGATTGGTGCCATTTTCCATGAGGAATGAAAGGTCAAAAAGGGGGAAGGCCAAAGGTCATTTGGAAAGCTATAAATAAAGGCTTGAGTAGCCATTTGTAAATGTGGAAGTGAGAGGTTGATTTGATATTGTAATATCTAGCTTAGAAGAGCAATTATGAGAGATGATTTGTATTTTTTATATCTAGCTTAGAAGAGCAAAAGTGAGAGAGAGGAAGGTGATGTTGTATTGATCTATCATTTGTTGAGATAGCAACATTGAGAGATAGGTGTGTGGTATACACAAAGGAGTTGGTGCTCCTATGGGTTGGTGCTCACGAATTATTACTGAGTTGGTGCTCGGCAAAGGGGTTGGTGCTCCTATGGGTTGGTGCTCATGAATTATTACTGAGTTGGTGCTTGGTAAAGGGGTTGGTGCTCTTATGGGTTGTTGCTCATGAATTGTTACTAGGTTGGTGCTCTTATGGGTTGGTGTTCATGAATGATAGCTGGGTTAGTGCTCGACAAAGGGGGTTGAAGCTCCTATGGGGTGGTGCTCATGAATTGAAACTAAGGTTTGTACTTGGAAAAGGGGTATGGTGCTCCTATGGGGTTGTTCTCATGAATATATTTGAGATTGATTCTCCATGGTTTTTCCCACATTGGGTTTCCACGTTATATCTGGTGTCTCTCTCTATCTTGTGTGGATGTTTATTGTTTGAGTTTTATTGCATATCTTTAATGTTTGATTAAGTGGAATTTGGTTAAAGGAAAGATTTATAAGATATATAATATACTGATTCACCCCCCTCTCAGTATATTCCATGCTTAACAATTGGTATCAGAGCAGGTTCCTTTTTGAAAAGTTTTACAGCTTGAAGGTAGATCGGGAAAGCACGATGGCTGGGTCACAGGAAGGATTTTCTACAAATAAGGTACCTTTATTTGATGGGATGAATTATGATTTTTGGAGCATGAGAATGAAGGTTTATTTGATGGCCCTTGGATTTGACATATGGAAATTATTGGTGGAGGAATATGAAGAGCCACATACATCTACAATTACTCCAGTAGAAAAGAAGGCAAGCGAATGTAATGCTAAAGCTTTAAATGCTATTTTATGTGGTTTATGTGAATCTGAATTTGTTATAGTTATGCAATGTAAATCTACTCATGAAACTTGGGTAAAAATTGAGAATATTTACAAAGGTGATGGAAAGGTATAACAAGCTAAATTACAAACTTTTAGAAGGAAATTTGAAAGTTTGAATATGGAAGAAGAAGATATAGCAGGTTATCTTTTGCGAGTTGATCAGATAGTAAATTAGATTCAAGGTCTTGGAGAAATATTAGAAGAGTCAATGGTGGGGCAAAAGGTTTTGAGATCTCTACTAATGAGATATGATGCAAAGGTTTCAGCAATCGAGGAGATGAATAATTTAGCCAAGCTGAAGATGGATGAGCTTCATGGTAGTCTCATGGCATATGAGATGTGGATAGAACAAAATAAACTCTCAAAGAGAGAAGTGGCTTTCAAGACATCAAAGAAGGAGAAAGCTAAGATTCAAGAATCAAGTGATAGTTCCAGTGATGATGAAGATGACAATGAAGCACTTTTCATTTGCAGGCCAAAAAGAGGAATAGGTAAATATCAAGGAAAATTACCTTTTAAATGTTTTAATTATGGAAAGATTAGAAATTTTTTAGCTAGATGCCCATATAAGGTTAAAGATTATGAAGAAGAAAAGCCTACATATAAGAAGAATTTCAAAGGCAAATCCAAAAAGGGATTCGAGAAGAAGAGCCTATATTCTAAGGACCCTATCTCAGTTGAAGATAGTGGAGTCAGTGATTTAGAAGATGAAGAGATTCATTCATGGCCATACATGATGATGATCAAGAAGAAGAAGAGGAAGAAGCTGAAGTAGATATGGAAGGAGAACTCAATTGTGCCCTAGAAGAGTTAGAAGCTGTTTAGAAGAAGAATCGAAGGTTAAAGCACCAGATTGAAAAAAATGAACAAGAGTCAAAGGAAATGATTGAAGATCTACAAGAACACTTTGAAGAAGCCAAGAAGAATGAAGAAGATCTCACAGCACAATTAAAAATAGCAAGAAAAGATTGTGAAAGGTATGTTATTGAAATTGCCTCTTTAAAAGAAGATATTCATAAAGCTGTCAATGATAAAGTAATTAGTGATTCAAAATTTGAAGATAGCACTAACATGCTGAATAAGATATTGGATAGTCAAAAAGCATATACAGATAAGACATGATCAGTTTTGAAAAGAAAAAGGGCTATGCTAAAGCTCTGACACAAGAGGAAACAAAAAGGGGAGAAGTGAAGAATACAGAGGACATTCCAAACAGAGAAGGATGGAGAGAATAAAGCTACAAAAGGCAATCAGGTCAGAGATATATAGATAGGTCTTATTTGTATGGCTATTGTTTTTATTGTAATGGATATGGTCACAATAAAGTAGAATGTAGAAAAAGAGCTAACAATTTCAGAAATAAGGAGAAGGAAAGTCAAGTAGAGTCAAACAAAAGCCACAACTCTTTTGCTCCTCTATCAAGCTTTAATGAAGAGACCATAGTGTGTTACAAGTGCAACAATTTCAGACACATAGCTCAGTATTTTAGAAGCATGTTTGAGTCAGTCAAAAAGGATCAGAGTTTTAAAGCTCCATTCATCAAGGAGAAGAATCAAAGTTTCAAAGCTCCATTCATCAGGGAGAAGGTTCAGACATGTTCAAGGCAGAAGAAACAACATGAAGATTCTATGATGGTGCAGACAACTCTTCATGTGGGAGGTAAAGATCAACCATGGTTAATTGATAGTGGATGTTCGAGGCTATGATAGGTGATAAAAGTAAGTTCATTTCTCTAAAGAAGATTAATGGTGGTACAGTAAGGTTTGGAGAGAAAACCACTGCCAGGATAGCTAGAAAAGGTACTTTGAGTTTGGATTATGGTAGAACTAAGACTAAGAATGTTTTATATGTAAAAGGTCTTAAGCATAATCTGTTGAGTGTTAGTCAAATATGTGATCAAGGATATACATTAAAGTTTCATAAAGAGGGTTGTGAGATTAGAAGAAAAGATTCAAATGAGTTAATTGTAGATGCTCAAAGGATAGGGAAAAATGTGTATGTATTGTCAGATATCTTCTCAAAGGCACGATCAAAGGATACATTCAAAGATCAGTGAGAAGAGTTGGGAGTAATTTCTATTACTTCTTTCCATTGATGTTCAGCATCAAGTGAGGGGGAGCTAAGTGTTAGCTCCAGGTAGGCCCTTTGCCATTGATGTCAAAGGGGGAAAATAACAGGTACAGGTATAGGTGTAAAAAATAGGTACAGGGAATAGGTATAGGTTGCTATAGTAAGGGGGAGTTACTATATGTTTTTAGATGATAGGATGTGCAGGTGATAGGATGTGGTAGTTTTAGGATTGACGTTACCATTAATGATAAAGGGGGAGATTGTTGGAAATATTGTCATTGATGTCAAAGGTTTAGTATTATTGCTGATAAAGGCCTCATTGCATTTAATGTTATTTATCTTGGCTAATATGAGTTAATATTTATTTAATATTAATGAATATATTTTTTGTTGCATATGAGACAAAATAAGGGCCCATGAAGAAGTCAAATAGTCACGAGATAAAGACAAAAGAAGGATGGGATGCATTTTCCTATGACGAGTCATCTTGGGGAATACCAAGAGTCACCAAGTGAAGATAAAAGAGTAAAGGGTGAATTTCTCATGAAGGGACACTTAAAGGAATATGAAAAGTCACCAAAGATAACGACAAAAGTGGGAAAGATGTTTTTGGTCATGAAGGGTCACCACATGACTTTTCAAATGCTTGGATATGAAGGGTCATCCAAGATTGGTGCCATTTTCCATGAGGAATGAAAGGTCAGAAAGGAGGAAGGCCAAAGGTCATTTGGAAAGCTATAAATAAAGGCTTGAGTAGCCATTTGTAAATGTGGAAGTGAGAGGTTGATTTGATATTATAATATCAAGCCTAGAAGAGCAATTATGAGAGATGATTTGTATTTGTTATATCTAGCTTAGAAGAGTAAAAGTGAGAGAGAGGAAGGTGATATTGTATTGATCTATCATTTGTTGAGATAGTAACATTGAGAGATAGGTGTGTGGTATACACAAAGGGGTTAGTGCTCCTGTGGGTTGGTGCTCATGAATTGTTGTTGAGTTGGTGCTTGGAAAAGGGGTTGGTGCTCCTGTGGGTTGGTGCTCATGAATTGTTGTTGGGTTGGTGCTCGACAAAGGGGTTGGTACTCATGAATGACACCTGGGTTGGTGCTCGGCAAAGGGGTTTGAAGCTCCTATGGGGTGGTGCTCACGAATTGAAGCTGAGGTTTGTACTTGGAAAAGGTGTATGGTGCTCTTGTGGGGTTGTTCTCATGAATATATTTGATATTGATTTTCCATGGTTTTTCCCACATTGGGTTTCCACGTTATATCTGGTGTCTCTCTCTATCTTGTGTGGATGTTTATTGTTTGAGTTTTATTGCATATCTTTAATGTTTGATTAAGTGGAATTTGGTTAAAGGAAAGATTTATAAGATATATAATATACTTATTCACCCCCCCTCTCAATATATTTTGTGCTTAAAAAACTACTAATTTTTAGGTGGTT
The DNA here is from genome assembly GCA_037957365.1 of Torreya grandis. Lineage (NCBI taxonomy): Eukaryota > Viridiplantae > Streptophyta > Pinopsida > Cupressales > Taxaceae > Torreya > Torreya grandis. The sequence continues at coordinate 13,632 of JARHVA010003934.1, read as the reverse complement.
GATAAATATTTATTGAAATCTACCGCTATGAATTATAAGTATACTATTGGTTTTTAGGTGTTTGTGGTAGATTCACAAAAGAATGTGACAGTTGGGAGGAACTTTCCAAAGAGTTTTCAATAATACCCCCAATATGTCTTGAGTTTTTTATCCCTTGGTTTTGTGAAACAATAAGAGCCTCCTAATGATTGAAGAATGTATGCTCTATATCTAATGAAACCTGTTGTGAATCATCTCTAGGTTTATTTTATTTAGATGAAATGTCAAGGTCTATCATGTATATGGGATAAAATAAGGTATGATGCTTTTGCTCTATCACATTCTCTTCCTCTTTAGAAGCCTTATTTTTGATCAAAGTTATATCCAAAGAGTTTATTAAGTTTATGATAAGCTATTCTATGTATCATTGATTTATTTTATTGATCTTGGTAGTAAGATATTGATCATTGGGAGTAGACTCTATGAGTGTTTATTTTCCCTTGATATAATAAGAAATATTGGATTTTGTAATGTGATAAAAATATTTCACTTGTTATTATTTTACTCTAAAAAGTGTGTGCAATTATTCCATGGGGAGATCTAGTGGTAACCTAGAGCCAAATTATATCAACCTTAAGAGGGATTTATCTTTGATTTCTAAGGTTTGATGTTCATAATAATATTCTTCATACCCTACAATTTTTGGGATATATTTGAAAATGATGGAGTTATCTTTTCCATCATAAAAGTGATCTTCCTCATAACTAGGGTCATAAGAGACCCCACTAAGAGTATAACTTTTCATCATGTTTGAAAGATGGTTTCTAAATTTTTGCTAAGATGTGAAATGTGTTTTACAAATGTTAAAAAAAAATGTTTAGATTTCTTTAAACAAATGAAAAGGTAAGATGAGAATATAATAAAAGGAGGTGGCATAGTACCACATAACTAGAATAAAGTGGTTATGAATTTACCCAACTTTGGTGGGTTTAAATCATAAAATTAAAAGAGGGTAAGAAAACTTCAAACCTAAAGTACAATATAGCACAACAAACTTAGGTCAAAGATATGTCAATAACATTAAATCTATATAAAACTATGATGAGTTATGATTAGAAAATTATAATAAGGTCTTTATGATTAGGAAGATAGAAATGTGAACTAAGAATCTCAAAATATGAATTAACACAATAACTCTCAAGTATAATTCCAAAACTAAATGGGTAGCAAAATGGTACCATATGGAAACAAGATATAGAATGGTCTAAAAGTAAGAACATGAGATAATGCAATATAATATAAGTCCATAATTATAATAAAATGATGACGATTTTAGGTAATAACCTTTAATCCAAACAAGAAATCATACCCAAGTTACTCAAACCAAGTATGAAAGGTAAATTATAGCACCCTAGATTAGAACTTAGAAAGATGAGATTTTGAATCTAGATAAAAAATGGACTTTGATATTTTGAAAAGTGGTTAAATGGTCTAGAATAGAATATACATTAAGAAAATTCAAAAAATATAAACACAGTGTTTGGGAATGAAGTTTTGAACAAGGCAAAAAATGATTTTAATTTAGGTAGTGTAATGCCTCTTCATTCAAACAGAATGGTGTATGACAAAGTGTTTGGATTTTTATGTGATTTGGAATTCCCACAAACATTTTTATAATAAAAATACCAAGTAATTAAAGGTGAAAATGACAAACACACCTAAGTGTAATGTCCTAAATCTTAAAACTGACAAGGTTATATGATACTGTCTAATTCCATCTATATGCATGATTTTGAAAGGATTTTAATTGTTAATCCAAAAATAAAAGTGCATGAAAAGTAGTTTTTTAAGGACCCATATTATCTCAAGAGTTTTTATGATGATATGAAACTTCAAAATACTTTACCTACATCAACAATATGTCCATGACAAGTGGGGTTGTTATAAAACTAAATTTTTGTGCATCTAGATGGTCCCAAGTGTGGATAACACTAGATATGCTCATGTAAATTTGATCCAAATCAACTGCATTATTGTGAAAAAGTATTTTTTCAACACTAAATCCATCAATTTCTTAGTGTAGTGCAATGTCTAAGTTTCCCCTATGGTCTGAAGCTAATAACCACTAATAGAGCTTGTTTTAACCATTCAAAACAAGCCTCCTAGTTGGTCACCCTTAATTTATATACCCTAATATGGATTTGGGTTAAATTATGCCAATATATGAATTCTTAGGTCAATTTTTCCCTAGAGTACCTGTGATAAGATGATGAACTCCCACTTACAATCTAAAGTGCATAAAAATTAAGACTAGTGAAAAGACTTTATGGTCATTTTAGGATCACCCAAATCATATGAATTTGAATAGGGACCTAAATGATTTCTTTTCATGCCTTTATATAAGGCACTAAATGAGAATAATGAACACTTTTGGTCACCTGAGTTTCCTAAAGGGGATGGGGGGAGAACATATACACAACACTCATTTTGATAAAATAATAAACAATTTTAATAGATAGGCATGCAAATGAAACTCTTAAGAGTGTTTAGCTAATTGTGAAAGTTTATTTTATTACCAAAATGAAGTGTGTAATGATTTTTTACTTTGGTTTTTTAGGAAATGGATACTAAGTGACTTAAATCCTATAAAGAAAATATTATAAGTTTGAAATTAGGGTGTGAAATTATTAGAAAAACTTCTATCTTGTTGTTTTAAGTCTCTATTTTCTTATGTAAATCAATATCAACATTTCATCCATAGTTAATTCCTACCATTCCAAAAATTGATCTCATTGAAATATAGTGTAAAAGAAACATTGGTTTACAATCTCATCAATTGACATGGCAATATCACTAATTACCATGGCAATCCCATTAAAGTATAGGGCATTTGTATTTAAATGATAAAAATTGATTAAAATAAAATAATAGTCACCTATCAGTTTCTAGTCCAAAACAATCTTGACATTTTATAGGTCAATCTTGTTAATCCATAGGGTTATCTCACCAATCCACAGTGTATTCCTACCATTCTATAGAGTGATCTTGCTAATTTGCTTTACGATCTCACTGATCTTACAAAACACATATGTAGAAAAAAAATAGATAAAATCAATCTTGTCATTCATGGATGTGTTCTTGATTATTCACAGGGTGATCTAATCGATGTTCAAGTTGATCCCTCTAAATTCTAGAATGATTATGCCATTTCACAGGTCAATCTTGTTGTTTGTCTAAAAAGCTATAGAAACATAAAATGAGAGAAAAAGAAGTGCAAAATATCATATAAAGAGGGTATGAATGCAAAATTATAAGGTATACTGTCTTATGTGAGGTATGAGTCCCATCAAGCATGCCAAAATTTATTACTAAAACATGCTTTAGTCCATGCATTAGTCAAGAAAATATCTATAAATAAGCATATATAAACTAAAAAATCAATCCCACTCTCTCATGGGGTGTTACCAATGAATTATAAGAGATATTTAAATAAGTAATACTACCAAACCTTTGAAATAACATCCCTCCTTCCACGAGTGGCCAAGAAGCATGTTTTTCCCTAGATTTAGTGCTCTAAGTCTGCATCAATGATGAGTAGCTTGTTCTTCCATCATTTATTAGTGCACCAAAGATTTAGGCTCATGGCTTTGATCAATTTATGTAAATATGTGAAGCTTTGTGAAGATAATTTTGTATTATAACATTACATAATTCAATCTCTCTATAATCAATGGTGAGGCCTTTTATTTATATCTTTATAAAAATGTTCAAGATTAGCCATGACCATCCATCTTGAGATCAAGATGTGTGGCCATGAACTAATTCAATTTTAGAGGGATAAGCCAGAAATATTCTCATTAATATTTGGAAGAATGGGGCATTGATGAGGCATGGGAGGGCTTAATCCTAATATTTATTCCATTAATGTCTTATGAATTCCACCCCATTGATGATGTCATGGGATGATGCAAATTTGAAGAATGAATTTTTAATTAATATATTTTCAATAACTTCCATGGATTTTTCACTTAGGCTCTTGATTTAGTTTAATTTGCTTAAGTGGCTTTGCTTAATTTTCTACAATTCTTTGAAAATATATTGCATTCTTAATCAACCTAGTCAAAAATATCATTTTATGAACTCATAATTTAAATGGAGTATAATCAGAAGATGGTGTTTATTGCATATAAAACAATACCCTAGTTAGGGCATTATGGATGTGAAATAACACATACACATGATGTGTGCTATCAAATTAGAAGAATTTAGTGGTTCATAGTGTCATTTTGCATGGTCATAATTTGAATCAAAGTGATTTGAGAAAAGATAATAATCACATAAAATGCATTGCCCTATTCAAGGATATATTAGCCTAAATTGGCACCTGTACGTGATAAGTTTGAATCATTTAGCATGTTTTAGTAATTTTGTCCCAAATTGTGCATTGTCATAAAATGTTGCTTAGATTGACAATTTTAGCACAATAGTGATAGTAATTGTATGTATATAGATAAGATATGATTAGAAGAATTAATATGTTGGTGAGGATAATATAAGGTTAGTGGATGAAGAATAATGAAGGGGGATGTTAGATAAATGATTAGAAAGGGTGATATTACGATAAAATTATAAGATATAAATGAGATAAGAAAAACTAGTGTCGAATAATAGTAATATTAGTAATGATAAATGAAACAATTAAATTTATAAGTATACATAACTCATGTCACATCAACTAATACTACATAGTTTTCTATGCATGCTGATCAAATATTAATATGTATAGTTATTGATATTTAGAATAAGATGACATGCTTATAGTAAAACTACTTAAAATTAGGCCATAAGACTAATTCTCATGTGATACTAAATAATCCATTTTATCTTGATATTTCATCATACCATTTACCAACACATTTTATGTCACCAAAGCTTACATTTTATGATGTTAAGGGTGATATAGATGATCATGTTCAAGACTTTCACACAAAATGTTTGGACTATGCATCCAATGATAAGCTATTGACCAAGTTATTTTCATAGATTATTAAGGATTATGCCTTTCATTGGTTTTATGTTCTCCCTTTCTAATCAGTCTGTGCCTTCAATCGATTGGTTAATCAATTTTTATCACATTTTTCATTCTACATTAGTGATAATATGTCTTATGCTCAAATTAAAAAAATAAAACAAGGCTCTAATGGGCCTATCATTGATTATATTCTCTATTAAAAGACTATGATCTCTAATAAGACAATTCAAATTGAAGATAAGTAAGTACAATATATATTTAAGTAAACCTTATTCATCTACATGAGTCTATTGTGCTTAATAAGTTTCAATAATTTGATGACCTTGTCACAAGGTTAAGGATCAAATTTTTAAACTTATTTAAATGAGTAAGTTAAATTATGGGTCCAACTCTCCAACCAATACTAATGCAAATTTTCCAAGTAAACCCACTTTTAAATCAAAATATTAGAATGGTGTGAAATAAATTATTGATGCCATACATATCCATTTAATTGGATTATTCTCTTAGATCTACCTAGAAGATGATTCACACATTTACCAAAACCTCCTCACAAGATATTAAAAAAATTAATTGTGTTCAATCTCATTTCTCTCCATCTCCCAAAAGAGGTTGATATGATTAATACTCAAGCTAAGGTTTTTTATATTAATGCATATTATGACTATCATCGAGGTATTATACATTCAAATAACATATGAATTATTTTATGACATAAGATACATGGTTTGATTTTTCAAACACAATTCATCTTAATAAATTGACAAAAGAGTCACAACTATAATAATGGGATGATAAATTTAAGATATTTAATGATATTTTTCCTAATCTTACAACACAAAATCGACTTTTGAACTTTAGGAACATACGAATTATATTTCACATTCTGATCTAGTCTCTTATACTTCTAAAACTAAGGAAAATCACCCACTAGATGGGATTATTGGCACACTTAAAACTATACGTACAAAGAAACATACTATTAAATTTTAAGAACATGATATTATTGAAGTTGAGTATTTTGATTAGGCATTATTTTTACTTAAATGTATAGATCAACAAACTATACACAATTTCATGATAGATAATGGTTCAAATGAAAGTATTTATGCCATGACACTCCTTACTACTCTTATATATACCCAAGGTGAGTTGTTGAAACAACAAAGACAATCAAAGGATTTTATGGAACTAGAAAACACCCATTTAGATGCATGGTGCTACCTCTTCATATAGGTCCCACACTAATTTCTAAATTATAATTAATTATACTGAGAACATGAATCTTTGACATATTTCTAGGATATCATTGGATATATAAGATGGGTGTAGTACCATATACAATATTCATATGTATAAAGTATACACATGATAATCATGTGATCATAATTTTAGGTATTTTATATGAATACCCTCTTTATTAGAAAATTATTCCTCCTCCAACCCCATCACCACCATTTTTAGTTGTAAAACCTATTAAGGTTAATTATACTCAAATAATGAAGAGGAAGATAGTGGATTTTTAAATATGACTAGTACTATAACATCTATTACATCAGAGGTATATTCAATACTCATGAGAACCATTATCTACTCCATCATGTCCTATACTAATGTTACAAAGTTATCTACATGTTCCTCAGTGAACACATGAAAAACAAATTATTATGCATTTTATGTCTCATAAAGTTACCTAACATGCACAAGATCATATGGTTGGTGATGACCATACCATATGGATATGGCACATCAGGATATTATTTTTAAGATTTTGAATTAGATACACTTGTTACTACTTGATCATGATAGATAACATTAACTACATTTAACAAAGATGTACATTGATCATCTAATTGATGAGATAATTGGTTAACATTACATAAAATAAAAAAAACTCATAAAATAAATAAAAATAAAAACATTCAAAAAAATATAAAACCATGACCTATGCATAACATGTATTGAAAATTTACATGATTCATTTATTCTTTATCATATATTTTACATTCTATATCTATTTTTTATGTGCATATGAATTTCATGGTTTACATGAGTGATATGAAAGACCTATAGGTCATTCATGACATAAACACACTAATGCAAGACATTATAACATGTATGAGATAAATTCCTACATTGGGGGCAAGATCTTAATAGGGGTATATTTCTTATTTACACAAGTTTTATCTTTATCTAAATATTTCCATTGATCATACTACATTATTTTAAATTGATTACATGAATTTCTCTAAATCATAATAATTAAATTTTTATTTCACAAGATATATTTTTTTCTATATGCAATGATGACGTTTATTGATTATGAAGATAAGCCTTTCTTATTATATACATTATTTATATTATTGCTTATTATCTGTTAACTATGTTTATTATATGACATTTGATTATCCACTTCATGTGTGGCATTAAATTTTCTATTGTGTGTGTCCCCTAATCTTGTATGATATTTGGTTTTCCATTATGTGTGACTCTTCCAATTTATTTTCTATGTTTGGATTTATCTATGATTTTATGCTGTGCTTGTTTAAATTATTGATCTTGTTAGTGTTGTTATATACATAATGCACTCTACTTATTTTTTAAAGTTCCTTGATACACATCATGCACTTTTATGCATATATATTCCTTAGTTTATGGATATTCAATGCTATGTTGATTATTCACTATGTTTTTGATTGATATATCTTTGCATGACACTTGCATGTTTAATATACACGTCTCATCGATACTCAAATGCTTTATGATTAAGAATGGTGACATATTCTCCACATGCTATTATATAATTTACATTGATTATATATTTTTATATATAACATGATGCCTTTAACTACTATATTTTGAGAGAAGTAACTCAAAAAATTCATTCCTCACCTAAAAATAGGAGCATATATGGTGGTTTGTCTTAGAGATTAATCCTTCATAGATACAAAATTTTCAGATTTTTGGGAACAAATTATTTCAAAATGATGCATGTTTACACAAATTATTATATGTTTTATTTAAGTTATGATAAATTTAACTTAAATTGGGGGAATATATGTGGAAAATGTTACATATTTTATTGGATTATTCCACATATTACAATACTAATATTACATAGGTTATTATAGTGGGGGAATATGTTCATATTTTTTTAGATATCATGATATATTGGCATAGGTTATATGACTCAGTTTACTCAAATTACCAGATAGAATGGTAAATTACCTCATTAATTGTTAAATTTAACTTAGATTTATTATATAAAAAAATTAAAATTAGGCATTACTCATGCATTACTAAAATAAATTTTATAATTTTTTTAAGAAGATGATTCAAAAATTTACATAGACTCTAAAACATTACTCAAACATTTATCTAAAAAATCATAACCCTAGTGGAATCCATTTACTTAAATTTATTAGAGTTATGTGGGGCTTAAGTTATGAATAACATAACTTATATGAACTTATCCATTTTAAATTATGGTTGGGGCATATTTATCTCAACCTATGTTATTATTTATGCATCTCTTATAGGGTAATGATTACCCCATCCTCCATTGTCTCTATAAGACAAGTCTCTAGATGACAATGTAGTCCATATGAACACATGTTTTTTACTTTATATTTCATTCCACATATGTTCAATAATATTACCTTTTAATTTTATATCATAAGTAAAAACTAATTTATACATATTTCATTTCAAGATTACATGGATCAAGGTGTAGCACATAGTACATACTTGAGCACATCCATTACAATTATTCTTGGGTATCACCTTCTATCCTTTAACTATAAAAATTACATTATTATAATAAAATGAAGGTTTAATTTTACCAAAATTTAACCTATTTGTCTTATTCTCATATACATGAATCTTATTAACAATTACTCATAGCCATTCTCTTGTATATAGGCATGAACCTTTTAAATTTCCAGTAATGTTACACATGATCTTCTTAGTCTCTACCCAAATAACTTAATATCATTATCAAACTTTATACTAGCCTCATGTCATTATTTATATTTAATAGATAGTTATATGACTTTTAGACATGTTTTATACCATATACTTATTATTGTTCCCTTTAATGACTAGTTTCTAAAATTTAAATTTTTAATATCAGTAAGCCTATTTTTTTTGCATGTTGGTTTGAAGAAAATCAACCAAAGAGTTAAAAATATAATAATATTAACCCTAAGAATTTATATATATAGTATTTATTTATCACTTACCTAGCACATATAAAGCTATCACTAGAAATTTCCCCTCAAAGGAGAAAAACATGAGCTAAGTTTGAAATCCATCTACAAGGTCAAGTCACAAGTTGTCAAGTGTTCAACTCCATACACATGATTTTACGTCATATTAGTAGTAAATAAGATTTTACACATTAAAATAGGTTGGAGAACTATCTTTGGTTTTACTTCCATTTTTAGAGTAATGGATATGTAGAAAACACTTAGTCACAGTGAGGTGGCTAAGGTTAGCTCAACCCTTTCCTTCCACCCTTTGTCCTAGTTTTATAGTTGCTTTATAATGAAAAAAAGGGTTTCAAGAAAATGGAAGGAAAATAATTATGTTTTTATGGATTTTTAGATATTAGAATCTAAAAACATATTCATCACACATAGGAATAATGGGTGACATAGTCATAGATCAGAAAACATATAGTGAACAATTCTATAATACATCAAACAAGGTCACATCATAAAGCTATTTAGAGAGAATGGAATCTCCAAGCATGCATAAACTCTTTATTTATTATATGATCATTTGAATGGCAATTTTATAATATTTTTGATGACTATATTTATCCACATACTTGCATATACCCCCAAAAAGGTATTTACATCAATCCTTTAGTGTTTTATCAAAATATAAAGTTACTATATTTATTTAGTTATATTGAGATTGGTTTAGTAATATTATATCTTAAGCAATTTTATTTATTCAATAATTTTATACATATTAGGGTCACATAAATCCCAAAATAAATAAAGTAGATATCAAGAGAACTAATAATATCTAAGGTGTTGAAAATAAATCCATAATTATTGAAGAAGAAATTCCTAAAATTATCATGTATAGTAGTTAAAAAGGGAAGAAATTGTTGTCAAAATGAGCTTTCACACTTGAGAAAGGTCTTAAAGCTTCCTCACCCAATTGACACAATATGATCATTTTTAGGTTGTGCATGACCTATAATGGAAGTAAACCTTTAGAGAGGATTGGTTCCATTGATAAATCACCTTAATCCTTACCTAAACTACCTATTGATAATGAAATGAGAGAGATACACAACTAATTTCTATACTTATAATAATAACTAGGAGGTGAGCACCAAAATTGAATACCTCAACTTTTTTGGACACACATAAAATAAAATCAAAGCATACTCACACATACACAACTCACCATTTATCAATGAATCTTGGGCATAAGTGTTTTGTATAATTGATTCAACTTCTAACATTACCTACAAGGATGACCACTTATCTTAGTAAGATCAAATGACATTCATCATAACCATGAATTTCATAAATTCTCAGAGACACAAACTATAACGTACATAAGATCAAGTTTATTTAATAAAGGTTCACAAAATTGGACATAAATTAGGGATAAGATATAATTATCACAATATTACATCAAAAATTAATCAATTTCACATAATTAGAAACATATGAAAAGGTAAAATCCATTTCTTTATTTCTCAATAAGGTGTTTACAAGTCTAAAATATTGATAGGGATGAGCCACAAATAGCTATAGATATATCAAATTAATTAGAAAAAATAAAGTACATATAGTGAAAGGGGCCTTTAATGAGGGGACCAATATGAAAGTAGCCTTTAATGAGGGGACCAATATGCAAGCTTTTCATTAATGCCCTCATAAAGGCTGAAAACTAAAACATTACTCAAGTTTAACTTCAATTGACATCTTCTTTATTCTCCAACATGTCACTACTTGATTTTAAGTCTCCAAGTTGGGAGGGGGGAGTAGAATTCCTTGTTGGAATCTTGAAGTTGTGAATGATCAATAAATTTGACCTATTTTGGAGGAGAGTTGTCTTTTAGACTTTAAAGCTTGACTTATCCTTCAACTAACTCCTCAAATCTTGCATGACAAAAATCCACTTTTTCTTCAACCAACTCATCAAATATTACATGATGAAAATTTACTTTGATAAGTAATTATTTGATTTAACTTATTCTCCTTTATTTTGGCATAGAGGGAAGAGATGATATTCTTGAGGTTTTTGATGTCTTATTTTGAATTGTAATTATGACTTTTTGCCTATGTTCACATTCTTATTTTACATTTAAATCTCCATGAAAAAGATTTAAGACCTAAAAAACTTAAATTAAAGGTTAAATAATGAAAAATATACCTGATATTAGATACTTTGAGTCATCTCATAATGTCCTTCATGGTTCTTGAGGATGACTTAGTTCAAATTTGTAGCTGTGAACTCCATTAGTGCTTGAGAAGCTCTTGAGAGAGATATCTCTTCTTTAATTCCTTCATGAATGGAATCCAATTGATGATTTTTTTATTTAACTTATAAATTCTTGGAACACCTACATACAAAGTTTAAAGTCATTTATATTAGTAAAACTTGAGTTCTTGCACTTTTAGCCTTATTGAGAGCTAATTTTTAACACTTTTACATGCATAGGCCTATAATTTTGAATTTTACCTCTCTTTAGGTAATATAAATATATGATACCACCAACAAAAGTTATAAAATATTTCCCTACACATTCATCTCAAATTTTATTATTTTTGGATCAATATAACTCAATTTATGCTCCTTTTTGTGGACCTAGGATCTTTTAGGACAACAAACATGCTAGTTTGGTAATTTTTTTATATTTTCAGCTATATAAGATCTTAAGAGATCATTATTTTTGTGAAAATATCTTATGGGACCAGTATAAATATTAAAATAATTAAAAGTGTATGTTAAATTTAAAAAACACTCAAAAATTATACTTCTAGGTTTGTAAGCATGTAGGTGCTCATTTCTCATGCATGCTTGTCATCTAGGTCCATTGTTTATGTATTAAAAAATTCTTAATGATTATAAATTGGTATAAGGTTTATTTAAATCATGGATATGCAATAAAAATAATTATTCATTGCTTTATAAACCTTTAAAACACTTAAAATTTTCAAAATTGTAGGTTTCATGCTCTTTAAATAGGGTTTTGAAGGGGGTTTGGAGTAATTTTGCATCTTAAAAATTGTTCATAAAGATATTAACTTATTTACATGACAAAAAAATTATATGGGAGAGTAAAAAAATATATTAAACTCTCATATTAAACATTATGATCCATACAAACTCTCCACCAAGTTACCACATTGGATTTGGTGTAATTTTAAGCTTGAAAATAAATTTTGAAGGAGATTTGAGATATCTTAGTATAATTAAAGCATATTTAGAGTTAATAATAATTTAAAAATATATGAGAAACATATAGGAAGATGATAAATCTGTATATAATAATTTCCACACCTAGAAACCAACAAAAACCTAATCTTTTAAATTGAAAATGCATGAAAACTACCCCTACATCTTCGCATATTATTTGGATCACCAAAAGATATTCAATAGCTATTATATATTCATGAATAATATATATAAATAAATTTAAGTCTTAATTAAAGGTATTAAACTTATTATTCACCTCAACATATGTACCATCCTTCATTTTCTTAAAATTTTACCTTTAATTTCTTTCATCGACACTTTGTCATGCTTTTAAAAGCTTGAGATGGTCAACCAATAAGTGGTTATGAAGAATAAATATCAACTAATAATATATATAGGTTACATTAAATATAGAAAATAAAACAAAATAAACCTTATTTTTTATCAAAAATTCATTAATTTTTTAAAAAGAGTCTTTTAAACATACTAAGAGGGTACAATAAATGCTTAACTTTCGTAATTTAACCTCATAGACTAAGGGGAAATCTCAATATGAACTTAACGTGACATCACTAGGAATACTAGAACTAATTAAAGGATGATAATTATGATGAAATACCTTATGAAATTAAACATACTCAATGATGGAAATAATGGTGACTAAAAAGGTCAAAATTCTTGTTGACCTCTATAAATTTACTTGCCTACTAAGAAAAATACCAGCTTCATTATGAATTCCATTGGGTGTGGAGTCATTAAAATCATCCCCAAATCTGATCTTAACATGATAAATACTGATCCTCATATAAAACTGAAACTGAATAATGAGTTGATGCAGAGCGTCAACATCCAATAAAAGAATTAATATGTATAATAATGTTTTATTGATCATTTTTAGTCTTGTGAGGATGGTAAAGGTGTTATTGGGTCCATTAGGAAGTTTTATAGATTATAAATCTTGAAATTTATGTGTTTGTAAGCCTTTTATAGTTTCTTGCTAAAATGGCTATTTTGAAAATTTGAATTTCTATATCTAGCTTGTTGGGAGTTTTAGAGACTTGGGTGAAAATAATTGTTAAAAAAAAGATTGGAAATGATTGTAAAAAGTGTGTATGAGATGTATTAACATTATTATAATGATATACAATTTAAAATTCAATAAATTTATTATT